>OX392537.1:11195000-11795000 GCA_947623455.1 Mimachlamys varia | reverse complement strand
ATTTCATGATGTGATTAAAATTGTTTAATATAAAACGAGAAGATCAACATTAAAATCTAAGCGAACCAGTCCGTGTCATTGGAATGGCCAATTTTCATACTTTAGTTCCATAATTTATTTCGAAAACATTAAATTCGTTATAGCATTAATTATATCCACCAAATTCCTTTAGACCTTATTAATTTAAGTAAATGAGGATAATGTTGGTTTATTGCTGATAGGGTGTTTTGATGAAATACATTTGATCATGTTTTAATATTTAATCAGATATATTGACTCAATATCCATATACCTTAATTTTAGAAATTTCCTTTCCTTTCATATAACCAAATTGATCGATTCATAATATGTTAACCAATATATGATTAAGTTTTGTAGAGCCAATTACAACTCGCGTTTTAGTGTAGAGATAAGGTTCACGATCCAAGTTTTTATAATCTGTGGTAAAAAGCTAGTTATGAAAATAATACACAAAATAACATGTGTTAAAAGCTATAATTCTATTATCTAAATAGATAAAACAGCATCGGCGATTCGTGTTTGGCTAATTTTAGATATACGGTTCTCTTGAGATACTATAAAGATTGTAAAGAGAGATTTGTTAAAGGTCATTAAATCCATTTTCAAAAGTATTGCTTTTTAAATTTTACGACAAAGTGTTTTTGCAGTAATTATAATCTGTAAATTAAGAATTAAAGAAAATACCATATGGATTGACTTCATGGCCATCTCTATTGGTACTATTCCACGCGACAATCACAGGTATGTTAATTGTTTCTGGTTAATCAGGCATTACGTTATCAGGTAAAAACGTAGTTAATTATCAATTACCGAATTTAATATCGTGTTTCTGACTGTCACTTCGTTCGTTCTGTGGCAGTTTCGTCCCTGATTTTCTAAAAATCGACATATGCACAAATTGTTTAATGTTACATTTTCTAATCATGGTGTCGCATGCTTTAGTTTCAAAGGAAAGGCTTTTGTGAGAACTGTTCGCAATATAAGATAGTGATCTAGCATGTATTAATTGGTGGGAGTAAACAGCACAGATACGGATACTAACATTAGAGTAATATTCAGGACCTCGATATTGTTTTAGATTGAGTGTGAATCTCCAATTCAGAATCGACCATACCAGAAAATTATATTTGTTCTTTAAACCATTACAAGAGGTTTGCTTAATAAACATTTTTACCGCCACGGATCACACCAATATAATTTGGCCTAAGTTATAAAGACATTATAAGATACCTTTTCAAAAGCCAATAAAAAGTTAAAAGTTATCAAATAGATATTTATTTGGTTAGATTGGTTTTCGAAAGTTCATTGTTGACGTCACAGGGAAAGTAATCGCCGTGTGGCAGATTATACCATGGAGATGCTTAACCAGAACTGATTTGTCAAAAAGGATAACAATTTAAAATCTGGTTTCTGTAGTAAAGAATTACCACTGTAAATCAGAGATTGGGCAGCTGCATGTTCGCGGTTAGCATTTAATTTTGATATATATATTAATCAAATACTCTAATATCGATAGCAAGAAGGATGACATGCGTTTTAATTATAAAATATGCATGCCCAGAAAAGTGTTTTTATAAAATAGCGGACGATATACATCACGTTTTCATTTCGATGACAATAACAAGCAAATTGCATTTTGCATCACATGCTTTGTAATGATTTCGTAGTGCCACTCAACACATGCAAAGGTTCCCATGGGAGTACTGTGTTTTACTGTTAATACATATCCAACGATATCAGTACAATATCTTACTAAGAAATTGTCCTTTATCGACAATGCTCTGGTTTTAGAAAATTTTGAACACCCTTTGTGTACCTCCATATCGGCATCGTATGGCAATCGAAGTCAATACATCATGAACCTTTCTAAAACAATAAATTGCATGGAAATATGAGAAGAAAACCTTACGGCAAGAATTAATCTATGACAAATTTGGCAGGTGTGTCAACACATTTCCGGATTTTACTATAAATATTTAACCTGCCTGTGTAATGGAAGTATCATCTATATTAGCAGTGCCGTATAGATGAGTATGACTGTAAATTAATGATATAATAATTATTCTGTATCACAACTCACAAATATATCTCCATGCCATATTTTGTTAGGTACATTATTTATGCGATAACAGTTTCTGTGCTCTAATTTTCTGATACATTTTGTATGTATATTATTCATGAGAAGACTTTTTTCCGTGCGCTAGTTTTCTGGTCAAGTTACATCTATGAAATCCAAGAAAGCCAAAGCTTCCAATGAACTATTTGCACTCATCGCGTTGTATTTTGGCATTTACGAGGTGAATGGGAATGGGAGATATACATTTTTTATTCAACAAAAGGCAGCTTAGAGCTGTCATAAAGAAAAACTACCTCTTTGTTTTTGTAATACAAGTAACTATCGCAGCATACCCGGGTAAACATGTTATACAGACATAGACGAACAGAAACTGACTAGACTATGAAAATAACATTGATGATAATATACACTTTGTCGATATCTTTACTTGTAACAGTCAAATATGCAGTATGGTATTGAACTGAATCATCTGAAAAATCGTTAAATATGATGCATTCTTTTCAATAAATACCAGATAAATAAATATTGGGATCTTTTCGAACAGAATACAATTGCACGACAGTTAGTAGGCAATGTTTTTAGCACAAAAAGATATAAAAATAGTGTAATACAAAGTTGATATTGTTTCAATGATATTATATTCCCAACTGGTTCACACTCCTAAAGTTAAAATAATTATCGTAGCGTATGTTTTATCGGGGAAACATTGAAAGCTTCATAGCACGAATCCAATCAAAACTGAAGTATTTCTATGTTACATTTATCGGTAGGTACAAACATGATAGGTAATATGAACACTGAAAAAATATCTCTACGTGGTCCTTACACATGATGAAATTAATGATTCAGAATATAATTGCAAAATCTACTGCGCTCGACACTATGATAGACAGTTCAGAAAATAAAACTGTGTATAGCTAAATGGTGAGGGGTAAGTTATGCAGAAACGATAAAGAAGAGGTAAGCTTTCTCTTATTTAACTCATTTACTGAGGAAAATATGTTTTTAATGCATTTTTTATTATTCTTTAAAAATCCTATTATTCATATAGACATGTAATTAAAGCAATACAAATATAAAATATCAACATTGACTAGACATTTTCAAAAATGTGGCGACCAACAACTCATTCATCGAACACTAATTATGTAAGTATTTAACTCTGAGGAAACAACATCCGTGCCTATATATGTAACGTTGTTTTACACCAAAATATATATAATTATATGATAACTATAAGGGCGAAACTTAAAAAAAAATGTACAAAGTGTCCGAACCCAGCCCTTTCAATCCACACCATTTATTAGAATGACAGATTGTTTGGGAATTGTGGACGGCGATTCTCCTCAATTTACCCTTATTATTAGAGAAAGACTCCCTTTTGAGTATGATTTGATTACTCGGCCGGCACGAGCTGGTCGCGTGTCTCTTTTAAGATTAACAATCTTAAACAGATTTGCGGTGTTGTTTCGTTCGTTTAATGTTAGAGAGAACATGATAATTTAGTGTTTTGGCCGACGGGCTTTTACACCTGTCGTTACGACCAGGGTATAGTCCTACACTGGGCGAGATATCAACACCATTGATACATGGTGAATACCCGCTACATGGTGGTGGACAAAACGGGTAGTCTCCACAACACAATAATCAACAACAACAAAAATCGATATAATTGCTAAATCCCTTGTACATTGTGAATATCGAGAGTATGGCTTTAATAGATTAATCGCAGTTGATTTACAATCAATTAAGGAATTCGTTTTATTGTTCATTGAGATTTTGTTAACTTTTTAATTGAGGAGTTGTTTCTTTTTACATTTGATTTGGAAGATTGTAGTTATAATTCATACTGAGAAATTTATCTTTACATAAATTTTTTTGTCTGCTACTTCTAATCGAGGAGATTATTGTTATATGTTTATTCAGAAATTGATATGTTCCTTTTGATTAAATTGTTGTTGTCCTACGCATGAGCTTACTTTAATGGAGAAGGTACGTTTCCATTATTTGGGGAGATGTTGTTTTGATGTACGAGTTCTACTCCCAGTTATATGGACAAAAGTTCGGTGAAAAAAAAGGCAAGCGAAGACCTACTGAATATATATTCCCTGTGCCACGCCCACTTGTCTTTTAAGCGAATCCAAATGTATTACTTTGTCCGAGATACGCCAAAGATATTCAATTTAATGAAGGTATACGTTAAAAAATAAAACAAGTGAACATGTCAATAAATAGAAATTAATTAATAAACAAAGAGATATATACACAATAGCCATATATATCTCAAATTGAGAAGGACTGATAACAGTATTTTACAAGAGACTCTTCATGAATTTATATCATGTAAGAGATATATCATTTTAACTACGTTGTTGATTAAAAAATATCTAACTTAATTGTTCACAAAGTATTCCACGAGGGAAGAAAATGAGACAGGGCTTTGACAATGTTGTGGACTAAAATGAGCGGCAGTCTAGCTTCACAAAAGAAGAGTAGAAGAGAGAAAGACAAAAATATATTTTACAATTGGGAATGGGTATGAAACAAAAGTGTGAAGTAAGAATAATGGTGACCAGAATTATCCGGGTTCACCAGTTGGCCAGCGTCAGAGGGATGAAACAAAGGAGTGAGTGAGAGAGAGGTAGGGAAACATTTGGTAGATATGGCGACAACGGGAATGTAACTAGGTCTACCTGGGGAGGCCGTAGATTACGGCACTCGGCAATAGTATATCCTTAATTGGAAGTTAATAGAGAAGGATGAAACGAGTATCCCCTGTGACTCCTCCCCATTACTACCAGACACATTACGGGACCATTGACCAATTGTCCGTTATTCTTGAGATAACGGGACCCCGATCACCACACGGGAGGGACAGAGAGAGTGATTATTCTAATCTGTTCATCGAAGCGTACCTAGAGTGTAACAATGCCACGCGAGGTTCATACCCAGTTACACAACAAAGGTATAACTCCCATCTGGCTACCGCGGTCAACAGTAGCCATTTTGTGTGTTCAGTCAGCCGTAACGTGTTTATGGGCTTCTCTGTCATTTACAGCACGAAAGGTATCGATCTCATTGTAAATGATGAAGCGAACACGGGTGAATTTACCCGGATCAGTCAGCGGTATTGTATGTAGCGGATTAAGGGTACCTGTTGACTAGTACAAGGTTAGGCAAATCAACTCAACATTATAATCTACGGAAGGAGATGACGCATAGATATAGCATATACTTTTAATATGTCTTTAAATGTATAAAAAAACCAATGCCTGTACTTATAATCTGTATTATGGGTACCTGTTGACTAGTACAAGGTTAGGCAAATCAACACAATATTACAATCTACCAAAGGGGATGACGCATAGACATATCAAATATTTTTAACATGTCTTTTAATGTATAAGAAAAAATGATGCATGCAGTTATAATCTTTATTTTCAATAGACATATGTTTGTATGTATGTCTTTGTGCTTCAAATTTTCAAAAATATGTTGTTATTCAATATTATTGATGACAATATAACTTTACAGAACAATTTTGAATATATAGTAGCGCTACAGCAGTGTGTAGAGAGAGAGGTAAATATGTTTCAATATGGTTCAGTTTTACTTCTTTCCAAGTTCATTCGTTGTATTCATTCTTAATTTTTGACTTGCACTAATATATGTGTATCTTTGTAGATGTTATGATCTGAATAAATAGTTTTTGACGGACTTCGCTTTGGTGAGAAAATTTTTGTATGATTTTGTAATGGTGATATTTTCATATATAATAGATTTTGTTTTTGATTATGTGAAATTATAAAGAGTGCATTGGGTATCCTTATTGTTTATGATTAAACATGTGATTTGCCTGATTTCTCCTTATGGCCTTAGATCCATATTACTGCCTGTAAGAACCGCGTCTGTGTGAAATATCAGGCAACAGTTTTTTTGTTTTTTTTTTTTTGTTTTTTTTGGGGGGGGGGGGGGGGGGGGGGTCATCACATTTACGATTAATAAGGTTTCAGGTAAATTTGTGTATGGATTTAAAACACAGGTAAAACTTTTATGTTAAAGTGATTTTGTCTTCTCCAAACTCAAAGATTCAACATGATTTGTTTTACACGAAATATTCTCACACAACATGGCATGGTCTTAAAACATAACAGTTATCAAATTTAATAAACATATTTACGTGCATACAAAATTCTGCTTTTCCCACTTTTTGGTCCCTTGCATCACTGAAGAGTCCTAGGAGGACGAAATAGTTGTATGATGCAGTTTAATTCATTGTTTTAACCTACTGTATCTATTACTAAATTTTCAAATGTGCTGCATGTGTGTTACGTCATTTTTTACTTCCATAGTGGACGAACATTAAAATAGAGGGGAACAATGATAATTGTTTGGCATATTTCTTTTCTTAAAATCGCAAAAACTTTCTAAAAGGTACATTATGTATATGATCACATACGTTCGAAGACTATTTTTCACAATTATTATTTTATACTAACCTTGATGTAGAAATATCTTTAGAACCATAAAGAAGTATACTCAAAACATAATAGGGAAAATGTATATTGTTGTAAGCAATAGCCTTTTCATCTGTAGACAGTTTCAGCAAAAACTTTCCTTTAAAACATATTTGACCAATACTTATACTTATAGTGACTGATACATACCTTTTAACATTTATTTCTTTTCAACAGACCCTAAGGTCTAATAATATGATCAATAACAACATACATTTTACATGTTAAATATAATACAGCCACATCGGTAGAAGCAATAACAACATATAATAAAGATGACCAATTGCAATAACAGGAAGGAAGTACAATGAAGTTATATAGTTATTACATACATTAAACGTGAAATAGGACTAGACAAGTATCTTCCCATCATATAAACAAATGTAATTATATGAATTTTTTTTTCTTCATTAAATGAATATTTACTCATAATCGAAAAGGTCACAACTGTCTTAAGATCATTTACTCGAGAAAACAAATAAGAGGAAAACAAACTAAAGCAATAGTTCTAGTAGTAATAAACCAAAATAACGTATATAACGGGAAATTGACCAATATCTTCAAAGACTAGTAGTGTTTACATCTTTTTTTATAAAATGTTCGATTACAAAACCTTAACAAAGAACCATTTAAAAACATATCACAACAACGTATCACTCATCTATACAAAAACAAAAGCATAAATGAATAAACGTGATGGCTTCAAGTCGAAGTCTTTCACAAAATAAATGCATATCAGAAAGAGTGTGTTGATTCCGCATTACATATTTGGTAAAAGCTTCAACAATAGCGGGTTCGTCCTTCTAGATGATAAAGATATCAAACATTTGGAAATCCAAGTTTGTAAAAACTGTTCCAGGTGCATAAAACATCCTAATTAGCTAATCTGAAAACCAAGTTGTGTACTTATAATATATTCGAAATAAAATAAAAATTAAAAAGTGGGTAATAGTATGCCAATAATATACAATTTTATTTCATTTAAGATTGCATATTAGATTATTATTAATATAATTAAGTTATAATTTGACAAAATACTATGAAATGTTGTAGTAATGCAAACAATATCTTCAGAAAGTTAATTTTTGTTTCAGTAATAATATTCCAGGTAGCGTACGATTTATGATACTAGCAATGGATACCAGTGCATAAGTAGCATCGCTTATTTTAAAGTTACATTGTATAGCCACATTTGGGATTTCCGTTGAAAACAAAACAGAATTATTTACATCTGTTCATTAGATTTCATAATCATTAAATTGCATAGACTAAAACAGATAACAGAGAAATATATCGATCTTTATAGATAAGTCACGTTGTTGGCCCATGTGTATCTTATCTGTGAGGTTAATGACCGTGATGTGGGATGCTGACAGAAATCTAGAAATTTCTTCTATGGCTTCTTCCAAGAGGTCGATGGAAGTGTTTACTGATTGTGATATTATAGAACTTATCCTTCCCAACCTTGCCATTTCCTAAATAAGATCAATTACAGCCACTTGTAAGCTGTGAACTGGAGGGCCATTGTAAAACCTTGACTTTTAGTTCAGCTTTAAAAGTTGCAGTTGACAATGCACTATGCAATGGCTCACACCTAATATCATGACGGCCTTGACAACAAACTAGTGACGCTTGGTTCTCAGAAAAAACATGTCGACTAATATTTCTGGTCGCAATCGTAATACCAGAGTTAATTATATTACGATGTGACATTATTTACATAACATTTACTCGGAATAAACACACCAGTGTCATTGATTAGGGTCGATCGAAGAAGCTTATTCTTTCAGAAACAAGATAGATGTTTTGATTAAACAAAACTATGATTATAAGTGTGTAACCTTGATTTAATGTCACTGCCTCATCTCCCTCTTTGAAGACGTTACATTACTTGGATACAGTGCTCGGATTTACATAACGGGTGTCGTCGATAAGGAAAGAGGAAGCGGAGAAAACAATATTTCATTCTTCCTGTGTTATTTAGAGGATCGTTATAGGTTATTTAAATCTTACTTTTGTTCATGTTTTACCACTTTTTATTCGATTTTGAGTTAGAATTAATATTTTTTGGCCCACCGATATCAACTGTGTATTTTCTGCGGGAGTATTAAGTACTGCATTTAATGAAAACCTCCTGTGGTTAAACAATGAAATAATCCCGGCATAATCACCATTATCATGTTATAAATATCTTCTCTGTCTAGCCAGCAATCCCCGTATAATGAACAATATTTTTATTGGAATGGAAAACTATTTGAAACATTGACTAAGTTTTACTGCTACTAGTCATTGACTAGTAAACCTAATCGTGGTTTGAATCATCTATGTAATGTTGACTGGGGACAATCATTCGCTTATGCTTTAGGAAAACATGACATATACTCATATACAAAGTAAACCTGGAATAGCTATTTATCCTTACTAAAAGAAAAGCAAAAATCTTCACACCTGATTTAAAAAAAAAATGAACTCCTTGAGATAAAGTGCAAAAATCACGTGCTATGCTTCAAATCAGGGAGAATTTGATTACGGATATATTAATAATTAACACAGTTATCGCAGTTGATATATCGCGATTCCTCGTGACTCTGCATGTTGATGTCTGTTGACAATGAATCTAAACATCAGTATTCTCAAAAATATTCAGAGTTAGTTTGAAAACTGACTCAATTCAACCGAGTTTTAAGAGCATAACTTTTGCGGTTCGTTTTGTTAGTAAACCACAGTAATGGGAAACTCCCCCTCCCCCCGGTTGGAGATAAGTAGAATGCGTCTATGTTCTGTGAAGTATTGACGGAGAAATCTTAAACCAAGGCTAAGACTTTTCAAAGTTAGTCTTAGCCAGAAGCTAGACAACTGAAACGATCATCTTCGAGGGGAAAATTTTTCCGTCACACCCTTAAGGTAGGGGAATGTTCTGTTTGAAGAAGAAGACTATAACATTCTCGGGAAATATTCTATGAAAGTTATCGGAAGAATACTAAACGCAATTTGGAGAAAAGCATAATATTGACATGTTTTTAAGACTTCACGTGAAAAAACAAAAACAGTTCATGGTATAACAACGTATTCGAAAAATTACAATGGTATCTGCATTTCTCCGAATCCAGCACGACTTCACTAAAGCAACTGAAGCGGAGTTTTCTTGCAACCTTAATTCCGGGGGTGAAAAACAAAATCTCTATAACCATAATCTCACTTTATAGGCCTAGATTAATCTATTTCAGATTGTTGCAAATAGATGGTGGAGATAAAGACTCAGTCATATCTATTTATTTGATAGTGGCTTCCACTTAACTTATATTACAGTAAAAAAAAAACGGTTAATATTATTCGTATATGTCCGCAGTGAAAAAGTTAAGCCGATGAAACTGACACCGACTGTTATGATATATCCCGGTAACTTTCATGTCGAGTATCCTCCTTGTTGATTCATTGGTCCATTGGCATACTGACCAATGTCGATTATCTCCCCTTGGTCGAAGGTCCCTTGGCATACCTCCACATGCAGGATCCCTGACCTAGGGCCCATACTGTCCGAATGACACGTCCGTGTTACCCGATTAGATCATGTCCTCGGGTCACGTGTGTCATGGGCAGGTGGGCTTGTCTAGTGTCAGGTAAGAAAGCTGATGAAGCAGTAACGATGCCGATACCTGTGGGACATACATAGTCCTTGGTATATATACATACACACATATATTGACCAAAATTGGGATTGATTTTACGTGTCAATTACCTGACGCACACACCTGTATATCGACACCTTGACCATATGCCAATAAAGCGGACATAGCGTGCTGCTGGCTTGTTACCGCGTGCGGAGCTGGCCAGGGATGGGATCGGGCCATTGTTTCGTAAATTACACCTGTAAAGTTTGCTTTATTGACTTAATCAACCAGCGACCTACTGATTAATTGGAGGTATACAATATCCTCCAGGTAACATAATGCCAATACATTTCTCCCCTTACGGCACATTTTCACATGGCCTACGCTACATGGAGATGTGTTTATGTTTTTGTTTACGCTGCCACGGGGAGGACCCAGACTACCCCGCAGACAATCTCGACACCACGCCAACCAATAAAGACGAGACCCCACACAAACGGGACTAGGGTACAGCACAGAACTCATCAAGTAAAGCAATCTTGCATACGGTCATACTTTCATATTTTCCGCGAATTTGATAGAAGAAACAACACAATTCATTTCCAACACACACTCTTGCATACACGCATAGTGAGATATTAGCCAGGTGACATAGGACAAGTACTTAGCGCCTGATAAGGAAGCTCTTGCGATATGGCCTCAAATGTTGTATGTTTTATTGCAGGCTTTTATAGTATTAAAAACTGAAAGTCTGTCACGAACAAAATGTATTTATTGTAACAGCGACCGTCGATTTCCTGTCTTGAAAATAATTGTTGTTGAATACCACTCTCTGCTCCATCTGTGTCGCTCTGCAATGGTTGTGTATGAGTCCATTGAACGTTTAATATGATATGAGGTTTAAGTTTTCTTGTTTTGTTTTTGTTTATTTTTTTTTTTTTTTTGTTTTTTGTTTACCAGGAAGGGTGTACAATATTTGTAAAGCGGGGGAAAAACTACTGTAACTATATAGATTAACTCTTAAAGCACTAGATAATGGCATTCCAGTATAAAGAATTAAACATCACTATATTTAGTGATTACTATATACATACGTGTAACGTTAGATCATAAACGAGTTTAATGCCTGGTTTTTATTTGGGCCACATCCTCATATGCGTGTGGTATACGTAAATAAAACATTCACTGTCTGTCAAACAAACATTCACATTTTAATCTTGTGTGTAACAACATTCCAAGAAAAAATCCCCAAGTTTAATCCTGCTTGACTTCAGTAGAGGTAGTTTCAAAAGAAAACTCCTAGAATGTTTAAATATTAAACCTAATGGGGTAAGCTGCGAGATTGATTGATCTTAATCACACACGCGCTTGTAAGCAATCAGTGTGCCGATGATAGGGGATGTCGGCTGTCTCGGAGAAACCTCACATAGACCAGTCACGTCGAGTCTAGATCGTCTTCTGAGACCTTTAAACGTGACAAGGTGGACCCTTAAATTTAATTGCTTTCTAACTGACCACTGTATAGCAAGAGGATTGTCCTAACTGGCCACTGCATTGTAAGAAATATGTCCTAACTGACCACTGTATAGCAAGAGGTTTGTCCTAACTGACCACTCTATCGTGAAAAATTTGTCCCAACTGACCATTGTATCGTGAGAAATTTGTTTTAACTGACCGTTGTATCGTGAGAAATTTGTCATAACTGACCACTGTATCGTGAGAAATTTGTCCTAACTGACCACTGTATCGTGAGAAATTTGTCCTAACTGACCACTGTATCGTGAGAAATGTGTTCTTACTGACCACTGTATCGTGAGAAATTTGTCCTAACTGACCACTGTATCGTGAGATATTTGTCCTAACTGACCACTGTATCGTGAAAATTTGTCCAAAATGACCACTGTATCGTGAGAAATTTGTCCTAACTGATCACTGTATCGTGAGAAATTTGTCCTAACTGACCACTGTATCGTGAGAAATTTGTCCTAACTGACCACTGTATCTTGAGAAATTTGTCCTAGCTGACCACTGTATCGTGAGAAATTTTTGTCCTAACTGACCATTGTATCGTGAGAAATTTGTCCCCATGGGTGTTTCTATGTGTTCGCATTAAGGTAGATTCCTAAACTCTCTACAATAAGAATCGGCTTCTGCCATTCAGACGCAATTACCTTTACAAGCCCTCTTCATTGAATTGACCTGCTACTTACATGTACTTACTTACGAGTTTAACGCCGATACACGCACCGAATTACATCGGTGTTACAACCGGCGTGTAATTGGCCTGTGTTCAGTTGGCATTTATATAGCCAGTAAATGCCAATTTCAAGCAGGGCAATGCTTAAATGAAGGTGTGGTTTGCTTCATTGCGATAGCGCTAATCTGATGCCAACTTTGGAGTGATGTATGTACATCATGAAAACACCATGCAAAATAGAAAGTAAACTGCATGGTGTTCGAACAGTTTATATGTTGCTGTTATCCTATCCTGTCGGATTGTGCAGTTGATAGTGTAACTGCCTTTCACCAAGGTGGCCGGGGTTTGATTCCCCAATCGAACGTGAAAAGGTTTGGGTTACTTGCCACACCACGTAGTTTTCTCCGGGTACTTCAGTCCCCCACCCCTATAAAACATAACACATAAACAAGACGTACGGCGCTAGGAAGCAGAAAGGTTGTAAGATTGTAAGAAAGTAAAGAACAAATAACAATAGTCCTAATATAGCAATGGGTGTTCTCGGTATACATCTTAGTCAATATATTTCTATGTAAATGGTACAAAGTTGCCTTCATCGGAAGTATAAACCTAATTCTGCAGAGGACGCAACATCAGTTGTCTTTTAAAAATAATGAGTGGGTAACCACAGGTGTATTCACTTCTCCGTACCCGACAGAAACCTTCGAATCATTCCATTCAAAAATCTTTCTAGATATACCAGGGAATATACAACTATAACGTACATTTCGGTTTTGCGAAAACAATAAACCCCTTTGGGTCTTTTAAGTAGGTCTCAGCTTACAAAATGTAAGCCACAAGAATCAATGACATTTTTTTTGTAATTTGATATGAGTACTAATGTATTCCATCATTAAATATTGACACATATTTCTCTCAAACATTATACATTTATTCATAAACTTCTCCAAAAACAGGATTTTTATCGTTTGTACGAATGGAACTTTTAGCAGACTACTATATGGTAGTACTTTTCAACGAGTTTCGTTAAATAATTAAACAACAACGGTCTTCGTATTTATTATCTAAAATGGGTCATCAATCCTATATAAGACAAACATTCAAAGTAAGCAGTAAAAGCCATGATCCGTATCATTTAAGCGCTTGTAAATTATGTATATGTCAGTTTGGCTGTATCTCTCCGCTCCATGCGGCAGTCCACTTTTATGACAAAGAAGAGAGAGAAAAAACCTACTACAGGTTCAGCTGGTACTATATTCAGTGACAAGTGCTAATGTTTTAGGGAAATTCATTACCGTTGTTTCATTAACCCTGCATTGTACTGTCAATTACCCTTCTGATCTTTTAAGTCAATTAGCATTTGTTTTCATCTTCTGTAAGATTAAACTTTAAAAATAAGTAAACTTTCTTGTCTAAAAATAAAACAATAACGTGAAAACCCGAGATCCAGTAAAAAAAGAACAGTCAACTTCATTGGAAAATCGAATATATCAAAAATATTGCGATTCAGGGCTACTCCATATATATACATATATACTTGTATCCCTTCTAGAGGTTTAGGTGGCGATATGCGAGGGTGGCGGTAGATTCGGGTGGCGATAGGTCGAGGGTACACTGTACGTATGAACAGAGAGATATTTTTTAAAAGAAATGTGATACTACAAATATCGAGACGAATTAATTTAATCTATGGTTATTGATCACGATCTCTTGCCATTATTGATGTATTTAATTATAACAACAAGAAATCGAAGCAGAGGAATGTAATTGGAAGCGTGCATATTAATACTGGCCAAGTGACACACCTTCTCGGCAGAGATGTCGCTATCAGCACCGATCACAGATTTAAATGTCCCTATCGCTTTAACCGTAGCTATTCAATGCTGCCCTGCCTTCGGAAACTCCGCAGTAAATTGTCGATAAAATCAAAATTAAATTAGAATTAAACAATATTTTATTGGAGTCTTCTTTGCACAAGAAACTAATGAATGATAAAGTAGTTTTAAAAAAAGACTCATAAAGATGGAGATATGAGTGACTTTATGAACGTGTTGAAAGTAATATTTCGTATCCTCTCCCTAATTTGATCAAATCAGGATCGCTGGTCCGCCTTTGTTTTATCCTTCCGTGTGTACCTGGAGCCTATCGTCAGCTAGAGCCGGAACAAATTACGTGACTAGCTGGTTGGTTTGACTTTTAGAAATGACCCTCGTATACAAACGTTAATTAAACTTCAACTTCTCGCTTGTTTAATCATTTTCCCTATTTCTAAGGAGTCTTTCGACACCGTATTACGAGAACTAATCAATTCCTAGCTTGTTTTAGGTAATTTCTGTTCTGATTCTATTGCCTTCCGTCTTGAACTTTCATCACATTTTATCACGCGATATTTGCCGAGCAATGTACGTGCGCTCCCTCGCGAAGTTAATCAGAAGATCTTGCGATAGATAAGACCTCTACCCTTAAAAAACGGGGAGATTTATGACAGATTAAATACTGGACAATCTGGCCCAGTAAAGGACTGGCCGGGCTCTGGGTGGTATTGTAGTAGAGTGGTCCAGAGTAGGGACGCGGTGCTCCGTAATCCTCAAGTCCAACTTAATTATTGAGTGTCTAAAGGATGATCGGGGTCTTCCACTTCGTACTCGAGATTTATACTCTGTGATGCTTTTGAAAAAGTAAAGAGCATGGATATAGAAAATTATTAAAATATATCTAATCTCTGATTTAGAAAATAATTTGGTGGTAAATAGGATTTGAACCGGAAGTGGGTTAATGCTATTCCGTTTAAATTAAACATTTCGTAATCTCATTTTTCTCGAAAGAAGTTTTAAGATTGTATTAGTTAAAGTGACGCAACATATTCATACACATGATAAAAAAAAACACGAAAATATGGTTATGAGCTGACTTTGCGTTAAGACAGAAAACAAACCATTGGACATTTTCTTCGTCCGTCCTGAGATACATGTAAATATCAAGACACAATCTACTAGTATCTGTATATCAGTAATTAATTTGTATACGTATATATGTGAAAATGGTTTTACTTGTAGATTTTGACAAAACTTATAAGTTCACTTTGAGTAAAGTGTGTTTATTAACTTAATCGAGCTGCCATGATTGCCATTTCATATCTGGACCACCGAGCGTACCCCGATTGGTCTTTTGGAACAGGGATATTTTGGGATAGCACGTCTTCTCAATACTTTCAAAATATATATTAACAGCTACTTTATAAACACAAAAATCCTGAAACAGCGGCTGTCGCATAAAGTTGATAAGGGGATGGGCTATTTCAAAAATTGATCATTTTTGGGTTGGGAGGGGGCATAAATCCTGTATTTGTTGATGAAAATGCTTTATTTCATTAACTTTATGATTTTTTTTTATCTTTTAGTACAAAAAAAAAAAAAACGTTTTAAAAATCTAAAAAAAAATCATTTGAATAACTAATAGGTAAACATTACATTTAACAATTCATTTAATGGCCTATAACTGTTTCAAGACTTTTAGGATATGTGAAAATGTAATAACCTAAAAACCGGAAACCTTAGATAGGCCTATTTCGACGCATTTACATGATAAACTTCGCGTGATGATATATGACGTCATTTTGTGACCACGTACGTATACTCTAATGTTTGTCATGACGTATACTGGCCTGTAACACATTAGATCAAGTCGTGGCATAAAACTTAATTGTGTGCAAGGAAAGGAGAGAAAAATGTTCCCATTTTTTAAGCTTACTGTAAATAAATCTTTAATCCTTTAATTGGTCTTAAATTGTCTGAGTCAAAAGTTTTCCCTGCTTTTAAACTCTGTAAGTTTTGTATCGCGTGGCTGAATATGTTTGTTCTAAAAGTTAAAGACTTTCTAATCAAAATTGATTTTTAGATTATAAAAAAAATCGTACTAACTAGATGCACGGGTACTTTAAATTGTCTTTGAACCCAAGATTAAAACCCGTTAGAGTGTATATTTTATCGCCTGGGACGGTCGAGGTGGTCTCTCATAGTGTACAATCTCTGGGGTAGGATTATTAAACAAATACCTCCAGGAATTGACAAACGAAGCTTCTGAATTATGGGTTTTGTTTTAATCTTCTCAGCATGCACATCGGTAGTCAGCATCCCCCTCTGCATGACGTCACAATGAGACCTACGATATAGTTTTTGTTTTAATTTTCTTTTTTCTTGAACATCAAAGTCTCTAATGATGGCACTGGAGAACTCACAAATTACTCGTATTCGTCTTCCCGTATGCAGTTCGTATTCTCAGGGATTTCATCGCATACATGCACACAATATAAGTCCGTTTCTCTGTAAAGTATACAAAAAACTTCAGACAAACAACTGGAATCGATATTTGTTAAAAAATTCTAATCAACGATCAAACGAAGATTGAGCGAGAAAAACAATTTCAGTCCTACTTCCCATTCCTGATATCATAGATTTTGATTAAAACATATTTTATTGCATAATTGTAGTAATTGCATAATTGTAGCAAACGAACTGAAACCATTATAAAGGCCCCTTATCTAAACTTTATTTACACACAATGAGAAATAACATTTGGTCCCCTGTCCAACCACATTGATTTTCTACGGGTACTCCGGTTTCCTCTCACAATAACACCCCTCGCGCGCTAACGTCCGGGCCATCAAGAGTGATTAATATTAGTTGTATAACTTATTTCATAATTGTTGTAAAATAAATAAAGTTTATATTTTATAATAACATATTTTGAGCATAATGAATACCATTTTAGATAGAAATGATAAAAACTTAAATGGAAAATAAAACAAAAGGTATGTAATGAAAAGCGAAGTTTCACCTCAACTAACGGTTATGGATTTTACGTAGTTTTGATTACATTTTTTTTTTTAATCTTTGTGTTTGTTTGTTTTTTCTGTGTTTTGTTGTTGTTGTTTGTTTTTTTACTGACGTATTTCCATATCGATATATACACCCAGATTTAAAGCATTACATATAAGAACTGGAAGTAGATTATCACTCTACATAACGGGGGCATTTAATAAAGAAATTATAGGCATTCTCACACGGATTTCCACCACTACACTGGTATAATTCACACTCCTGTATACCGTATTGAAATGAAATTTTGAAAATATTTTTTAAGCTGTTATTAAAAAAAACACAAAATATGGAAAAAAATAAGTTCATGCTATGCTGTCATTTCACTTACTCTATTACAAAAACAAGTCCTGTGTTTTTTTGTATCTTGTTTCCATTAAACTAAAATAAAAGCGTTTCTGTGCTGAGGTACGTATTTGCTATTTCCATATACCTTGTTACGTACGACATCGCCCTATATGTTAATTATGCAGGCTGACATTTATTGGTGTATTCTCACTACATCCAAATCTGCGTTTCACGTGCTCGACAAGTCATTTACCGCCCAGATGCTCTTACTCACCTGTTTTACCTGTAATCAACGACAGGTAGCCAAATTAAAAAGACCAATCTAATCAGGCAAATCGAAAGTCAGGTAGAAAATTTAATTAAGGTGGAATTGTATGGAGGAGAGACAGCGTGTAGACTAAATTAGTCCTTGGGTTGGACTGATTGTCAAACATATGGCCGTGGGTCAGGCCTTCCTATGGGAAGGTAACGGTACAGAAGCCTTGTTCGGGCAGTTAATGGTAGAGACCTGCTGTACAGTAACCGATATACCCTGATATATAGTGTAGATATATATGATACGACTGTAGCTTGTTTGGACAGTTAATGATAGAGACCTGCTGTATAGTATCCGACATACCCTGATATATAGTGTAGATATATATGGTACGACTGTAGATTGTTCGGACAGTTAATGATAGAGACCTGCTGTACAGTATCCTGTATACCCTGATATATGGTGTAGATATATATATGGTACGACTGTAGCTTGTTTGGACAGTTAATAGTAGAGACCTGCTGTACAGTATCCTGTATACCCTGATACATAGTGTAGATATATATGGTACGACTGTAGCTTGTTTGGGCAGTTAATGATGGAGACCTGCTGTATAGTATCCGACATACCCTGATATATAGTGTAGATATATATGATACGGCTGTAGCTTGTTTGGACAGTTAATGATAGAGACCTGCTGTACAGTATCCGACATACCCTGATATATAGTGTAGATATATATGGTACGGCTGTAGCTTGTTTGGACAGTTAATAGTAGAGACCGGCTGTATAGTATCCTGTATACCCTGATATATAGTGTAGATATATATGGTACGACTGTAGCTTGTTTGGACAGTTAATGATAGAGACCTGCTGTACAGTATCCTTTATACCCTGATATATAGTGTAGATATATATATGGTACGGCTGTAGCTTGTTTGGACAGTTAATAGTAGAGACCTGCTGTACAGTATCCGATATACCCTGATATATAGTGTAGATATATATGGTACGACTGTAGCTTGTTTGGACAGTTAATAGTAGAGACCTGCTGTACAGTATCCTGTATACCCTGATATATAGTGTAGATATATATGGTACGACTGTAGCTTGTTTGGACAGTTAATAGTAGAGACCTGCTGTACAGTATCCTGTATACCCTGATATATAGTGTAGATATATATGGTACGACTGTAGCTTGTTTGGACAGTTAATAGTAGAGACCTGCTGTACAGTATCCTGTATATCCTGATATATAGTGTAGATATATATGGTACGACTGTAGCTTGTTTGGACAGTTAATAGTAGAGACCTGCTGTACAGTATCCGACATACCCTGATATATAGTGTAGATATATATGATACGGCTGTAGCTTGTTTGGACATTTAATGATAGAGACCTGCTGTACAGTATCCTGTATACCCTGATATATAGTGTAGATATATATGGTACGGCTGTAGCATGTTTGGACAGTTAATAGTAGAGACCTGCTGTACAGTATCCGACATACCCTGATATATGGTGTAGATATATATGGTACGGCTGTAGCTTGTTTGGACAGTTAATAGTAGAGACCTGCTGTACAGTATCCTGTATACCCTGATATATAGTGTAGATATATATGGTACGGCTGTAGCTTGTGTGGACAGTTAATAGTAGAGACCTGCTGTACAGTATCCTGTATACCCTGATATATGGTGTAGATATATATGGTACGACTGTAGCTTGTTTGGACAGTTAATGATAGAGACCTGCTGTACAGTATCCTGTATACCCTGATATATAGTGTAGATATATATAGTGTAGATATATATGGTACGACTGTAGCTTGTTTGGACAGTTAATAGTTGAGACCTGCTGTATAGTATCCTGTATACCCTGATATATAGTGTAGATATATATGGTACGGCTGTAGCTTGTTTGGACAGTTAATGATAGAGACCTGCTGTATAGTATCCTGTATACCCTGATATATGGTGTAGATATATATGGTACGGCTGTAGCTTTTTTGGACAGTTAATGATAGAGACCTGCTGTACAGTATCCTGTATACCCTGATATATAGTGTAGATATATATGGTACGACTGTAGCTTGTTTGGACAGTTAATGGTAGAGACCTGCTGTACAGTATCCTGTATACCCTGATATATGGTGTAGATATATATGGTACGACTGTAGCTTGTTTGGACAGTTAATGATAGAGACCTGCTGTACAGTATCCTGTATACCCTGATATATGGTGTAGATATATATGGTACGACTGTAGCTTGTTTGGACAGTTAATGATAGAGACCTGCTGTACAGTATCCGACATACCCTGATATATAGTGTAGATATATATATGGTACGGCTGTAGCTTGTTTGGACAGTTAATAGTAGAGACCTGCTGTACAGTATCCTGTATACCCTGATATATAGTGTAGATATATATGGTACGACTGTAGCTTGTTCGGACAGTTAATGGTAGAGACCTGCTGTACAGTATCCTGTATACCCTGATATATAGTGTAGATATATATGGTACGACTGTAGCTTGTTTGGACAGTTAATGATAGAGACTTGCTGTACAGTATCCGACATACCCTGATATATAGTGTAGATATATATATGGTACGACTGTAGCTTGTTTGGACAGTTAATAGTAGAGACCTGCTGTACAGTATCCTGTATACCCTGATATATAGTGTAGATATATATGGTACGACTGTAGCTTGTTCGGACAGTTAATGGTAGAGACCTGCTGTACAGTATCCTGTATACCCTGATATATAGTGTAGATATATATGATACGACTGTAGCTTGTTTGGACAGTTAATGG
The DNA here is from genome assembly GCA_947623455.1 of Mimachlamys varia. Lineage (NCBI taxonomy): Eukaryota > Metazoa > Mollusca > Bivalvia > Pectinida > Pectinidae > Mimachlamys > Mimachlamys varia. Next base: position 11,774,336 of record OX392537.1, on the reverse strand, counting down.
TAGAGACCTGCTGTACAGTATCCTGTATACCCTGATATATAGTGTAGATATATATGGTACGACTGTGTCTTGTTTGTACAGTTAATAGTAGAGACCTGTTGTACAGTATCCTGTATACCCTGATATATAGTGTAAATATGTATGGTACGACTGTAGCTTGTTTGGACAGTTAATGATAGAGACCTGCTGTACAGTATCCTGTATACCCTGATATATAGTGTAGATATATATGGTACGACTGTAGATTGTTTGGACAGTTAATGATAGAGACCTGCTGTATAGTATCCGACATACCCTGATATATAGTGTAGATATATATGGTACGACTGTAGATTGTTTGGACAGTTAATGATAGAGACCTGCTGTGCAGTATCCTGTATACCCTGATATATAGTGTAGATATATATGGTACGACTGTAGATTGTTTGGACAGTTAATTTTAGAGACCTGCTGTGCAGTATCCGACATACCCTGATATATAGTGTAGATATATATATGGTACGGCTGTAGCTTGTTTGGACAGTTAATAGTAGAGACCTGCTGTACAGTATCCTGTATACCCTGATATATAGTGTAGATATATATGGTACGACTGTAGCTTGTTTGGACAGTTAATGATAGAGACCTGCTGTACAGTATCCTGTATACCCTGATATATAGTGTAGATATATATGGTACGACTGTAGCTTGTTTGGACAGTTAATGATAGAGACCTGCTGTACAGTATCCTTTATACCCTGATATATAGTGTAGATATATATGGTACGACTGTAGATTGTTTGGACAGTTAATAGTAGAGACCTGCTGTACAGTATCCTGTATACCCTGATATATAGTGTAGATATATGTACATGGTACGGCTGTAGCTTGTTTGGACAGTTAATGACAGAGACCTGCTGTGCAGTATCCTGTATACCTTGATATATAGTGTAGATATATGTACATGGTACGGCTGTAGCTTGTTTGGACAGTTAATGACAGAGACCTGCTGTGCAGTATCCTGTATACCTTGATATATAGTGTAGATATATATGGTACGACTGTAGCTTGTTTGGACAGTTAATGATAGAGACCTGCTGTGCAGTATCCGACATACCCTGATATATAGTGTAGATATATATGGTACCACTGTAGCTTGTTTGGACAGTTAATGATAGAGACCTGCTGTACAGTATCCGACATACCCTGATATATAGTGTAGATATATATATGGTACGACTGTAGCTTGTTTGGACAGTTTATGGTAGAGACCTGCTGTACAGTATCCGACATACCCTGATATATAGTGTAGATATATATATTTACATTTGCGCTGCAACCTACTATATGAATATTACCAGCAAAAATGCCTTTTATAAAAGTATGAAAGCAATGGTTCTCGAGACGTAGCACGTGGTTTAATTATGACGTCATAGATCAAGCTTGTTCAACGAGAGTCTTGTCGCGCCGCTTCGAATAACATGGAGAATGCCCTTGCGTCAAACGCTCAAATGACTAATTATTATCATTGGCGCCCATTTTATTCAAGCTGGACTGTTCCGCCAATGTCGTTAAAATGACGACACATATACAAACGCAGGTAATAAACTATTAATTGGAAAAAATATCAATGAAGTTAAGCAATTGTTCTATAGTAAAAATGTAAATATATGGATTGAAAGTCATTTTTTTAACTTTCATAGTGCTATGAAAGGTCAGCCGTTACATCCATATTTAACATGAAGCCCTATGGATGTAACGGCTGACCTTTCATAGCACTATGAAAGTTAAAAAAAATTACTTTCAATCCATATATGGTACGGCTGTAGCTTGTTTGGACTGTTCATGGTAGAGACCTGCTGTGCAGTATCCGACATACCCTGACAGGACTTGGAGTAATTTTATATTTTTGGGGAGTTTAGTTCAATTTTCGAAAAAATTGCCCCCCTTAATGAGCATAAAGGCTAACGGGTGGAAATCTTTCGAGGTCGAAAAATCCACCTCACCTCACCTTCTTGCATCAAAAGTCGCATTTCTAGTTGTTGTATGAAAAAGCGAAGCCTTTATGAACATTGAGGGAGCAACTTTATCGAAAATTTAGTCTAGTTCCAAGTTCTCAGGTCCCTGCGGCTATATGGTGTAGGTATATGATATACCGTTGTTCCGGCCAAACCATAATGGCCCTACCATTGTTACCTGCTCTGTCTGATCATAAAAACACTAGATGGAAATGTAGCGAACAATGGCTTTACCACTTTCTCTTCTTTTATGTACGTTTTATAAAAATGGAGGCAGAAATGTGAAATAACGACTTCCGGTTATGTTCATGTTTATTGAACCCACTAACTCTTGCGCGATTTTTCATGTGAGCAACAAAAAAAGCGTCATAATTCATAAAGCTTTTTCTATCATTACGGACAAAACTGCGATTCTCGTCTGTTGTAGGAAGTGATCAGATTGTGAATCGCTATTCCAGAAGTTCATAAATATGTTTACAGCCCAATATTCCTTATGTCTACCGCCCCCGTCTTATCCCTAACTATTCTAATGACCGGTATCAGTAATTTAATTGCTTGTGTTTCCGAACTTAACCTTGCCCCCACCCCAACAAACCCCTCACCTCGTGTATATATGACCCTGTCCTTTCCTCAGGGGCAGAATGAGTACGATGTTTATGGTACTACATTGTACGCTATCACCAGTACGTTTGACGGTAGAGTACTACGGCCTCGCGTACTTTTACATCCTTTTGTACTACTTTACCTTCATCGGAAGTCAAACGATTACACTAGTTGGAAAAACGAGTCCGGAAGATTCCGATCAAGATAATTTCGAAAACAAAACTTTGAACTAGAGCACTGTGCAGTATGGCCATTACCGCTACGATAATGAAATACGCGGATCAAAGATTTCGCAAATCTTAGAATATTTACCTGCGGCTAAATTGATTAATTATCCAATTAACATTTCATAAATGATAGCCGAACAGATTGGCCTTGTTCAAAATCAAAGCAGAGAGAAAAACATGACAGGGTAAGTTTTTTCGGCGTCTGCACATAAAGATGTCTGCGGTCAGATACAAGCACACTACACAAAAACAAATAGTTATTCCGGTATTTTCCCTATTTACGATATGACGTTATCTATGAAAAAATGAAGTATAATTTACCGATAAATGTTACTACTATCACAACACAAGAAGCTTCCGTGAAAGTGACGTTATCTATGAAAAAATTAAGTATGTTTTACCGATAAATGTTACAACTATCACAACACAACAAGCTTCCGTGAAAGTTTTTTTTTTCATAGAAAAAATATAGGTGCCTGAGGCTTCATATCCAACAACATTGTTCTTATGGATTCGCTTGTCGAACATAAGATTGTACCATGCATAATGTACTGATTTTCTCACAGCAACTGCATAATATCTCAGGCACATATTCAACGAATGTAAAGGAAACTGATAAAGAAAAGAATCATCCCATGCAAATTCGAAGGATATATACATATAAGTGAGACTAAAGTACAAAATATTGCCAATGGGGATAAATGTGTGCAATCGTTCATAGAGGCGACCATTGTGCAACAGGTCACCATGCAGAGAGGCTACCAATGCGCAACACGTAACCATGAAAAGAGGCGACCGATGCGCAACACGTAACCATGAAAAGAGGCCATCAATGCGCAACACATAACCATGAAAAGAGTCGCCCAATGTGCAACACATAACCATGAAAAGAGTAGCCCAATGCGCACCGTGTAATCGTGAAAAGAGGTGACCAATGCGCACCGTGTAATCGTGAAAAGAGGCGACCAATGCGCAACACGTAACCATGAAAAGAGGCGACTAATGCACAACACGTAACCATAGAGAGGCGAGCAATGCGCACCGCGTAACCATAAAAAGAGGGGACCAATGCGCAAGACGTAACCATGAAAAGAGGGGACCAATGCGCAACACGTATCCATGAAAAGAGGCGACCAATTCGCAACACATAACCCTGAAAATAGGCGACCAATGCGCAACACGTAACAATGCAGAGAGGCGATCAATGCGCAACATATAACCATAAAAAGAGGCGATCAATGCGCAACACATAACCATGAAAAGAGACGACCAATGCGCACCACGCAACCATGAAAAGAGACGACCAATGCGCACCACGCAACCATGAAAAGAGGCGACCAATTCGCAACACGTAACCATGCAGAGAGGCGAACAATGCGCAACACGTAACCATGCAGAGAGGCGAACAATGCGCAACACGTAACCATGCAGAGAGGCGAACAATGCGCAACACGTAACCATGAAAAGAGGTGACCAATGCGCAACACGTAACCATAGAGAGGCGACCAATGCGAATCGCGTAGCCATGCAGAGAGGTGACCAATGCGCACCACGTAACCATGAAAAGAGGCGACCAATGCGCACCACGTAACCATGAAAAGAGGTGACCAATGCGCACCACGTAACCATGAAAAGAGGCGACCAATGCGCAACACGTAGCCATGCAGAGAGGCGACCAATGCACAACATCTAACCATGAAAAGAGGCGACCAATGCGCAACACGTAACCATGAAAAGAGGTGACCAATGCGCAACACGTAACCATAGAGAGGCGACCAATGCGAATCGCGTAGCCATGCAGAGAGGTGACCAATGCGCACCACGTAACCATGAAAAGAGGCGACCAATGCGCACCACGTAACCATGAAAAGAGGTGACCAATGCGCACCACGTAACCATGAAAAGAGGCGACCAATGCGCAACACGTAGCCATGCAGAGAGGCGACCAATGCACAACATCTAACCATGAAAAGAGGCGACCAATGCGCAACACGTAGCCATGCAGAGAGGCGACCAATGCGCACCACGTAACCATGAAAAGAGGCGACCAATTCGCACCACGTAACCATGAAAAGAGACGACCAATGCGCAACACGTAACCATGAAAAGAGGCCATCAATACGCAACACGTTGTCATGCATAGAGTTTTCTAATGTGTTATGAAGTTCATTTCTTGATTTTTCACACCGGAAGCTTTAACTGACCAGGGTCGATATGGATGTTAGTTACTAGTCACAATTTACTCGAAGAATTTGATCAACATATATAAACTTCATTCTTTATTATTATGATGAAATTTATCTTTAACAAATGAAGATTTACCCTCATTGTTTATTTTGACATGTTCTTGAAACGAAATGAATGTAAACACAGATTTTCTACCAATATACTAAATATATCTACATATTATTTAAATCACCGTATTCCTCTTCTAACATAGTCTATGTTTTAAAGGGGCATCCCGGGGAAGTCTACAATGAAGTTCTTGAATGTACATGCTAACTGCACTACCAGATACATTTTCCTGATATTTCAATATTCAAAGCGCACTCAAAATGTGTTTATTAGCCACTTGCAAAATTGCATTCCTTGGGAAAGCCCGATAAAAATAGCGCTGATCATGCGTCAATCACGTGACTATTTTGTCGCAAGTCGACGAGGGGCCCATAGGGAGGGGATACGTAATGTACAGGTCCGATGATGAACCAGACACAAAGTCCGTGTATAAATTTATTGAATCACATTCACATTAATAATCAGACGTTAATTACACACGATATGCATATGAATAAATTTATGTCAACATCTCTGCACCATTTATCGACATCAGTACCTGACTGAAACTGATGCAAATCACAGGGACCTGAGAATTTGTTACAGCTAGTTTTGGACCTAAAATAGGATGTTTAAGAGTAATTTTACACATTTGGGGGGTTAAGATCAATTTTCGATAAAAATGCCCCCTCAATGGTCATAAAAGCTACACTGCACTCTTACATTGTACGTTTAACAGTGTCATGTGGGTTTCCGACGATGACAACCATAGGGCAAACCTTAATTTCTGTAAAAAGTTATCTTCACGAATCCTCATTTGGAACCATTTCACAAAAGTGTGCATGCATTGAAAAGTAAAAAAAGAAAATGAAATGGTTCCGATTTTTTTTTTATACAACTCGATGTATTGAAGATTTTTTTCAGACTATCTATATAACCATCTAAAATCTATCCAAATTTCAGCGTCAACATACTTTAACACTTACAATTATATATGTATCACGGAAGTCCGTGCACTCATATGACGCACCACGTACTAAACATGTAGAATACATGTATAATATATATCTCAAATTTGGAACTAGTCGAGAAGATAATTGTCCAATACTTAATCCATTTATAAATGTTATGATTCTTTACTTTTTTATGTAAATTTAAAGGTTCGTTAACATTTTCAACACAACTGCAGACATGGGACATACATATATATGATTTTTTTTTATGAATTAATGACTTCACTTATATAATGCATATATTTTGGTTCATATCAAATTTAATACCGGGGTCCAAAATTGAATCCGTATACATTAAACTCAATCACCCGGGATACCGGCGTTTTATAACGTAACCCCCCCCCCCCCCCCCTACGGGTTTTCTTGTATGTGAAAAGGTCTTTCTCTTCAGCAATATAATTCAATAATGCCGTTTTACTGGAATATTAAAAAGGGAATATTACAATACACGCTTTCAAGTTTTACACACGCATTTCATGTAACAGAGGAATGAAAGAGTTATCCCTTGGGAGGCCCCAAAACCAAATAAAAACTGTGTCACCGGCTATCCAGAAGAAAACTGTAACATTGCAAACAATTGGGCTGTTAGTCTCTCCCTTGAATACTTCACATCCCTCATTATGCTTCCGTAATATAATCATTACGTTAAAATTTGACCATTCGTCCACTTTTCGCTTGGTAGTTACATGTAGGTCACGCGGATCGCCATTTTTTGTTTACCGATGTAGCTTGTTATGCGCATGCGTTATCATATGTGATGCAAAAAAATTTACATGTCCAAATCGTTGATCAACGAATAGTGATTCCCTTTTTTAATTATTAATTAAAATTTTTGTGAACATATTTCAGCGTAAGTCGCCCATTAATTTTCCACAAGAGTATACATTTAATTCATATATACAATAATTCAAAATAAGCATAAAAAATATAGTTTTACCGTGATGCCTCTTTAACATAAAGCTTGTTACTTATACTGTATATAATTTTTGCAACTGGCTTTATTCTTTCATTTCACAAAGATCAAATCATTACATGTACGTTTGCTGGTATATATTTTATCACTTTCATTAAAGAAAAATAAGTTTTTAAAGATAAATAAGGAATTCTTCCAAAAGTGTATCCAGCAAATGTCTTTCGCTGATGATTATCTAGTCAAATAAAACTTAACACTAACGATTTTATTCTTGATTATTCAAATTATTTCTGTAATGATATTCATATGTATGGTGGAAACAAAACGGATCGGTGCCTTCTGAAATTAGTCCTCTCAAATCGTTCCATTCTAGTTTGGTTCGTGTTAGGCGACATATTAGCATATCCCGGTGCTGTAATCCTACACGTGTACTCCCAAACAAACGGGACAAAGAAACGAAAACATGATATGTTACACGAATTTAAAAAACAATAAAGTGACAATTTAAAATTGTAAAATCACAACTAATCACATAATGCTTTAGCACAATAGAACGGCCTGCACGTGCCCGAGTATTGATCTTCTGTTTATCCAGCAAACATTACGATACCTTCAAATCACGTGACACGTGAGCGAGGTGTCGGCACGTGACTGTCTATATATAGACACCTGACGACACGCGGTTTACGACACGTGACATGTGACGACGCTGAATTGGATTGACACGTGTAATAATTGCTGCGACAACTGCTTTTAATAACAAATTAATTTTAATTGAGGTTATTTATTGTCGAGGAGAAGTTATTTTTTTCGTTAAGCTTTTTGTGCTTGCTTCGTAACCCATGGGTTCCCACAGACCGCAATGTCATGTAAAATGAAGAAAGCAAAAAAGGCAACACAAAAAGACTAATTTATAAATTGTTTAATGCTGTATTCTATAAGGAGACGAATTGATATGAGTTAAGTACTTTGTACTTGTTTTCGAGTACTAACTTGAATGTCCATGTATGTATGTATTGACAATTTATTAAATAAATACTGTTCAAACTGACGCTGTATTTTATAAAGAGTTAGCGGGTATAGATAGTAGTGGTATTTGACTCGACCTGAGAATGCATCGACTTTTTGTATGTATAGCGTACTCGCTATTTCACTAGACGATCAGGGTTCGATTCCCCGCTTCTACCTGAAATCGGAATTGCCTTGCCGTGGGTTTATCACTAGGTAGCCCAGTTTTCTCCCACACTGTGACTATCTGCGCTATACATACATGGGCCAACAGAGGTTCATTCTGTTTGTTATGTTGTTGGGTTAATTGATTTCTGCAATAGATACCTTGTCTCCGAAATATTTTAACGTTCTGCAGGTAACTCATAGATATTCTTGTCATCTAGAACCACTCTGAAATAACTTAATAATTCAAGAAGTCATCCTTTTTTACAAAAGAGTCCGATATTGTCTCTACTCGACGCTTGATTGATAAAGCGTGCCACTAAAAATAAAATATTGTACTTTTGAAACATATGGGAATGGTTGTGAAAATCTTTATAGGGATATTTTCTCGGTTCAAACAGTTCGGGTAAGGCGAAAGTATCGATTTCACAATATTTTCAGTATATGAGTTAAAACTCACAATACATAAAAAAATGTATCGGACCGGTGCGTATAAAATATTCAAATGTATCATAAACACTAAGAAACTTTCCAGGGCTTTAGAGAGAACACATTTTTTAAATTTTTATGAATGAGCTTCGAAATGGTTTTTATTCGTCAACAGAATACGGATACGGAATCGAACCGGTCGTTATAATATCCCCATCCCGAACATAAAGGTCGTCAACGCTTATCTCGAACAAGGATCTTGTCGAATCTATTCGGATATTTCTTAAAACAATATTATCGCCAAAGATCAGTAAAAAATTATTCACAAAACGACTGATTAAAATCAGATTTATTACTACTGTATATGTTTTTGATATTATCATTCCAATTGATGACTGCCAGTTTTTATGTAGACGATGGCTGGATCATGACTGGATTATGTACCAAGTTTACCGAAGGTAACCAATGCTGTTAAGACTTGAGTTAATTATTTGTCCAATATGTTCATATACCTTTTATTTAGTTAGTACATGTAATGTAAACCACGATAATATACAAATACATGTTTAGTATATCTACTCTACCACATTAAATATTTGGTTTGGTTGTATTTTACTAGTACGTCATATTAACAGCTATGGTCATTTAAAAGCGCATGCTAGGTTTTTATGGTGGGGAAAGCCTGAGTTCCTGGAGAAAACCACTGACCAACGTCCTATTAATAACAGTTATGCTCATTTAAGGACGTGCTAGATTTTTATGGTGGGGGAAAGCATGAGTTCTTGGAGAAATACCACTGACCAACGGTCAGTACCTGTTGACAATGGCGACTGTCCAAGGTTGGCTTCGAACTCGCGACCAATATAGTGTGAGGGCTAGTGGTAGCAGAATGTCAAACACATTAACAAATCGGACACCGCGTCCCCTCACGTAAAATGGAATTAAATTACAAGACATTGTGGTTTAAACCCATGCTATGCTTTTGCTTGTAAAAAACTTGTAAAGAACGTTGTTTCCAGCGTGATGACCCCTATCCATTAAGGGCCCTGCCGGTGTCACCGTCTGATAATTTAACTTAGGGTGTATGTCAAAACGTTTTTATATGCATGAACGTGTATATGCACACGCCCGCGTGTACCCTCGTTCGACTGAACCGATTGAATAGTTTCATGAGAGAAAATTCATAACATTAACTGGACGACCATGCCGTTTTAGTCGGTTATTTAGAATATCAAGTTATCCGTTTCTTGGCCCAACAGCTAGATCTTGTATCTGGGATTGTGAGTTCTCAAGATAGGATGGTCTCGTTTGCTTTCTAGTTTAACCGATCCTCTTGGCGAGCAAAAAGAAAAGAGAAAAAACTATTTTGTTTCGCTTTTTTTGGTACTTTTGAAAGATTTTTTTGTGAACGGATGGTGTTCTGTATTTCACATTGCCAGTACAAACAGAACAAAAGAGGAATTCTAGGAAAGTTTCAAACACGTGACCAAAAACCTTCTAATATTGAAGCAAGTAATAAGTGAACGAGTGAATTCGTGAAAACGAAAGGAAGGATGTGTGACCGTGATTGAGCGAATAATTGATTGATTGATTGATTAATTGAATGAATGAATGAATGAATGAATGAATGAATAATTATGATATATACATGTAATTTTGTATATACTGACACTTAATCGAAATATCGACCTGTTAATGAAATGTCAGAATGTCACCATGTATACGAGAAATGTCGACGCGGATCATTGGAAGATCAATTATATTATCCCAGATTTGATTGGCTGATATCTTTGAAATTCCTTCGGGCAAAAAATGCAAATAGGTCAGTAGTTTGTAGATAAATCGTATATGTTCGTAATGGAAACTCAATATCAGTTCGTATTTTAGTTGATGCCAGACTATAGGAAAGTATACCAAATATATATCGTCTAACTTTGTGTAACTATTCCAAGCGGTTTCCTATACATTAAGGGCAATGATGAAAGTGTATCGTGATAGGCAGAAATTATTTTCAAAGTGAAAACTAACGAAAGAAATATTTGACTTGTTTGCAAACAATATGCGATTTGTTTCATATGAAAATATGTCCTGTGTTCGTTTATTATACCATATGGATGGTTTATGTTATAAGAAAAATAAACTGAGACGTCATGCTAATTCTTCTAAAACTATCTATTTATTACCAGAAGAAAATGCATTAAAGTAACTTATAGCTAATGAGGATTTTATACACGTATTTATGTAAGATTCAGTATTTTTTGAAAACGCTAAAAATCATATTTACAACTGATGTATCTCGTTACGCTTCACTAGAAACCGGGGTATGCCGCCTTAATTAAAACGTGTTTGTTATTCAAAGTCATTAAAATGTTTTACGACATGATAATAACATATTAACCGCCTGATTATACAATCATAAGTAAAGCTTATAATTGAAAAAGTTACGTTACCATAGCAATATGTCTAATGTACGTATTTGTAATATACCTCAAAATTCTTTAAAGATGGCATAGCCGAACTTACATCCATTTTGTTATTCGTGTTTTTTTGTTTTAATTTACAATAGACAAAAAGTTCACAAATGGTATACACAAAAAAATCAAAGACGGATCAAACAAATAAAAGGGGAAATGACTATCTGCGTCGACAGCGTGGTATCTTAGGTAGCCACACCACTCGGGGAGAGTTCCGTGACGCGAAGTTCCTCCATTAATTATAGATAGATCATTCTCGAGTCCTACCCCGACATCACACGACCCAGGCAAACCCCAGACCACCGCAATCTATAGGCCTCACAATCGTAGCTTTATGTCTAATTCCAAACACAAATTCGAATTCATTCTTGAAATCACTTTTTGATTTTTTAAAATTTTTTTTGAAAACGGCGTCATATTCCACAGAAATCAACTGTTATGCGACCAATTTTCATTTCTTTTTCGTTCTTTGGTCAAAGAATCAAAGAGCAATTCAACAATAGCCTTGTCGGTGATGAGCTAACAAGTCTCATCACGTGTGAAGTTGGGATGCAGAAGAAATTTATCATTTTTCAATACATATAACTTTTTTCTCGGTTACGCCTCAGTGATTTCAGTCATATTAATTCTCGTTTGGTTCGAACACCACACGCGTCGGTAATTATAGCGTCTTTAAAACTGAGAAAAATCAGTCATCCATACATATTCTATATTGTATCATACACTTCTTTTAAAAAATAGTGTTACCGCTGTAAATCTCTTCATTGGGTTTAACAACGCAAAATATTGTTTTAAAAAAAGTTTTCTAAAGTCTAGACATTTTAATTCACACGCGTTAAAAACTTGTTTCGCATTTCTTAATTTTTTTTATTTTTATTTATTGGTTATGTGTTAAACCGGAATACTTTGTCATTGTGTATATATATATCTGGACCGGCAGCTGAGAAAATGACCCATAGGACATTAAAAATGAAAATTTTGATATCTAGTAATTTGTCTATTGTGTTAAACCGGAATAATTTGTCATTGTGTGTGTGTATATACATGTACATATATATAATATCGATCCTTCCTTTGAGTATATATAAACATATATCGCGATTTCCGCTTCTGATAACACGCAACAGTACTTTGAATATATTTATGGAATACCTGACTGAAAACGTCGAACATTAGTGTTGTATTATTAATAAATTGAGGGTATCTCGGGCTGTTCCGTATCTCCGGTATCCGATGTCCGCAAAACAGGTAGGTATTTATTTACCACTGTTTACAATGCGAGATGCTATATAATGCTTCACGCATTCTTTGACGTCATAGTTATGACAAAAATAACAGAAAATTTGAAGATTTGTTAACCAAACTTGTTAAGTAAATAAAAAAACGTCTATATCCGTGAAATCAGGCCACTAGTGAAGAATTCAAAACTATCCACGAGCTATAGTATTTTATAAAAACGAACAAGTATGTGATTGTCGTTGTTATCAACTTGTAAGTAGCTCTTTTTTAGATGCGGGTGCTGCTGTAAGTCGGTAAATATAAATAGTGATATTCGTTTGTCTTAAATCTAATTCAACATAAGTACAATGTAATAACGAAAATGAACCAATTAAGAAAATACTGATATTCGCTTATATAATAGCAACAAGACTAATAGAAAACAGAAAATTTAAACAAATACCATTAAAAGAAAATGTGTTATTCGCTCAGCACCAACACCGATATATAAAAACTACTTTAAAGGAAAAGAAAATGAAAATGTTAACAAATTAAAAAAAAATCAGATTATGGACTAAAAAGGGTAAATTCAAGCTGAATGTTGATTCAATGTGATCGAACTCTTGATTTGTTGCTACCAAAAAGGATTATTATAAAATACAGTTTTTGTTAGGCTTCATATGATTTTGTTGTAAAATTATATTTTATTTCATGTTACGACTGATTCATGTATCGAAATATACAAAAATAAATACATATTTTGAAAATTTACGACGGATCCAAATGACACAAACGTAGCCATCAACAGCCGGGCACTTGTTACTGAACACCCGAGATGACGTCACACATAAAGTTTTTTCTCGGATCATTGGATCATCGTCTCGCTCTCATATTACCTAGATATTCAATCTTTTTAGATTGAAACCCAAAACGAATTTCAATTCTTTATACGGCAGAACAATTATATACCAGAATGAAATAAAATACCAAAAACCAAATATGCATAATATTAATCTACCAAGTCATGTTTAAAAGATACGTTATTGTCATAGTAATCAAATTTATGGATTCAATACTCTTTTCCCTGTTTGTGTACAATTATTACAAAGTATCAACAGGCAGTATCTACACATTAGAAGTTAGTGTATAAGGATACATTGTAATTACAGGTATAGATAATATAGTGAGGCTGAAATTCAAAACTGATCAGAAATTGTAGCAATTACTTGATTAAAGTAAATTTTGAAGAAAAAAAAGAGTCTTGTTGTTAAACGGAATTGAGATCTACAGGTATAATCTCATTTCATTAGGAAATACATTTTAATCGTTCTACCTTCATTTTGAGCTCTTATGTCTCAATTCCAATTTATATCATTTTGATATGTATGATACTTATATACCAAATTCTTTATCTAAAGGTTTTTTCCTTGACTTCAGCAACATTGTTATCTTTTTAAAAAATCTTCAGCGAACTTTCTTAATTCAATGGACCAGTAACTATCCAATTTATACTGTATACAAGTGTATATAACAGTTTTCAGTTTCAATGAACAAATGATTCATAATGGTTGAACAACAACTTTTCTTACTACTTAAACAGTCCTGTCTATAAAACAGCAAAACATACATGTACATATATGTTTTATACCAATATGTTTTGATGAGGTCACTTGACCGGACGGAGATGGTCAGATGGACAGTAGGGTATGGAATAGTTCGTGATGTCATAAGTACCTTCATTATCACGCGCCTATCATGGTGCTGTTATATTCCAGTTCACTTGTTTAATCAAATATATTAACTGAAAAATAATCAACCGTATAGGGTATACATTTTGCAAATCACTCCGTCATTACAAATTATTTTCCTTGGGAATAACCATTATGTTACCGAAACACTTTGAAGAAAGTTTGCAAGTGGAAAAGTAGACTTCGCCATGATTTCCCCTGGTAAAATTATGTTATAACAGGGGGGAATTTCATATCGATTTCTTAAAGTTAAAATCAATATGCTGTGATTTCAACATTTATGATAACAGGGGGAAATGAAATTCGTATAGAAATCTAAAATTGCTCCGTTATGGTGGGTGCCCCTTGTCCAACAGGTGGTGCATTGCAGTAAGCCCCTGTTAGCAAATCGTTTATTTATTCTCTTGTTTGTCGTTATAATTTATTTAAAATGTTAAGTGAATATAAGGCAGAAAAAGAAGACAAACTTCAGTGTCGAAAACTTAAAATAATGGACAGCGAGGAATCAATTTTGTTAGAGATTTTTCGCGCAATTTGGATTTTCACATCCTATACGCTTCGTCGTGGTGATGTTTGTTTGAAATGATTTCCAATATAGAATCGACATACACACGATCAAACTTGGAGGAATGGTACGTTTAAGATTATTTGTTCGATTTTCTTAAAATTTAGATAATTTTAGTAAATTTTATACAATTTAATGATGAAAACTACTGAATTTTGTATTATTACAAACTATAAATATAGCAAAAATACTTGTTACTTTTCCGTTATATAAAGAAATATTAGCCGAAGGAAGATTCTAAAATAACGACAAAAAACGGACCCGTATTGTCTGTTCCGGACAGGTTTTTTTCCTCTTAAACATACGTAGAATTTCAATAATCAAATCAATTAAAAACACACATGGAAATTGGATAATTACCATAGTTTCTAAAAAAGCTACAATTGAAAATGAAAATCATCAAATTATCACCAAATTCACTCCCAGTTAATTAGGTTTCTCATGCTGAAGATCGCGGTGAATTGGAAAAGAGAAAATCAGTGTAAAATTGGGTATTGGGATTAGAATTTGCGGTTTTACTAACAAAGTTACGTGTTGTGTTTAGTAACCAGAATATTGTTGGCCACCCATCCAAGGAGATTCATTTCTCCATGTTCAGACATTACTTTCGTCTCTCGTAGCTGACATATGGTTAATACGGCTGTCCCGAGTCAAGGTGTGCGCACAAACCATACCGTCTCAACCCAGTCGGCGGTGCTCTCTTTGAAGCCTTTATGAACACAGGTGAAAAAGCTCCGCCCATTTTCACGTCACAGGAAGGTGTCTCAGCCAATGGGTGCTCGGTAAAGTCAATTGATTAGCCGTGGTATAATGATATTAATGTACCTTTAAAAACATGGACAGGGTACCTCACTCATTATTTACGAGAAAAGAAGCACAATTTAGCGGGGTTACCTTGCTTTCGTTCAGAGGGACTGTTTTAAAGAAAAATATTCCTAACTTCATTGAGGACGAAGAGAAGTAAACCTAGAAATTGTCGTACTACAGCGTCCGAGATGTCATCGTATGGATTATATCACCATCCTCACCAGGTATGATACTCACAGTCTCCTTACCGGAGACTTTCCGGTTTTCTTTAAATCATTAATGCATCTTTCTTCCCGATGCTACATACATCGGAAACAGATTTTGAAATATTAAACGAGCGACATGAAGTTTACACTATATCGACTGGCTCGCTGCCACAGTATCCTGGTTACTCATTAACAATGCCTGCATGCAACTTTTATAAATATCGCCCGTAGTGGTGACGGCCCGGGTTTTATTTATTTACAATTCCGATATACTTTACAATCAAATGTTAATCCGCCGCTTCATAAAATATTTCTTAATTAGGGACCCCCCATTCCGGCTATATATTAATATATAAGTATTAACTGGACTACATGTTATAATCTGTATGCAGTGACAAATGTACCATAGGTATATCAGTAGTACACACCTGCGCACCTGGACGGATTCTATATCTCATAATTACAGGTAAATTTTCCTTATATATATCTATCTATATATCTATCTATATATAACATCGTATACTATATGATATGAAAATGAAAAGTCTTAAGTATTGTAGTGTTAAATATCATGTATTAGAAATTCCACTTATATTGTAAAATGAATACCAGCTAATACCTAAATGAACATTTGCAATTTTTGTCTAAAATTTATAGCATACACAACTATATTTTCTAACATTGTGACCGGGTTCTAGTTTTTTAATAACGCACAATTAAATTGTCTCGTGTTTGAAAATATTTCTATTGTGGGAGCCTTTAACCTTTTCTCCCATAAATTAGTCCTGTTAAATCTCTTTAACTCATTATTTCAAACAAACACATGCAAACGTTTCAGTCAAAGTAAAATACGTATTAAAACCCCATTAGCAATTAAAACAGTTGCGATATTGATTCAGATCTTTAAATACATGTTATTTTTTTTTCTGTTCGTCCGGAAACCGCTTCTAAAACTCCGGCCGGTTTCGTATATTAATTAGACGTTTATTGGATCGGAACGAAAGTTCTTGGCAGTTGCGAGTCCTTTATTTTTTATCATCTGAAAGTCTCATCAAAAAGAACATCAAACCTTTCATTTCAAGTCGTTACGACTCTATCAGGGACAAACATGGAAAAGAACTGTCATCCTGGCGATAAAAATGTTGTCAGTCTTATACTCTTTATTATTATATTTGTTAAGATTAAAACAAAATAAACCGGAAGTGCCGAATCATGAGTCGGCAGAATAATTATAATTATTTTGTGTAAAATTCATGCTAAACAAACTGTGCTATTTCTTTGATCTTTTTCGTTTTAATTGTCCTCTTTTGGTTGAATTCTTTTCCATTTGGGAGTTTATAAGTATTGTTGTATTTGACAGATATTTTGCGTGTCTGCGAGGTAAGGAACCGTTATAGGGTACCTATCAGGCATAACATCTTATCTTATCATGGGGATTCAATTTCCGTCTGAAATTTAAAAAAAAATCTTCTTCAGTCATAGGTAAAAAAAAATCATTAAAATAACAGTTTGCAATCAGAAAGAAAAAAAACTGTAGATTTATCAAGATTTCATTCACCTTTTAGAGAAAATTGGCGGCTTTCGTGATAAAATAAAACTACAATGTGTTCACCCAGACATTCATTACATTTAATTGTACGAGAGGTGGCGAGCACTTTTTAAATTGATTAAACCATTGATATTTAAGTCAATACAGCTGGTCGTCTCTAAGTTACGAGTCGGTGACACTTTTAGAATTACGGTAAATAGATAGTTGTGCGTTTTCCCTCCGTCACTTGCTTCAAAGTCCCTAGTCTGCTTCAAAGAACATGGCATCTAACATGTTTAGATGTAACCAGATATAAGCATTCACTCTAGGAGAGAGCAATTTATTTGCAACAATTTAAAGTAACATAATATTGTTTTATCATAGGTGTTAAACACAATACGTCGGCAGCTGTAGACGAGTACCCTAACCCCGACACCCGTAAAAGCTACCCCCCCCCCACTCCAACCCCCAACCCCCTAGCCATTTACCTTGTTATTTAATTTTGTCGCCCCTCCCCCAGCCTCCTCTTAACCTGTATGGTTCGACGTCATCCTACCGCCCCAGAGTTAGAGGTCGGTTTAAGTGCAATTTCTCCGTAATAGTATTGTCAACCGCGGACAAACATTATTTGTCTAATGATATTCAAACAAACAGCATTTTTCCTCAGAAGTGTAGTTATAACAATGACAAATTACTGTTTCAATGAAAAAGTAATTCATGCATGTGTTCTCATGACACCTTGGGTAAATAATTTCGTGATAAATCGGTCACATTTGATCAAAGATAACGTTTTTCTGATAAGATTGTGGTGGTTGGAAATGATATAATTTCTCGTTAGGCGTGCTAAGAATTTATAGTTTTGTGAAACAATGGTTTATTTGAATGCATCACTGTTAGTCGATGCTGAAGAGTGAATTTACGGCGAAAATAATTACATTTCGTCGAGTAACGTTATATATTGCTGACCAATATTTGAACAATGTTAATTTTATCGGCATTTACGAAAAACATCGATGCCTGTTGCGAATTACAATCTAATGAAAGAGCCATTTAGACTTAGCTAATATCAACACGCAGCGTCTGTATTTATGATCCTATACCACTGATGACAATTATTTAAAACTTCAATTAATTAAAACGAGTAAGGTCTGGGGAAGAAATTAGTGACTCCCAGAAGCTTGGATCGGAAGCGCAAATCGAATGCATTATTCAATCGTTTTTCAATAATATCATTTTTTCATTATTATTTTTATCACATATTGCGATTGTTACAAGTTTTAAAAATTACCAAATAATAGAAAGATTTTATGATAATTATTTAATAATGTTTAAAACGTAATGAAATTTGAGAGGATACTATTATTAATAATACCTGTCGTTTTAAAATCAGGTATTTCCTTTATCCATTGAATCTTGTTAATTAATCGTTAGATTTCTACCCCTTTCCTGCCGGGGGTAACATTGATATCAGATAGTTGTTGCAATTATTTAACAATAAACCATGGAATTATTGCACGCACCCGTTAGCTGACTATCCGGCACACGTGTCCGCTTTGCTGGTTAGATTTCTTTTTCTTTTCTATACGCAAAAAAAAAATTCTAAAATATCTCTTTCATTTGCAACGCGATATGCAAATTCTATAAATCAAAATTTTACTTTTTTTTTAAAGTTATAATTACGAAGAATTAATAACGATTTATTAATGATATACGGATATTCAAACTGGATTATGAAAAATGGAAAAGGATCTTTGTGCAAAACACATCGATCAAATTTCTGTGTTCATTACTCTCATTTGTTTTCACTTTTGGTATAACCCACTCTCCTCTCGATTTTTTCGTCTTTTTATCAAACTTTTGGATTATATATATCATGGTATTTCACAATTTCTATAGAATCACTTCCGTGTAGCAAACGCTAATTCCTGTTAGTCCGCTTAATAATTTACAGTTAGTTTTCCACAAATAAAACTATACGGAAGTAATGTTCAAAGTTACCTTTGATAAGTTTATCAAAATTAGAGACATACTTCTTTCATCCCTATACTAGAAAGGCTTTACTTTTTAATTGCGCTTTCTGAAGTTGGTTTAATTATTATATCGTTGCTTCATCGCGTTATAATTCTTGTTATTTAATACAAGACCATTGATCTGGTATACTTCCAAAAACCTTTCATGTTTTAAAAATACATTTTTGGTCATTGTCTTTCGGTTGCACTCACCGTATGGTACATATAAACTAATAAAGTACGACGAGTTTATTTGTCAATTTACCGTTAATTAAGTTAGCACCCAGGTAGTTCGCGAACAGGTGAGATCTCACTTATACTACCTCTAGTTACCACCTGTTTGCGCACCCGCTACAATTGACTATGTCGCTGTATAGTCCCTTCAAAGGGCTGGGACGGAAATCAACATGTGTTGGAAGGTCCCGTTAGAGACCAATTCAGGTCTAATGGAGGGGAATAATCCGATCGGGGAAGATCTAAAGACCCCGAGATTTTAAATGGCTCCCAGGCGGAAATCAGCAAGCTCTGACAGTTTCCGTGTTGTAAGCGGCTCCCGGGTTCGGATCCGGAGTTTAGATTGTACTCATTTGTGTTCCGTTTAGAAAAAAGGAAACTTGTCGGAAATGTGTTTCGTTGTCAGTGATGAAACGATAGCTCAACAATCACGAACATGTTGTCTTTTTTCTTCTCATAAGGAAGTTAAACGTTTAATAAAAGAGGATTTAATTCGAGAGTCGCTGATACATGAACGAATAATTTCTTTAAAAATATATATATCTGTTTCGATAAAAAAACAACATTTAAATATATAAACAATATAAATCATTAATAAATAAATAAAACCATGCACATTTATAGATTCAATTAAACAGCCTTTTTTAGGAATTTGGTGTATTTATAGATACAGAAACTGAATACAATTACTAGAAATTGACATTTTATCACGATATCAACATAATTATTCAAATATCAGCACAATTCTTAATCTGTTTTATTTTGTTTCTGTATAATTATGTTGTTAATCTCAACGCAGTGTCTTAATAAAAGATATACAACTGCTTTAGGTTTAAGAATAAGCACTGCATCACGTGGACACGTTTCTATGAACGTCCTCGTCCCACGGGCGTGACACCTTCACAAACTCCCTTGTCCTAATGTTGCAGTATATAAAAATATTATTTTATCGACTTATTAAAAATTTCACTAAAATGGAGCAGATTACACGCAGAAACAATGAGTAAATATCTCTGTGCAAATATCTCTGTGTAAATATCTCGGTTTAAATATCTCGGTGTAAATATCTCGGTGTAAATATCTCGGTGTAACTATCTGTGTAAATATCTCTGTGTAACTATCTCTGTGTAAATATCTCTGTGTAACTATCTCGGTGTAAATATCTGTGTAAATATCTCGGTGTAAATATCTCGGTTTAAATATATCGGTGTAAATATCACATGTTTCAAGGTAGGATGTCGTTTAGAGTGTAGAGTAATATACATTTAAACATATGTATGGTTGTTGTTCACTAGTAGGTAAACCATACAATGGAAATATGTGTTTATGAAATAAGTGCGCATTTAAGATGTATCTGCATATAAGAAACAAACATAATCTTCTTTGCAACGTATATGACACCCATAAACACCAGATATCATTTTAATTAGGAAAGATGACCGTTTTTGTTTTCGCGCCTTTTCAAATAAAACAAAGCCTGCACATGTTTATGTTAAATAATTCATAAAGGGTAATTTGTTATATAATTATATAGGTTATACAATAAACTACTGGTCATTTATCTGACCAATCTTCCAATGAATGACCACTCTTCAAACGACTGACCTAATCGCTGACCTATCGCGTATTAGGGTCAATTTATGTCGCGTTAGGCGTTGAAATTCTACACTGAGGCGAGGACAGATGTATAGTACGGCCCCGCAGTCGTACAGGCCCGACACCTGTTCTGTCGGTACTTTGATCATACAGGTGTAATATTTAATTTCTAATATCCAACTTGAGGGTAACTGAACAATTTCTTTTTATTTATTATGCAACACCACAAATATAATATCAAATTCCATTTTTATGGAATTTAACCCGGAAAAGATATCAATCTAACTTTTTAATTTGGGCGCGTGCCGGGAAGAATACCGACAGGATTAGGTTGCTTATGTTTATTAACTGCCAGGACTTCCGTGTTTTTACAAGCTGATAGCGTATGAAAGATAACTGTATAAAATACACAGTTAGGTTTTTCATTAGTTAATAATACACTTTGGAAACTGATACCATGACTTTTCCTAAAACGATTTTATCACTAGAATTATTTTGTATCAAAGTTTAAAGGTCAGGTAGAAACATGAAATAGATATGATAAAGGCAGGTGGTTAAACGTTATTGTGATACGGAATCATTCAGGTAATTACAGCGCATATGGTTCAAACTCTAATGTAAACTTATTTAAATGGTAAAGGCAAGTTTAAAGGCCCAATATACGTAACTTTCGGCAAAACTTGAAGCGAAAATCAAGCCTAATAGCTTATTATATTTATAGATTTAGTTAAGATTAACTGATATCAGCAATATTCAAGATGGATTCTTTCGCGGTTACCGATACAGCAGCGTTTGAAACACGCTATTTGTAAACACGCGTCCATTTCGAACTGTCTTCTACCTTCGGTTTGTTGTAGAAGTGGGCCCCACCTGAATTATTTTCAATTCGTTGGATTTTTCTGTCAAGAGTTTCTTGTTAGTTACCGCTTAGGTTTACTTCGTTTTAGGCTTATTTTTGCATGGTTATCAACTGGATTTTTTTTCAGAATTTTTCAGAATCCCGAAAAATTCCCTGAAGTTACGTATATTGGGCCTTTAATATTCGTTCTCACGTCACAATGAGTAATCTGTTCAATCACAATCGATATTTTATTCAATCACAATAGGTATTCTGTCAATAGCAATAGGTTTTTTGTTCATACTTACACATCACTGTTAGTTTTGTATTGTTTCATATGAACTTAGCTATCAAACCATTTCTCTTACTTACTATATATGTGTTAGGTTTTACCTGCATGCGTTATACATACAATTGTCATACTGCTGTTTTTTTTTTTACCTTTTTACACTTGACTTATGATAATTTTCATATCAGAAATATTGGATTGAAAAATGAATTATTACAGAAATAAGTAATTCAATACTTATTCCAAGTAAGGTCATATAAGGACTATAATTCTATATGAACCGTACATATATGGCATATTGGACTTAGGCGATTTTAAATGGACCGTTGTTTAATTGAACACGAACCTTAAAAGTAAACTATGAAACTGTTTTAAATTGAGCACCAAACTGTGAAACCATCGTCAGTTGAACATGAAGTGGTATAACTGTGTTAACCTGAATACAAAACAGATATTGTTCTTAAATTAAACTTAAAACTATTATCAGGTTAAACATGATATATAATCATATACATTTAGTATTAACACAAAACTGTTGCTATATCGACTATAAAACTGTTGCTACATTGTATATCGACTACAAAACTGTTACTATATCGACTATAAAATTGTTGCTATATCGACTATAAAACTGTTGCTATATTAACTATAAAACTGTTGCTATATCAACTATAAAACTGTTGCTATATCGACTATAAACTGTTGCTATAGAAACACAATGGATGCTGACTTTTCTTTTCGTTTCGTTGCAGACGTTAACGACGCTTGGGTCAGCGCGTGAGTTCTCTGGAGGGGAACATGATCAGTACCTATGGAATAAGGTAAGACATGATATACATACGTACCCGACCGTAACACATTTATAATGGTATATACACATATCCTTCTGTGCCAACACCATCTAATACTTTACTATACAACGGTAGTTATGTTGTATAGCCGATAGTCTTCAACCATATAATGAGATACTTTATCAAATAAAAAAAAAAGATTTTCGACTTTGCAGTTTTTTATAAGTGTAAGCATGTAAGTGTTAGGTAGGTATAACGTATATATATCAGGCACGTGCACGTGTTGTAGGTAGTGTAAGGTAAGTATAACGTGTTTATTAGGTAAGTGTAAATGTTTTAGTTAGTGCAAGGTACGTGTAAAGAGTTTATTAGGTAAGTGTAAATGTTTTAGTTAGTGTTAGGTAAGTATAACGTATATATCGGGCACGTGTTGTAGGTAGAATAAGGTAAGTGAAAAGAAAGTGTTTATTAGGTAAGTGTATACTTATGTTTTAGGTAGACAGGGTTTCGTCGGAATTCATTGATAAAGTGTTTGCTGTAAGAAATAAATAAAATTACAGGATACCATGTAATGGGTACCAGAAGAGATTTTCAATAAATAAGTATGAAGAATTGGGTTAGTGTATAGTGTGCATTCCCTTAATGAAGCTATTCGAAATCAAACCCAGTACCTGGCTTTCTATACGAGTTTTCTTGGTAGATACAGTGCGTACAGGTACGACCATTCGACCCTAAAAGTAAAAAAATAACAAACACAATTTGTAAGAAGACAGTCTTGATGACGAGACACAGGTAAAACACAATAAATGATTCTCCGATAAAATAACAGAGATTTTGAAACATCTTGATTGTGAAGAAACAGTACATTGGCACTTTTTTTTTTCAGAAAAAGTTAAAACTGGATTGAAATCTCATTTATTTCTAATGGTTTATTATCACGAAGACAAGGTTGCTGTTAAGGTATCCACGTCGCGTTCTGTCCGTGAGGTTAATTACCTTTCAAAGGGGCATCGATTTTCCTATTTTCGATAACGTCTCGGTTGTACAATACAAGTACACACGCGATCATCTTCTTGTGTGCCAGAAATATATAGGAGTTACTTCCCTTGCCCTACCTCTGTACCAACAAAGTCGCAATAAAAAGCCTTGGTCACGTGATGCCACCAGAGACAAGAATATCGATTATTTTACGCCTAAGAGGGAAGGTGTACACGCGATAACAATTTAACAAGGACGAAAACCTCACAAATGGATTTTAAATGATCAAGGCTTTCTTGTAATCGTTTTCTATTTTACACAAACCAAGTAAGATCGTTTGCACCAACAGAACTTCCAGCTGCGGTTCCATCTCACCTGTATGGACGATCTTGTCACAGATACTTTACACACTTACTTTTAGCGAAATACTGTTAAATCGGTGTGTTCATTTCTATATTTAACCAGATGATAAACCGTACATGGTTTAAAACTTAAAGACGCAATTATCTGTTAGAAAATGTAAGAAATAGACAGAAAACTGCTTATGGTTCAAACTTACCTGTACATGTATTATCTTGTCACATATACTTTGCAAACTTACGTTTAAAGCTGAAATACACTTAAATCGGGGTGTTCATTCCCATATTTAACCAAATGATAAACCATACTTAATTACAAAAAATAGAAGACGTAATTATCTGTTAGAAATGCAAGAGCGAGAACTCTTTTTATGGAGGTTTTACCCAGGTGTTTTTGCGTGTTGAGACAAGGACTTTGATAATCAGTTCCGTAGTTGGTATAAATGCGCCGGAAGTATGACTCAGTACGTGTGTATGATCTATCTATATCTACGTGTCTGTCCCTAGTTTATGTATTAGCACCTTTATAGGACCCGTTAAGTTTGAGGTTCCTGTGCTGTGACATCTATCGGGGAATTGCATATTACACAAACGCCTAATCTAAACATTGCTGCGAACATGAACATTTTTTAATATAAAAGAGTTATTTACATGATTCATTTTGCGTATTTAAAAGTCAGTTATCAGTATTATGTTTGGACGTTATTTATATGAAAAATCCATCATCTGATTATCTATTATATATGTAATTATTATAATACTAAACAAGGTACAATTACGAAAGGAAATTCCCATTTTAACCTTCGGATCAACAACACTAAGTGGATATGATACATTGTGTTCAACATATTAATAAATAACACAGAAACATAAGTGATGAAGGAAGACGATTTTCAAATTGTCTTCCTTCGCCATTTGTGTTTCTGTGTTATTTGTAATACTTATGATGATAAGTATAATTGATATGGGTACCTATATGTGGGCTCTAGTTACCGATCTCGAAGCTATGCCGTGTATTGTTCAAAAGCTGACGTTCGGAACGGGACAGACGAGGCGTTTACCATGGAACATATGGTAAAATACTTTCCTCCCTGCTCGGGTCACTGACATCGTCGCTTCTCTACACTGCTAATCTAATCATCGTCCCGCTCATCCGATCTTATTCCGGATCTCTGAACCAGAATCGTTTCTCCAATTAGTGTTACTCTCCGCCCCGGGACATTAGCATGAATTAAATTTGGCAGGTTTTGTTTGTAATTTGAAGCAAATTAAACCTGACCACAAATTATTTGAAAAATGATGACATGTCGAAGTTAAGTGATGCTGCATTGTTTCTTCAAAGGAACACCAACCGGAATAGTATCATCTTGATGCTGATTTGAATGTGACATGAATTTTATAATTCGAATCACGTCATCACGTAATTAAAGGTGTGATCATTCTGGGCGAGTTCGATCCCGTAGATGAAAGGATACAGACAGATATAAATATGAAATATCTGAGTGGACTTGAAAAATTATTATAGAAAACACAAATGGAGGTATTTGTCATCATGTTATGCACGATATGGACAATTGTAAAATAGTCACGTGACGCCTATCCGGACCGGATCTGATTAATTACAGGATAAGGCCCTCAGCGTCATTGTTCTCAGATAGAGTCTGTGGGGGTACCTTGAAGGTCTCGAGGGACCAGACAAGGCCCCGTATGGGTACTGTAACACTAGAGCTGCCAGCCAATATACGATAACAGCTAAAAGTACGGAAAATTGAGAGAGAAAAAAGGGCCGACGAACTCAATATAACAAAGCTTGTGAGAGTTTTGCCTGTGTTGTAACTACAGTCTATCCGTCTGGTGTTGTAAACATGATAACTATCCGCCAGCTTGAGAAGGAAATAAAACCAATTGATACATGACTCACCTGCAGAACCTGTAAATGAACAAAGTGAAATAGAGGCGTCTGCCAGCAGAACGTTTGTTACCTGTAAGGATGAAAGGTAGTCGACGAGTTAGGAAGTCTCTTGGGCATTTCATTTGTTTATTTGAACATTTTTGAAATTGTGTTTGGTTAGAGTTTGTTGTCCCATCGGCTCCACCATAGATTTGTTCTTGGCTCTCAATATCATCTTTTATGGCCGTTCCTGTATTGGTCCTGTGCAGCCAATAGGTTTTGCATGATCGTTACCAGCTCTTTCGCCCACGCAAGCATCCCCTTGTCACTGTCGATTCTGAGTTTCGTTTTGTCATAATTAACTTTGATATTTATGTTTATTTTCCGTAGTTTCAGTTTTATTCTGGTGTCCTAACATGAATAAGAGTTTTGGCAAATAACCATAATATCTCATTGCTATCTTATGCTTGTTCTAAAAGTTGTATGTAATGTAATTATTTCAGAGGTACTCGAATTCTAGGTCCCTTCTCTTAAAAAAAGCCCCCTCGAAGTTGTACTTGATTGTTGATCAATTTTTTTTATTAAGACGGCGTTAAAAGTTACGGTTGAAATGTTTGAATAACACTAAACAGCTTCGTTAATGTCGATAATCTGTATTGCCTTTGTGTCGTAATGTAAGTCGTCAGTTGAATACCAGATGTATCCATTTTGTTCTATCCTGGAACCTCGCGTTCCTAAATTATAAAAAAAAAACCACAGTTGGACAATAGATACATCTAATGCGTGTCCTATCCTAGGATATCGCACGTGCCTTCAGTACCTGGTGTATATAGCTATATTGTGTGTCCTATCCTAGAAGTGAAACCATAAAGGGTGACAACTCTATCTTCAAACTTATAAGAGTTTATGGTCTATAAAGGGAGGTAACTCATTAACCATTAACGGCCCAATATACGTTACTTTCGGCAAAACTTGAAGCGAAAATCAAGCCTAATAACTTATTATATTTATAGATTTAGTTAAGATTAACTGGTATCAGCAATATTCAAGATGAATTCTTTCACGGTTATCGATAGAGCAGCAGTTGAAACACGCTATTTGTAAACACGCGTCCACTTCGAACCGTCTTCTACCTTCGGTTTGTTGTTGAAGTGGGCCCCACCTGAATTATTTTCAATTCTTTGGAATTTTTTGTCAAGAGTTGCTTGTTAGTTACCGCTCAGCTTTACTTCGTTTTAGGCTTATTTTTGCATGGATATCAACTGGATTTTTTTTCAGAATTTTTCAGAAACACGACAATTTCCCTGAAGTTACGTATATTGGGCCTTTAATCGCTGTAGGTATCCGCGCAAGACATGTTACCTACAAACGAACTTACATGATTATTTGAATAATTGGATAACTCCTAAATTACAATCTGTTGATATCTATTGCGAATTATTCGCGATGAAAAGATGGGAAGATTGTCTTCATTATGATAAATTAAATTATATCTTAAGAATAATTTTTCATAGTGTGCGTCCTATTCTAGGATATCTCGCCTTCCTTACAAACTATGTCCTATACCCTATAATACATCTAATACGTGTCGTATACCCTAGGGTATCGCGTGGGCCTCCGGTACGAAATGTACCTGGTTGCCCTACCTAAGGATATTGCCCGTCTTTGCCATGTCGTGTAGGCCTTTCACTCCATACTGCCAGACATTTCTTTGGTCGCAAACAAAAGCAGGTAATCAATTCCACGTAAAAAAGAACCATTTTAGCGTTTTTGTATCTAGATCACTTGATGGGTAGGGTATAGCTGCTGGTGTGTTAATTCTGTTTCCATGTATAGGAAATAGCTAATTGAATTTGTGTGGTATGGCGAGTCCGTTTGTTACCGAAATAGGCTCGGCCCTAACCAAGAAAGTCGCCCGTGTTTCTCCGGATGCTTAATCAATCATTTTTCCTATTCCTAACGTGTTCTAGGCCTGACGTGTCTGTGTTAGCTTGTATCCTCACGTGTAAACCACGTCACTAACAAATGCACGCGCTGCGTCTACGAGTGCAGTCGTAAAACGACGTATTACGGTACCAGTGTAAATTGCAAGTTGGATTGTCTATGCTTTCGAACTGACGATCAGGATGCTGTTTTGAAGTTATGTTTTCGACTTTAAAATGGTTTCCGCACTTACTTACTGCTACAATCGTACTTTATAAATGGCATTGGAATACATTGTAAACCTAAACAAACCATTCTTATTTTCTAGTTTTTGATTTTATTCAAATTGCTGAACTATTACCAAAAAATCAAATCAATGTTTAAACATGAAATATTTGTTTGTGTTAGTGCATGTACTTGAATATTAATGTATCAATATTTTAAAATAGAATTGCAATTTCGATTCTTGTATTGAATAACAGGAAAAGCATAGAAAACTAACCTACCACTATACTTATAGTGGTTACAGTAAGGATGATCAGTACTAAACTATGTATTTCAATATGCTGAATAGATGTAAAAAGAATAATACTGTAAATGTATTTGTTTTAGTGGTTATCTTATCTTAAGCGATTTTCGCAATGAAGATATTTCGCTTAATTATAATTAGAATTATAATTCAACGTTTCGTAATTTAGCTTTCAAAGGCAAGTATTGTGAACGCGCTAATGAATATTTGCCACTGCTAATCTTCCTCTGTGAAAATTTGAGTGCGCCAAATTAGTTACGCATATAGTATCTGAAGTCAAGACAAATACACTGTACTTTTATTTCTAATATCCAGAAATAATGAATTATTATAGTAAAAGTTGAAGTTGACAGACTGCCTTTCTAAACTTTTGGAAATCTAATTGTTTTGCTTTAATGTCCGTTTAAACTCAGTTTTGTAATAGTAGTACAATAACGACACCCCAAACCCTTTCTGGCTGGGTTCCTCGTATTCCTCTTCCGGTCTATGACGTCATTTCCCATGTGTTGGGATTGTGGTCCCTGATAACTTCTATTGTCTCGATCTGTGGTGGTGTTGCTATTTACACCGGGAAAGTGACGGACTTTTCCGTGGTGTCCCAGCAGCCATTGTTTTTCCAAGACGGTTTCTTGTTCATTGTCCCATGCGCTATTGGTGGGAAACGTTAGCTAGATTATCCTATGACAAGTGGAAGTGATCGCCCTGAGCAGTGAAGAAGGCGATGGTGTAAAGTAGATACCTTCTATTCCCCATTCCACTCCCGGTTTTATTAGCCCAGGCGAAGTAACATTGTCGCCGGGGTGTGTGTATTGAGAATGTTATTTGAAGTGGAAGAATGTAATATGATTTTTACCAGTTGACACTAATTCCGTAACGTGTTAGATCTCGGCTACCAAGAATTGCCACTCCACAAAACGCTAGGGTTGGTGTTGGGGCCATCTGCTGGTGACGTTTACAAGTACAAGGCCGCATCACCCCAGGGATTACTGGTGAGGCGATGGCATTTCTGATGGACGGTCGCCTAGGAATGATGTTCAGCCATATTGAAATTAATCACAAAATTGCAATCAGACAGTAAATGGCGACATTTTTAGAAAATATCACAAACGTTCCACCATTCTATGACAGTATGACAAAGTTCTGACGGTTTATCTGGTGTGTATTTTTGTACCCGGAAAGTGTCCTTTATATTGTATTATCTACCTTGTATAAAGTGTCGACTTGTGTTGCTGCTTCTCCTAGAGGTTTTGTTTCATAGGCGTTCACTTACAAATAATATCTAATGTTTACACCCCTTCCGCTCCGCAGTTTCTTGAGGACTTTTGACATTCATATTTCTTAATTACACAAATGTTCGTGAATAACGGTCTGAGCATAGAAGGCTTTTATTGCTTGCCTGTCGGACGAAAGGAGATTTTAATTCGCCACCATCACATGAAATCGTATCCCCAGACCAATAAAGCATTAGCTAGGCACCAAACTTGTTTTTCCCATTGTCACATTTTCCCATATCCCACAAAACAGACGAGTGTTGTTCTTTTTTGTGATAGCTGTCTTCAAGGAAAACTGAACATTTCCAAATGTTTATTCGCGAGAAATATTACTTGATTTAATAATTGAGAACATGAAGATTGGTTATGTCGTGGTTAAAAAGTTGCCAAACTTCATATTCCGGTTGCTTTCAAAACATAGTCACTGACGATACAATAATACCAATTTTGTGTTTTGATAGGAAATTGACTGCCCCAAACACTGGTATCAAGTTCCAATGTTATTTTCTGAGTACATTGCATATTATGGACGATAGAAGTAAAACAGTAGACTAATTGGTCGCCCGAAGGTCTGTCATCAAAAAGTGCCGCGCATAATTAAGAAATCTGTACATGATATACATCTCTCTGACTCCAGATCAGCTTTCAAAAAAAATAAAAATAAAATAGAATAAAACAGAGATGCTCAATTTCTATTTCTATGAAATAAGCACTTCTTGAAAAACTACATCAATAACTTGATGATGTAATCCTCATAATGGTATATTTTGATATTATAATCAGCATCTGTAACTTTTTTGTAAGGCTATTGGCGTTCTTAGCTGGACCGTCATTATAAATCTTTTTTAATTGAAAATCTTGAAACAACGATGTACCAATGTTGCTGTATGTATCATTACTCTAGTAAGTGATATTAGAAAAAAAATTGACATGATTGTTTTTTTCCAATATTCAAATACTGAAACAGCAATTATGAAAAAAAAAAATATCGATTTAATTTTATTAAGTTTAACGTGTCAAGACCAAAGCTTGACTCAACTGAGTCATGACAATGATGTGTAGGATAAATTACCCGGTGTGTTTGTCATCTGAAAAGTTTAGTGTGTTCGGCCTATTCCCCAGCAGTCCTGAATTAGCGACAGTATCCTGTATACATGTGTCGAGTAGCCAGTTTGATGTTTTATATGGCATCCCAAGTTAATGGAATTTGTTTGATAAGTTCTTAATTGTATGCCCATAACACAACAAAACAACAAAATCGATTATACTAATGCTAGGCTAAAACTTTGGCCGGGACGTGTAGAAGTGCGTTGACATTTCCACCAACACGTCGCTTCGCTGTGCCCACCTTCTGGAAATTTTTACACTCTCTTATTGTTGTCCATGTAGTCTTAGCTAACTTAAATAAAACTGTCAGTCTGCTTTATTTTTAACTAGAACAATATTTGGAAAAATCAATATTTGCACCTTTCGTTTTAGATTTGAATTTTTATTTTTTAAAAATGAAGTAAGTTGTGTGGGTTAAAGTCTGGTTGCCAGTGTGTGTAGTTGACAATGCTTTGGGTGGGTAGTTGAAGGTTGCCATGTTAACACCAGCCGCTGTGATGTTAAGGTCCCGAGCCCTCGTCAGTGTTTCTCCCCTCCCGGCCAGGACAGGCCCATTAGTGATTGCGAACCTCTCATCGGAATGGAACAAGATTAATTCTAGGTAGAACTGTGCGCCATATTCCCCCGGTACTTCCCCACCATACTTTTGGCCACAATTTTACTGAAAGTCAATAGGTCTAGAGTTTTCCTGTCAGTTGTATGGACATGGAATGGTGTGACTGATGTTTCCTCGTGTCTCTGTGGTGAGCCAGACCATCGGTCATTGGCGAACATTTAAGATGGTCAACCTTATTGCTTGAACGGTTCCAACTTGTCTAAATGAACTTGTCAGGTCCTTTACTTCTTCTGTGCTTTTTATGCATTGTATTTTCGTCGTATATGTCCAAAAATATCTTTCAACTTGTTCCTCCTTGTTCTAAGCTCATTAAGAAATGATAAGTTGTCATGTATTGATCTACAACAACGAACAAATGTCATTGCATCTTCCGTATAAACAACATCCCTCTGTGAACGTTACAATTATCATGGACATACAATGTATCTTGATATAAAAGTTAAAATATATTTAAAACACACTTTTAACTATTTGTCTCATTTAGTTCTCAAATAATAAATTGATAAGTTAAGAAAAACGGAATTCTAGAATAGTACTTGGTAGCTGTTATACATGTAGCAACAACAATTCTGCATAAATATGATCAAATGCATTCGTATTAAATATTAGTTTGTTGCTATGGACCATAGTTTTCTGGTCTAGGTAGCATTTTTATGCATAATTTTATGTTGTAAATTAGGACATAGATCAAATGTTTAGTAACAGTCAATATAGCTTGTTGAACGTTATCATTGTTTTACATTACCTCAAAAGCGCATTTTATATAAGTTGATGTTAGTATTGTTTTATTAAATTATCTCTGAAATATCCTCTGTTTATGTTTGGTTGATGTGATCATAGTTTAACTATTTTATCAAAATGGCAACTGTTTTATTTTGCGGAACTGATTATTTTTGTTATTGTTTAGTGTCGGTTATGGTTTAAGATACCCCGTATAGTTATGGAGGATGAAGCAATTGGTACAATTAGATGATTGAGACGTTATTTGAAATAATTTCTTTAATTTAACATTTTGAATGTCGATTTATCTTTTAATCTTTTTTTTTTTTAATGATTGTTGTTGATTTGTTTTGTTGATATGAATTTTGTTTATTTTGGTAGAAGATAAGTGATTTGCTTCGGTACTCTTGGGGTTGATCATTTAAATATTTTTTCTGATTGCTGATGGTCATTTCAATATATATGCGGAAATAATATTGCATTTCGGCAGGTAGGATTGTTGTTTTATTACAAACAGTATCTGGGTTGATTTGGTCATTGTCATATCTTGGTTGATGTGAGCTTTGTGTGATAATATTGAAATAGCAATTGCTTGATGTGGTTGGAGTGACATATTCTGTGTTATATTCTACTTGCAATTAACATTGTTATGATTTGTTTGATGACAAAACTCTTTACCTATTTGATGAATAGTTCAATTGATAACTTCCGTACACTGACTAGTGTCTTGTTTGGTGGACCTGACCTTTGCTGTATTAGATAGGTTAGCGGACCTATGTTTTGTTTTCGTTGATTTGGCCTCCATTTGGTTTGGCTTAAGTGACTTAAATTTCATCTATTGGAGTTGGCGTGACTGTTATTTCGTTTATTTGCTTTAAAAAAGAATCGTAGATTAAATACCCATGACATTCTTATTTTTGCATTCAAATATATCAAAATGTAAAATAAGACAATATTGTAAAATATTGAAGTAAACTAAAATTTTATTTTCTTCTGCTGTGTCTGACTGAACAGTCTTTCTTAGATACCACTGCATTTAATACAGTACTTCTCATTCTCATTTTAAGGTGGTCTTTTTTAATGTCACTGTAGTGTCCTCGCCTTTAATTCGTCTATGAGTGATCATTACTTAAGTCGTTCAATTTTCGTAGCTTGTATAGAATATGTGAAATTCTGTTTGAATCTCCATTTGATGCTTAGGGATTTCACAACATGTAATTTTAAAAAATTTAAATATTAGATTAAGTCAAAATTAAGATGAATCAAAAATTTAATTTGGCATGAAAATATTGTCGATATTTAGTTTTTTATTTTTATTATTGTTATTTTTATGTTTTTATTTAAGATCTCTGCTTAGAGTATTTGAAAGTGAATATTCATAAAACGAAGTTTCAATTTTTCAATTACAATAAATAAGTGTCATTTTTGTAGTTTTCTGCTCTTAGCTGTTACTTTAACACACTGCTATGTATTACTGAAAACTGCAGTTATGCACACGATTTTGTTAAACTTCTGTCTTTAAATATCATCAGAACCTTGAAATAATAAACAGAATTCATTTATTCCTTAATTTGAAAACAAATTAATTTCTCGTATTGGACCTAAAATAAACATATTAATCTTAATCAGTTTTCATATCAACAGAAACCAATGATTACAACTAATGAAAATCCATTGTCTGCCTACACTGTTTATTTATAGTCAAAAGTCAAGCACGTGTGTTTGACACAGTCATTATTGACACTTCAAAAGTCATCAACTCAGACACTGCGCATGTATCAATTTTCAGTTGTATGAGAACCAAGGCACGTGCAGCTGGAAAAAACACGTGCGATTAGCGTGGTTCAAAGGTCAATATGATTAGCCACAAGCACATTGGGAAATCTTCCCGGAAGGAAACGTTGATGTGTCAGATCCGATCTCTACTTCCTAATTGACTCTCCTTTAAAGTAATTAATTATATCAAATAGAAATACAATAAATTGATAATACATATACACAAATGATAGCATCTGATCAACGTTAATTGGTTTTGTTTTTAATTACGCATAATAATTTGTTTACATATATTCAATAACAGACTTAAATTCTGTTGTTATCATCAGAAATAATTTAGATTTTTTTCAACTTCTGTATTTATACTTTTATTCAAGATCTGTTAAAACGCCATGAAAATATTTATGAAAATTATACAGGTCGTTATAAAATGTTGACTATTATTATTATCATCATTCTTATTATGAAGATCGTTTATAATATAATAATTTTAACTGGCGGTATTAGTACTTTTGACTCGATATATGAATAAAAATAAAAATATTGATTTAAATAAAAAGAATTATTGTAATATTGATATGTTAAAAAGCTAACAGATTGTTTATTTGAAAGAATTCAGCAAAATAATTTTAGCTGAATTCTTTTAAGTAAAATTAATAAGTAATAAGAATATACTAAAATACATCTGATAAAAGTAACTGTTTTTGTAGCATTTGTTATTGCGGGTTTAAGTAAGCTGTGTTATAAATCAGAGGTAAATAATGCATAGGTTTAAATACACCAAACATATTTTGATTTAATATATCAAATAGATTTATTGACAACAGCCTTATAATTGACAATATGAGATGAATTTGTAAATAAACACGAACGTTTGTGAATGGAGCATTCTCAGCCATGAATAGCGTACAGGTTAAGAGTGTCGGTACTCACACACGATAAATGTTTGATGAGGTTAATGTACAACAACTCCGGAAATAGGGCAAGACATTACCAGTCATCGATCACCGACACGACAAAACCTTAACCTTGGATTAACATTCAATGATTAGATTTTAGTGAATGAAATGCTATTTAACTAAATACCCCCAGAAACAGCTATGTGACCCCTCGTGCGCCTCGTTTGTAGTGAGATTGTAGCCAGGTGTTGAGACTCTCATGATGATCGCTTCTGTAGTAAGGAAAACCAGCCTAAAGAGATCGATTTTTTTCAATAATACACACATTGAGTACAAGCCATTGAGGGGTAATTAACACGCGAAAATGCCCAAATAAAATTGATCTGATCATGTTAATTTGTCTCTTTGAATAGAGATTCTGTGATCACGGTGCCGTATCTATGAGTCTGTGCTGTAACAGTATTGAGGCAATTGGGCCTTTCTTCTTTTCTCAATAGTTCAATTATCTTTCTATTTTAATAGAGACGCAAGCATGGGGTAATCATCAAACACATAAATCGATCGATATTTTATTTAAATTCGAAGAAATAAAAAAAAAGATAATTTTTCATTCTTTAATATACATGGCTTTAATGTTTATGGAATAATTACATCTTAAGAAATATTTCACCTGTATCTGCTACTTGAATGTGTAAAGATTGTGAAAATGTTCTTAAGTCGACTATTATGCAATTCATTCCACCAAGCGCAGTGTAATGTTTATTTACACAATTGCTTATTTGCATACATGCCGAGATAGATATGTACAACTGCAGGTATTAGATTAACTTATTTCTTGAGGCATGATTGAAAAAGAATAATTCATAAATTACACTAGCTAGTTGTAAGGATTATTGGGGGTTACCGGATATCAGAAACTCGGACGAAATTATTCACATGTCCGTGCTACATACAAGGGTTATACAACTCTACTCCGGGAACGGAAATTTGAATTCTTTGAAAGGCATTATTACATTGTTTAACATTAACTTCCGAAATAATTTCATTTTCATCAATATCAAAATATAAACCTACTTCGATAGCGTAAATTGCTAAGTGAATTAACGTATTTCCGTCCAATGCTGACTTCATGAAATGTAGTTTTATTTATTATTTTCTACAACAATTTAACAGAATATTATGAATTACATTAAATGATGAATTTAAAATGAAAAAGAAAAATTCTAAGTCGATGATAAAAATTCGATGTGATTGCTTCAGCGAAAAACAAATATTAATTAAAGTATTAATTATTTTTGCCTGTCCCTATAGTATCTGTATAATTGAAGTACCTTCTAAGATACCACGGGGACTGTTTAACAGTGTGAGCCCCTCGGCAAGTCCGTGCTACTCCCACCCTGGTACTGTTTAGGCCAGCTCTGTATATTGATATAAATCGATGTCACCACTCAATACCTCATATTTGTCAAGCTCGTCGCGTGTTTATGGTATTGATATATTTTACACAAGGGGACTCCAGAACCCCACAGCTAGATACACCGACATAGGTTCAAAGATTACCTTACACAGACTCGTAGTGGCATTTTCGACCAGACTCACTGACATCCTGCTATATAATGCTTGAATTATTATTAATATATTTTATCCCTTTGTCTGCTGTGATGCGGAGCTTGGTTTTTGTTTATCGGGTTAACATAAATAGATTATAGGAATATGGTGGAATTTGCCATTCGATATATTAAATTCCTATTGTTTTATAACAATTTATATACTGTAGTAGCAGAGCAGAGACACATTTCAAATAATCCACGTAGTATATTCCGAATTTAACAGTCCAATATTACTTCTACCAATATGCACACTTCTACAAATATGCACAGATACTTTCAATTATGTTTTAGTATATGCTCTATTCACTGGAAAACAAATAGAACCGCTCATTCTTCCTTTGCTTTGATCCCATATTTGTTGGTCTAATTTCTAATTTCCCTTTTTCCTACGCGTTATTTGAATGGCGGTGTGTTTTATGGTTCTAGTCCCTAGGAATCCTGTTGGAATCACTTATTACAATCAATCTTAGGACGGCATCAAGAAGCTTTATGGACAATTTCCTAATTTGAAATTTGCTGAAATAGATTAGGGTAATTGAGATACTGACGTGCGACAATTTTCTTCCCGTTACATCAATAAAATCTAGCGGTCCGCTGCGACAATTTGAAAATTTTCTAATTTGAATCGACTAAAGCTTCCTCCGTACAGCGATTTCCTGAAGAGCTCCCGTGGTGTAAGCATAGAGATATAGAATGTCGTTCGCGGATCAGAGCTGCTGTAGTTTGACACTTTAATTAGGAGAAATTGGCGGATGATGAAACTACTTTATCCTCTCGAGTCGTGCTCGGATATTTCATGTTTATGTCCCTTCTGAAGAAACATAAAAACGACTAGGCACAAAAGGACAAAACAGAGGGTTTCTTAAGAGTGTAGGATATGTTAAAAATTTGGTTACCAAAAATTTTAATCCGCTTCTATTTATGTGTGTATTATTTCAAATTTCATACTAAAAGTTTAATGGAATGTTCTACCAACAGAATTGAATACAGGTTGAATAGGAAAATATGTTAAAATTTGTTTAACAAAAACATTTTCACTTCAGTAAAAATTGTTTAAATTCAAATTATAATTTTTTTATCGAATAGAATCAAAACACAAGATCTGAAAAATGAAGACAATTTAATCGTCACCCTAGCGTCAGACGTGTGAATATTTCATGATGTAAACACAGTTTAGGGGAACAAGGCAGACCTAGATTTTCATGGGATTCAGAAGTTTAGAAACGTGCCTTATTACGTTTGTAACCGGGAGACAGAGAAATCAAACCAACAAAAAGAATGCATAGCGAACTAAAGAAAACCAACTTAGTTTAAATTATTCAACCGGAAAGATGATAAAATGCTACTTAAATAGAGATGAGAGAAAACAATAAATACAAAACCAATGAAAAAGAAAACAAATAGAATGATAGAAATGTAAGATTCACAAAGATTTACCTTTATAAAACAAGACAAGAGTAAATATAGCTATACTTAGCACCTGTAAATAAACAAAAGCTGCAGCGGGTAGCACCTAGGACAAACGGTCGTCCTCACCACAACTAATACCCAAAGTAGGGCCAGCTCGACACTTATCTTGTAGGCATCGCCGGAAGGTGGCACTCACATTAGCGGCGAGTAAATATGCCCGTCTCTTTATCGATACGTCGATTAGCTCACAGTCCAACAAAGATCAGGCACCTCAGCTCTCAAATGCTTCATTGATATCGACAATCAAAAACTTTCTGTGATGACGGCTAACATATTTCTGGAGAAAATAGTTTGACCCTAATGACTGTCTACTCAACAGAGCATGCGCTACGGTTGATGAATTAAAGGCCACGTGACGCGCGCGCGGCTAGGACAGGTGCTGTGGTATTGGGTGGTGTAGTACACAGAAAGTAATTCCCTTTTCTTTAGTGCCGATAGGCAGTTTCTCGTACACAGTTCTCATTAGAAACTTTCTCTGCAAGTGGGTTATAATTTGCTGTTCCTAGGAATTGACTCAGGCCTTAGGCCGCTTGCATTCTCTTCATGTCCGCACTGTGCCAAACGATGATGAACACTAAACAGACGGTTGGA
The DNA here is from genome assembly GCA_947623455.1 of Mimachlamys varia. Lineage (NCBI taxonomy): Eukaryota > Metazoa > Mollusca > Bivalvia > Pectinida > Pectinidae > Mimachlamys > Mimachlamys varia. Next base: position 11,735,664 of record OX392537.1, on the reverse strand, counting down.
TTACACCACTCCCTAAACCCGGGACACATTTCGGGGAGGTACTCCCCTCCCTACCGCTCCCCCGAGCGTGTGCGCTGTATGACAACCTCCACGGTACGTAGCTGTAATCTGTCAATGCGTGTGAGCCGACTTCGCTTTTTAATCACCTTTATTAGCTATTCTAAGCCAGCCCGCGCAATGTGTCTCATTATTTCCCATGTTTCATATTTTATGAAGTGAGTTTTATCTTCTCGCATTGAACATGCCGTGTGTATATTAGCAATGTTTTTTTTTACCTGAGCTGTTGTACACAATAGCGCTCCGATAAAAGTACACCGTACAAACACGACCATTATCGGGTATATTTTATTTATATACTCTACTAGTCTATTTACCGTGTGTGTTTACCCTTATGTTTTTCAGGGCAATTTCTTCGGTGGAGTTGATGATGGGTTACTTGCACGAGCTGAAGTTTTGGCTGCTGTTGACATTTCTAAGCAATCTTCACAACAGATGATGAAACACGATGGACTATATGGCCACACCGCGGACCTCGGGGGTCACAATGCCACCCCTTCCCGTCAACAGCTACAGATGCATAGCCACCCGTCGTTCGGCCCCACCGACGTTATGCTTGAACAGCTAACTTCTAACCCCACCATGTCCCTGGGTGGGATGTCCGACCACCACATGAGTATCGCCAATTCCCCACCCATCAACCACCACAACATGTACGCGCCTGTGTATTCCCACCCTAACCCCATGGGCAATCACCACGGGTTCGGGGGCCACCACACAGTCCACCATACTATGCACGACACAGAGTGTGACCCTAGGGAGCTGGAAGCCTTTGCAGAACGGTTCAAACAGAGGAGGATAAAACTAGGTGTAACACAAGCTGATGTAGGTAATGCTCTTGCTAACCTCAAACTCCCGGGGGTAGGGTCCCTCAGTCAGAGCACGATATGCAGATTTGAGTCTTTAACTCTCAGTCATAATAATATGATAGCACTTAAACCTATCTTACAAGCATGGCTTGAGGAAGCAGAGAAACAAGCACGAGAAAAACGTGAAGCTGAAGGTCAAGGGCTTGCCTGTTCAGAAAAGAAAAGAAAGAGGACATCTATTGCAGCCCCTGAAAAGAGGTCACTCGAAGCTTATTTCGCAGTTCAACCCAGACCCTCTGGAGAAAAAATAGCTCAAATAGCAGAAAAATTGGACCTTAAGAAAAATGTTGTAAGAGTGTGGTTTTGTAATCAGCGACAAAAGCAGAAAAGGATGAAATTTTCGGCAATAGCTGGCCATTGAGTTTTATTGTGAACAATTGTTTGACGTTTAACACGCACATTCTGTTGTTGGATATGTGAATAATTAATCTCGTATCCGGGGAATATATGTCAGTGATACTGGATACGTGAGATAAAGAACACGTGAAATTACCTCATTGTTAATGTGTCCAGTACAGGGACGAGCTTGAAGTCTTACAGATACGTTACTGAGGACTCTGTAAGGACAGACAGAGCTGTGCTAGACTAACCTTTGGTATTTCACCGTTTTCTTTTTTAATACCAATTTTTCTCACCACCGAACCTTTTTGTACCTGAGGAAATGCTCTTACATGGATCATGACTTTTTATGAAGTTGATTTTATTTTTGTAAATAGAGATAATTTATTTTAATTGTAAATCTTTTTAATTGTTGTTTAAATTATTTTAAGTTATTTTATAGCCCATTCCATGATTAATTTTGAGCAGCAATTTTATTTTATTTATTTACATGTTGCAATACACAGAATATGTTTTTAAACTAAAAACATTCCATGCAATTAATACTATATTATAACATAATGCAGTGTATTTAATACCTGTGTAAGCTGTATTCCACAATTCGCTTTAAATGTTACAGTACAACTTCACACATAAAAATGTGCATCAATACATACTTATTTCATTATGCCAAGATAATAACCCATCATTCTAAGATATCATCCATATTGAAATAATTTATTATATTTTAAATATCTAAACGTCCATCAACTCGATTTTCTCCAAGGTATTCGTATAAACTAGTCATAAAAATTCTGTTATACACGGATTAAGTTTTTTATTGACATATCATTTTGTCAAAGAAACTATTCTTAATAGTATTTTGAGTTGATTTAATTCGAGTATTTTATTTATGAATATATATGTGGTGCCAACGTACTTGCGTTTGTCCTGTAATCTCTTTGTATCTGACCGCGGCTAAGATTTCGTTTATTCTATGTGGTACAACGATACACGAGGCTCTCCTTTATCTCTTTAATATGTGTATATCTAGCACTTGTAATACATTTTTTTTTTAATTTCTTACGATAGAAATAATAACACCTGTGCTTTTTGGATAATTTGTAAATATAATTCAAATGGGCAAAAATCAAAATATGTTTTGTTGACTGATTTTTTCTTCGATATTATGAATATTTTTACAGATAAAATTGCAACGTTGATAATAAATTTTCCTTCGAATATGCACAATTTTTTTTATCCAATAGTTTTACCTATATGTTTCTTAATTGATAAATAATATAGATAAATATACTCCATTAAAACAAATAGGTATTGCCCTTTGTTTACTAATGTGTGTTTGTCTAGCTTAACTAAAGTTGACAGAGAATGTTTTTAAATAATATTTTATTTATATTGTTTCATTCCAATATAATTACTTAGATACATTTCTTTATTACCATAATTATGAGTTATGTATTTGATTGAAATTATTGTATCATTATTGTAATAGAGAAATAGTATCTTTGTAATCTCCGTACGCGGCATTTATATATGGTCTCTGTCAGATGGTAGCAAATTTCCAAAGCCCCGCATTAATATCACCAAGTGGCTGTATTACTAGTATCAACTCTCTGTAATTGGTCCTTACAATATGTTATTGAATTGTTAGAATATTATTAGTTCTTTATTGGTTTCCAATGCCGTGCGGCCCCGTCAGATGTAATATTCCCCAGAACAGTTGATATTTTAGCTATCTGATATGGCACCTACTACAAGGATTATTGTGACATTTAATGCAAGTTCTTCGACAAAAACAGACGGTCGTTGAATCACCATTGGGGTACATTAAGGGAATATACAAATTCGTAGATTTAAAACAAATCATGTATTTGCTACTTTAACGTTTAATACATTTTATCTTAACATAATCATCTAGTCCCTGTTGAAGTTTGTTGAATACAAAAGCATCCTATGATCTGATTACGCTGTTTCTGTCGTGTGCTAGAAATACGATAATCCCGAATTAGAAACCCTCTGGGGAGCCTCCGTGATAGTGGCTGTTGTATTGAGATAATGATCTAATGACGCGAGGCACTCGGAAGATGGAAATAATGTAATTGAGTACATAAACATAGGAGACTACTGTAAAGGCATCGGTTTGCAGTGCAGAGTCGACTCGGGGACAATTTACTGACCATTCAGAGAGAGGGGCAAGTACTCCCTTCTGTGCCTGAAGCGATGTGTCCCCGCTGTCACCTGCTAACCGTCATAGCAAATAGCTTGCCGTTAGTGCTTCCCAGTAATAACAAATCGTCATCATACACAATTACTATTAAGAAATTGTCACAAAGGACTGCTATTGTTAATACGCTGATTGATTTTACCTGAAGAGTTAGTTGTACTTGCTCTCGGGGTACAGGTTGTTTCACCTAAGAGAAACGCCACGTTCCCTTCATCAACATTGGTTGTAATAATTATAAAATGAACTACATATGTATTGTCGTATTTTTATTATTACAAAATGCAATGTTTTATTGTTTTTATTTATACAAAATAATAAAATATGATGATTAAAAAAAGATATATCTTTTTTATTCTTTTACCTGTAGATTGAAAGTTGTTGACAAAGGGCAAAGACATTTGTTTGGATTACAAGACACTGTTTATTGATTATTGAATGTGTTTGACCGAGCGTGATGTAGCCGAACTAAACTGGGCACCATTGTTACATTTGGAATGTAGACATCGACAGACACGTATACGACTGACTGGGTACTAATGCACCATGAAAATCGTGCAAAACGAACCCTTTTACCGCCGATAAAATAATATTGATTTTTAATTTTTTTTGTCAGATTTTTCTCTTTCTTATTAGATAAATCAATTTTTTTCTTTGAAGTTATTTTCGATTTTTATAAAACGATACAATTTAAAATTACTCCCAAAATAATTCTAATCTTTTACGAAATGTGTTCAGTTATTTGTTTGTGTTAGAAATCTATATTAAATAAATGTGTAATGAAAATAGTGTGTACATTTGATTATATTATTTATATCAACAGGGCTGGTATTTTTATCCAGTATCGAGTATGTATAATCTCATTTTAATAGACTAGTCAAGATATCTTGGTTTGCGTATCAATATAAATGAAGCGTTGATTCGCAAACATATTGCACATTGTAACATCACGATTTCATCATAATATATTCGTTTGATTTAATAGCAAATTAAAATTTCAATGCATGAATGTTTTATTGGTAAAACATAAATAAAATGGAATTATACATTGAATGTTTGACACTAAAATTGAAAATTTCATCACATTTGGAACCACACCATCTAACCATATCAATTTCGTTATACATGTAATAATTTCTTTAAAGCATACCAATATATTTGATTTGCACGTTTTTTCGATAAAAAGCAAAATGTATATACATATTAAACGGTACTTATATGTATTTTTTAATCATTTCATATTGCTTCGCGCTGGTGATTGATATGCCATTGTAATTAATCGATAGTAAATTAAATATCAGCATCTCAAAAAATCGAAAACATTGAACTTAAAAAGACAAATAATTAAATCTTTGTTAAACATAGCAATTAAACAATAAATGGACATTGTCAACGAAATAAAAAGTATCACTATCTAAGGTCCTAAGACGAATAGAATTGAGTTTATTAAAAAGTATGGACGATCAAATTTATACAACATTAGAAGATTTTAACATTGAGAAAGGACATTTCTAATTGCAAGTTTTCATTGCATATATAATATATATAATGCTAAATATTTTTAAATTGTGTCCTACTTTTGAAAATTAAAGTATTAAAAGTGTTTTGTTCTGATATTTCATTGTTTGTTATCAAATATCTGACTTATCAATTTCATGTCTAAATTCAACATAAATTCCAATCAGCGAATAAATACGAACATATTGATGTTGTTTTTATAATTTCCATGCCCTGGATTTAAACACTAATTTAAATATGAATATTATAAGGAATATAAAAAAATAAGACATGAAAAACAAAAACAAACAAAAACAAACCAAAAAAGAAAAGAAAAAAAAACAATAATTCATATCTTTTCTTCCATGGCGTTGTTTAATAGTTTTACAAAATCAATAAAATAGTTTATATTTTTACTAAAGATTTTTTTTCATAAACAGTTGAATTTTAGCGACATGCTTTGCATATTAAAATTGATATAAAATAGGAACGAGGCAGTCAATGAAGAACAAGGAAACAGAAAACCAAAAACAAACGCAGCACATATGGCAGGGCAGAAGACCAGGCCAAAGACCATAACTTCAGCAACAGGAGAGAAACAAGACGACAGAATCTGGAACATTATACTGGTGACAACTTGAAAAAGGGGAGTGTGAGAAATCAAATTAAGAAAATTTCAAGTATCATACCACAGAAAATTATATAACTAGTGTCATTAGAAACGAAAGTAAGTGAAAAATATGGAGGAAATTTTAATTAATAAATTCTATGGAGAAAAAATGCTTTGAAATTACGATTGTTGCAATCTAGTTATAAACAGAACTATTGTGAGCGGGATAGAAAAGTGTTGATACAAAATGTAGCTTTGTATATAACTAGATTGTAACAATTTATTTATATACATAACTGCATTTGTATCAACATGTTTCTATCGCATGCACAATAGTGTAAAGAGTAATGGCCAAGGTGGTTTTATGTGAGATGCGGCCAACATTAAATCTTTCAGTTGTTTATTGATAATGTTGACATATTTCTTCCACACTTTCATTTATCGAGATATCGATGAAAAGAAAAGCTGAACTATTATAGGAACAGCATATAAATGGAAATAAAATAAATGCTAATATACGTAAAATGTAATAATTGCACATGGGGGATCCAACCGCTAACATGCTTCAAAATAAATAACCTCACAAACCTGAGACGACCCATCAAAAATCATACCATAACATATTTGATAAACAATCCAACATACACATCTAAAATTTACTTGTATTGATATTTAAATAAGAGTATAAATTTAGTAAGGATGGTATTAAAATAAAAGTATAAATTAAGTAGGCACATCATATGAATAAAGAAAGGATTTACATTGAGACGCTTGTTAAAGTACAAAATAATAAGACCAGGTGTTCCGGAATAGTAAGCGTATTCTGCTTCATCGACAACACCCGCCATGTAAAGTTTGGTCACATCCAAGTAAACATCAAGTCCTCAATCAAAACCAGTAAGCACACTTATGAGTATATTCAAAAACGTTTACCTTCATATCATTCAAAGATAAAAAATATTTATCAATGAGATCAAGATGGCGACCACAAAATGTGATCACAGTCCTCATCAACATGCATCTCTCGAATCCCTGTTTAGTAAACTTGTTGTCGGCAGTCGACATCTATCACAATAATCACTATATTCAGAACAAGCTCTAGAACAACCATTCAAAAACCATAGGTTGGAGACACAGGGAATGTTACTGTCGAGAAAGGGAAAGTTCAGGATCGGAAAATTGAAAATAAGTTTTATTCAAAAACTGAAAATCATGTCAATGTTATTTTAACGGAGATTAAATATTCCTTTTTAAATAATAAATTCAGGAGAACTTGAAACCAAAATATTGTACATTTAGTGTACATGTGTTAATGAACGACAGAATGCATATAATATTCTTGAAAAGATGCTTTGCATCGTGTATTATGTAAATATCTTGATATTTTCACACTTGTGATAGATATTTCATGACTTATAGATATACTTTTCGTATTGTTGAATCATTCTACGAATTCCAGGCATTGACATAAACCCATTCTCAATGTCCATTGATAATCAACCTGCTAATGCATATTTACATAAGCACATGGCAGCTATAAATATATAGTTATTGAATATTTGGCTACTTATCTTATTTGTGACGATAGTGACCTAGTTAGACGAAGATGCTTGGCGTAAACAAACAAGACGAAATCAATTATATCACATTTATAACTACAACTAAAATTGGAGTAAAACATCTTTAATGAATATATCCCTAATGTTGTGTTAATGTCAGCATTATAATATCTGAAATATGGTGTGATGTATGTAAGTATTATAATGTCTAAATATGTTGTGATGTATGTAAGTATAATACTGTCTGACATATGTTGTGATGTGTTAAGTATTATAATGTCTGACATATGTTGTGATGTATTAAGTATTATAATATCTGACATATGTTGTGATGTATTAAGTATAATACTGTCTGATATATGTTGTGATGTATTAAGTATTATAATATCTGACATATGTTGTGATGTATGTAAGTATTATAATATCTGACATATGTTGTGATGTATTAAGTATAATACTGTCTGATATATGTTGTGATGTATTAAGTATAATACTGTCTGATATATGTTGTGATGTATTAAGTATTATACTGTCTGATATATGTTGTGATGTATTAAGTATAATACTGTCTGATATATGTTGTGATGTATTAAGTATAATACTGTCTGATATATGTTGTGATGTATTAAGTATAATACTGTCTGATATATGTTGTGATGTATTAAGTATTATACTGTCTGATATATGTTGTGATGTATTAAGTATAATACTGTCTGATATATGTTGTGATGTATGTAAGTATTATAATGTCTGACATATGTTGTGATGTATTAAGTATAATACTGTCTGATATATGTTGTGATGTATTAAGTATAATACTGTCTGATATATGTTGTGATGTATTAAGTATTATACTGTCTGATATATGTTGTGATGTATTAAGTATAATACTGTCTGATATATGTTGTGATGTATTAAGTATAATACTGTCTGATATATGTTGTGATGTATTAAGTATAATACTGTCTGATATATGTTGTGATGTATTAAGTATAATACTGTCTGATATATGTTGTGATGTATTAAGTATTATACTGTCTGATATATGTTGTGATGTATTAAGTATTATACTGTCTGATATATGTTGTGATGTATTAAGTATAATACTGTCTGATATGTTGTGATGTATTAAGTATAATACTGTCTGATATATGTTGTGATGTATTAAGTATAATACTGTCTGATATATGTTGTGATGTATTAAGTATAATACTGTCTGATATATGTTGTGATGTATTAAGTATAATACTGTCTGATATATGTTGTGATGTATTAAGTATAATACTGTCTGATATATGTTGTGATGTATTAAGTATTATACTGTCTGATATATGTTGTGATGTATTAAGTATTATACTGTCTGATATATGTTGTGATGTATTAAGTATAATACTGTCTGATATATGTTGTGATGTATTAAGTATAATACTGTCTGATATATGTTGTGATGTATTAAGTATAATACTGTCTGACATATGTTGTGATGTATTAAGTATAATACTGTCTGATATATGTTGTGATGTATTAAGTATAATACTGTCTGACATATGTTGTGATGTATTAAGTATTATACTGTCTGATATATGTTGTGATGTATGTAAGTATTATAATATCTGACATATGTTGTGATGTATTAAGTATTATACTGTCTGATATATGTTGTGATGTATGTAAGTATTATAATATCTGACATATGTTGTGATGTATTAAGTACAATAATGTCTGACATATGTTGTGATGTATTAAGTATAATAATATCTGATATATGTTGTGATGTATGTAAGTATTATACTGTCTGATATATGTTGTGATGTATGTAAGTATTATACTGTCTGATATATGATGTGATGTATGTAAGTATTATAATATCTGATATATGTTGTGATGTATGTAAGTATTATAATATCTGACATATGTTGTGATGTATGTAAGTATTATAATATCTGACATATGTTGTGATGTATGTAAGTATTATACTGTCTGATATATGTTGTGATGTATGTAAGTATTATAATATCTGATATATGTTGTGATGTATGTAAGTATAATAATATCTGACATATGTTGTGATGTATGTAAGTATTATAATATCTGACATATGTTGTGATGTATGTAAGTATTATAATATCTGACATATGTTGTGATGTATGTAAGTATTATAATATCTGACATATGTTGTGATGTATGTAAGTATTATAATATCTGACATATGTTGTGATGTATTAAGTACAATAATGTTTGATATATGTTGTGATGTATTAAGTATTATACTGTCTGACATATGTTGTGATGTATTAAGTACAATAATGTTTGATATATGTTGTGATGTATTAAGTATTATACTGTCTGATATATGTTGTGATGTATTAAGTATTATAATGTCTGATATATGTTGTGATGTATTAAGTATTATAATATCTGATATATGTTGTGATGTATGTAAGTATTATAATATCTGACATATGTTGTGATGTATTAAGTACAATAATGTTTGATATATGTTGTGATGTATTAAGTATTATACTGTCTGACATATGTTGTGATGTATGTAAGTATTATAATATCTGACATATGTTGTGATGTATTAAGTACAATAATGTCTGATATATGTTGTGATGTATATAAGTATTATACTGTCTGATATATGTTGTGATGTATATAAGTATAATAATGTATAAATGTGTTGTGATGTATGTAAATATTATAACGTCTGATATATGTTGTGATGTATGTAAGTATAATAATATATGATATATGTTGTGATTCATGTAAATATTATAACGTCTGATATATGTTGTGATGTATGTAAGTATTATAATATCTGACATAAGTTGTGATATATAGCAGCATCATTATGGAACAATGCTGCTGGTAGACACTAGATATACCTGAATATATTGTTATTGTTTTACGTGGCGTCCGGTAGACTATATAAGGTAGACAATATGACACTTAACGTGAAACAAATACATACCGCCTAGGAATCAGCAAAGTTAGTGTTAAGAAAATAGACATTTATTTAACGATAGCCTCCCTAGTTTGATTGGCAAGCTACTCCCTGGTGATCTGATGTTATCATAGCGTGAAGGAATATCACGACCTAGACATGTCTTAACACACAATAAAACTTCAATCTGGATCAAAGGAGGGCCACCAACTCTGGACACTCTTTACCACTACACCAAGGTCTCCAGGGGCTACTTTTACAAAGGATATAGGTAGTACTCTCTATTGATAGAATGTGATACTAGTAATATAATTTTGCTGATCAGCAAAACATTTATTTGGAAATCAAATATCTGCAGTTTTAAAACAGAATGAAATAATTTATAATTTGATTTAATGGTGTATAGTGATAGAGAGAGTTATTAAGAATATATTTAAACTGATATTGTATTAATATAAATTTATTTTGCCAATAGATGTTGTTTATCATTCAAACATCATAAATCGTTACATAGCTTATTAAAAGAACTTTGATGTCAAGAATAACATGATATGTTATGTTATGTTATAAGTAACAAAACAAATATCGAACTAAGATCAAAATGAATAAATTGTATAAGCTATCTTTGATTAAATATATTGATGCTTATTAAATAAGAAATAAACATCTTAAAATCATTCAAGGGAGATTATAATCACATATTTTGAAACCAAAATTACAGAAGAAAATTATTCAGTTACATGAAAGTAATCATTTTTAAACAATCGGTTGTTTAGGTAAAATACGACAAGTTCTTACAATCACTATTTTTCTTATCTATGAGGCCTACCGGTATATAAAATGCTATTTTTCATCGAAGTATAGTTTCAAGGAATGCAAAAACGAAAAATGCACTTAGCATACATCTTACCCAGTAAAACAATTTGATCCTTTCTCTATTACCAACATAGAAGTAATGTTTTAAACAGGGGAATGAACGAAAGTACTGTACAATTTCCAGCGACCAAGGTTATCAAATAAAAACCTTATAAAAAAATAATGTAATTTACAGCCACTCAAACTCATTTAAAGTTTTTGACAGTATAGGCATCGAACCAGCGACCAAATGCTCGAGGGCTAGTGCCAGCAGGATGTCAGACACCTTATTCACTTGTTTAAGTATTAGGATGACACAAAATTAGGATATGGTATGGTAGGATTACATCACAGAGATGTTACAACTCGAACTGCCACTTAGTACATTAATAGCTTACTACTAGCTTACTTAAAAGGTGCAGCATATGTTTGTTACGTCATCTTTAATGATAGGGGGTGGTAGACACCACCGGTGGAATTTTCTTAGTCCCCGAGGTTTGCTGGAGCCTCTATAGCAACAGCTAAGCTCATTTAGGTAGTGATATGGTACATAATATACACATTTTCTTAGCACACGATTTGAAATCATACAAATTTCAAACTAGCTTAATTTTACCTCTATATTCATCGATTAAAGGGGTTTTACGCATCAGACCCGTCTGCTTCTACATTAGTTTAGAAATTTTGGACTCCCACCTTTTGGCCCCTTGCATCACTGAAGAGTCCTAAGAGGAGTAAACAGCTGCATGATGCAGTTTAATTCCTTTTTTCGGCATACTCTATCTATTACTAAATTTAAAAGATGCAGCATATGTGTGTGTTACGTCATCCTTACTAGAAAAGTCACTTGTTCGGTTTCTCCTTATAATTACATTAGTACCAGGTATTTGATTAAAAGTGTCACTAACTAAAGCAGTCACTTGCTAAAATAATCATTTTCCCGGCTGGTGAATCGGTAAAGTATTTACTTTCTAAAGTAGTTCCCAGCTAGAATAGCTATATCTAGCTACATCAGTGACTAACCAGAGACTAGTCACACACTAGAATAGTCACTAACCAGAGACTAGTCACAAACTAGAATAGTCACTAACCAGAGACTAGTCGCAAACTAGGATAGTCACTAACCGGAGACAAGTCACACACTACAATAGTCACTAACCAGAGACTAGTCGCAAACTAGGTTAGTCACTAACCAGAGACTAGTCACAAACTAGGATAGTCACTAACCAGATATTAGTCACAAACTAGGATAGTCACTAACCAGAGACTAGTCACAAACTAGGATAGTCACTTCATACTGAGGTCAAAAATATAGTTAATTGCACTGAGTGGGTCTAACGAGTCTGGCCTTTATAGGCAAGTGTCCTTTATATAGAGGTTCCTTTATAACAGGTTTGACTGTAACTAACCATAGAGCACCCACTCGAGTAGTAGTTTAACGAGAATTACCATTCAATATTACAGTCAATAACTTTATGAATCGTTGACTGAAATAGATACAAACTATAACGGACATTTATAAGAATAGTCAGTAACTAAACTACCTTGTGTAGATGTTAGTCCACTAGAGAAGTCCCTAACTGAAAGAGGCATTGGCAAGACTGATCATTAGACAAAGTAGTCACTAACTTGAGTAGTCATTAATTAGGGTGATCACTTGCAACTACTTGAGTTAGTAGGTTAAAAAGTCAAAAAAGCTAACAAGAGTATAACAAGAGTATCACTAACTGGAGTAATCACTTACTAAATAGTCACTTATTAGATAAATCATTAATTTGAATAGTCAGTAGCAACTAGTTACTACAAAGAGGACGCGTTAGCAAGTGAACTTAATCATTAAAGAAGTTCCTTACTAAACGAACCAATTAGAGTAGTCAATTACTAGAACAGCCAAGAATAGTCAATTACTAGAACAGCCAGGAGTAGTCATTTACTAGAACAGCCAAGAGTAGTCAATTACTAGAACAGCCAAGAGTAGTCATTTACTAGAACAGCCAAGAATAGTCAATTACTAGAACAGCCAAGAGTAGTCATTTACTAGAACAGCCAAGAGTAGTCATTTACTAGAACAGCCAAGAGTAGTCATTTACTAGAACAGCCAAGAGTAGTCATTTACTAGAACAGCCAAGAGTAGTCATTTACTAGAACAGCCAAGAGTAGTCATTTACTAGAACAGCCAAGAGTAGTCATTTACTAGAACAGCCAAGAGTAGTCATTTACTAGAACAGCCAAGAGTAGTCATTTACTAGAACAGCCAAGAGTAGTCATTTACTAGAACAGCCAAGAGTAGTCATTTACTAGAACAGCCAAGAGTAGTCAATTACTAGAACAGCCAAGAGTAGTCACGAGCTAAGTTACGTGGCAGAGACGGCAGCATCACGAGAAGTCAAACTAAACCTTTAATAACTGGTGTAGTCATCAGCGCACTAACTTCCGGGCCAACAAGAGTGCTTAGTATAAGTAGGATAACTTGTTTCATAATTGTTGTAAAATAAATTAAGTTTATATGATCTATACCAGAGTTGTCATTTAAAAGAGTACATCTGTAACTGACTTATAGAGATACTAACTCAATAGAGTGGTCACTTTGTACAGAAGTTGCTCAATGAAGTAGTTACTAACTCAATAGAGTGGTCACCCGAGAAGTATGTGTAGTTTCTCAAGAGTGTTCTTACTTCTACGTAGCTGGAATATTCCCAAATAAGGAATACTAAGCTTTACCTTACGTTTTCTTGTCATAATTATCTTAAACGATGACAGTTATTAATCAACAGATTAATACTTGCAATACTTTCTTTACAGCAGAACACGCTTACTCTTCTGGAACACCTGGTCTTATTCTCTTGTACTTTTACAAGTCTCCGTGAAAATCTTTCCTTTGTTCATATTTTGCCCCTGGTTTAATCGAATTTGAGTTTGGATTATGATTTTGTTAACGCTTCAGTATTCTCTTATTTATTTCTACGTGTGGCTGCTATAAATCAGAGACTCAATAATCAATTAAAATTATATCAAAAGCATTTATCAAACGAAAAACTTAAAAGACGCTCTTAGCCAAAGAATAATGATATCGCATTATAAAGATAACAATAAAAATCGAAACAGGTTGCACTCAGGAAACCTGAACTTAAAATCTTAATTACAGAAAATCTTTCTGTGCACCTGTTCTGGATCAGTATAACTCGTATTTAAAATAATTTGTATGCCATTTCTCGCTCTAGTGATTTAGTTGTGAACTAAATAGGTCATACGCAGGTACAACACATGTCATATGGACGCTTGATATTCATTAATGTTCATCGGTCATTATAAAACGCTTTATTGACCACAGAGGAATGAAAATAATGTTCGCGTGACGTTCTCATATTTATCATGGCAAATTTCATCGTAACAAATATCGACAAATATTGATCGTGTTACAACCTGGGTAGTGATTCAGGTTGGTAATGGCCACGTGTAGAAACCCTGGTGACTATTCTGACGATTACATGCAAGAAAATGGTGTACACAGACAACCCGTTTTTCTCTAATTTGTTTATTGTGATACTGAGGCAGTGCCTGTGAGCTGTGCTCAACACCTGATTTTTACCTGATGTAATTAGAAACGGTTGGTTAACTGACGCCCTTGCTGGGTGGAAATAGGTATCCCCGAGGCGAAATTAATTAAATAGATGTCAGAAGCAAACAATGATAATCGTTATGAAATCATCTATGAAATAATGATTAAATATTGTCCGATTGATCCAAGGTGTATCACACATCACCCAGGGCACACTGAGTGGGTTAGACACACAGGAAACAATGAGACCTTCATACACTCGACTTAAACAATAGCACACGGTATATGTTCTGTAGAAAATGTTCAATTTATTAGCACACAATTAGCATAATACTCGTATCCGAATTTTGAAAATAGCACAGAATTATTACAAAAATGTATATCTAGATATTTAAAACAATAAATATCATTGATATCATAAGATCACAATTAGCATAATTCTCGTAGCAGAATTTTGAAAATAGCACAGAATTATTTCAATACGTATATTTAGTAAGCAATATATACGATTAACATGATAAAATCACAATCAGTTTACAAATGCATAGGATAAATACATTAGCACACGTTCCGTACGAAAGAGCACACTGGCAATAACGCATATATAATACAGAGCAGAAAAAAAAACTTTTTATGTAAAATACTATGTTATAGATTCAAAAACGGGGCGACGTAACCTAGTTTCTATGATATAGATTCAAACACGGGATGACGTAACCTAGTTTCTAGGTTATAGATTCAAACACGGGGCGACGTAGCCTAGTTTCTAGGTTATAGATTCAAATACGGGTCGACGTAACCTAGTTTCTAGGATATAGATTCAAACACGGGGCGACGTAACCTAGTTTCAATGTTAAAGATTCAAATACGGGGCGACGTAACCTAGTTTCTATGATATAAATTCAAATACGGGGCGACGTAACCTAGTTTCTATGATATAAATTCAAATACGGGACGACGTAACCTAGTTTCTTTGTTATAGATTAAAATACGGGGCGACGTAGCCTAGTTTCTATGATATAGATTCAAACACGTGGCGACGTAACCTAGTTTCTATGTTATAGATTCAAACACGTGGCGACGTGACCTAGTTTCTATGTTATAGATTCAAATACGGGGCGACATAGCCTAGTTTATATGTTATAGATTCAACCACGAATCAGAACAGTTTTCAGTATAGTGTGATTTCTATCATGACAGTGTTTTACACTTTACACTTTAAACTCTGATAACATTGCAAGGCACATCTAGACATCAAAAGTATAAAAGAAAATCATGAATTCGCACTCAGATAATTACTAGGAAAGATATGGCTTTTATAAGTAAAAGAAAAAGTAAGATGCTACCGCAGTAAGACAGCTTAATATATTATAAGCTCTATAATCCAAAAGACCATTCAATCTCCAGCAATAAATTCGTCCGACTCTGAAATCAAACATAGGTTTTTAGCTTTTTATGCTACGAAGAAGAAGCTTTGCACTACATTTTGAATTTTAAAAGTTTATTTTTGATCTTCTTAAAAGATAATAATAATAACGCCGTCTGATTTAAGGGGGAAAACAAAAAATACTTTAAAGTTATTTTGATACCTGTTATTGGTGATGTTTGGGCATAGCTCTGTTACCTTGATGCTTATATTTTATACAAGACAAAATTGATATCTTGTCTTATACAGTAACCGAGATCTCGAAAAGTACAACAAAACACCGAGACTTGATGGTCGTAAAAAAAAATCATGCAAGATTTAAAAACAATGAAAATATACAGGCGTATTTACTGCCAATGAAGCCAGCACCCTGATGGAATAACAAAACTCTGGACAAAATAAAACAATAGACAAACGTATGCACGAAAAGACAAAGGGTTATTAAACGTAAAACAAAGACATTCACAAAATAAGAACAATACGTGTTGAATTCGTGCAGTTTTAATTACATGCATGGGGAAGGGTTTTCATGGCGTTCTGGTACCTGATTTCTCTACCACACAAAGCACGTGGTGTCGGGCATAGAGTCTTGTGTCATTACCAGCAAACGTCCATAGATTGTTTCAACAGATAAAACATGTGAAAAATCACAACTTAAACGTTTTTGAGACCGTCATCATTAAAATTCTTAAAGTTATCTGGAAAGTTAATCTTTACTACCTCAATAAATGTCAAACAAAGAATAATAACAAACGGTGGATTTTTTTTCAAATATTTGTGGTAATATTTTGCAATTTGACACTGTGTAGCGATAATTTTGGTGGGGATTATTAACGAATTATTATAAAGGACTCACTCCAGAACGTGTTGCTGCCACGTGCACAACAGCATTTTTTAAATGATTAAATAGGCGTTATACTCTTAAACATGACACATACTAATTATGACAACAATATTGTATTTTACCAACAACCTATTTACCATAAACCAAATAAACAACGCTTTATTGAAGATTTCGTCGATCGGCGGGAGGTCGCGAGTATGTGCCACACGCTCTCGTTGGTTAATGGTTATACATGCATGGTTGTTCTTTTGTTGGTAACAGTTAGGACAAGAACTACAGTAATCAGGTAATTCTGTATTCCGTTTCATAGAAGGCTGGACATGGTGTCACGGCGTATACGTAAGGTGTGCAGGGACTCAGCTTGATTATAAAACAATAAATCTGACAAAGATATATATCAGTGATGTTCATATCTTGTCAAGATACATAGTAAACCGCAATTACCAAGGAGAACAATTAAATGCTTTGTTTTGTACCCATAAAGTTATAAATGTGCCAGAGTGAAATGTGGTGTTTAGTGCAAAGACACATAAAAAATGACAATGTTATGAAAAGCTTTACGAGCATCTTTTTCCGATTACTATTTTCTACATATCATTCAGTGCATTTTATATATGAATTTTTGTTTCGATATTTTGACTTTGAGAGCCACCGATGAATCTCAAACAGCCACATTATACCGTGCAGTAACACTGATCAACATGTTTTGTATAATATACACATTTTCGTAGTACACGATTTGAAATTATAATGAACTAGTTTGATCTTACTTCTAATTTCATAAATTAAGGGTGTTTTTACGCACCTGACCCTTCTGCTTCTACATTAGTTTAAAGATTTTGGATTTCGACCTTTTGGCCCTTAGCATCACTGAAGAGTCCTAGGAGGACGAAACAGTTGTATGATGCAGTTTCTATAACTGTATTCAAAAGGTGAAGCATTTGTGTGTCTTACGTCATTTTGCACTGTCGTTTTCTTGTTATCCAGATTGCCTAGCTGATAGCGTATACAAATGTATTAATATAGCCAAATTGTTCCTGAATAACAAGAAACGGGCCTTACATATCATTTGAAATCAAAGACAATACATCCATTTAAACATCTATCAGCTTGACAATAGGGTTTAATAAATACTTGATAGGATAATTGTGACGATTCAATTTTCCGACTGTGAACTTTCCCTTTCTTGATAGTTCATTTTGCCTAATCTGCTTTCTTATTTTCCATTTTAGCCAATTTTGCCTTGATCAAACTTTAACATGGATCATTGATGCCAACTTTCTAGTTTTTTTCTCTCAACAATCAATGTAAGATGAATGTAAGAATTCATTTATTTTCTTTCACCAATTCGTCATTCTTGAGAAGCACAAAAATAGCAGGCAAACCTCATGATAAACCAACAGTTTACGCCGACTTGGCTTATCTTATTCATCAATTCATTCGTTCATCCATTTATTCATGCAAATAGCAATTTCAAATAATAGTTGAAAGTCGTGTAAACATCTAAAAAGTGTTACCATGGAATATTTTTTATAATATTTAACTATTGTTACATGCATTGCATTACTGCAATATACTTCAGTTAGTTAAGTATTTTAAAATTCAAGCTTTATTTCAGACAAGGACCACGAAATAACGCCTATATCGGGATTAATCATAATCTTATTCCATCATTTGACATCATTTTCAATCAATTCAATTTATTGAATATTGTTAGTGAATATGTGAATCACGTGTGGAAAGATGTTTTATCGGGTATTTTTTTTTGTTCATCCTTGATATACACACAGCAATATTCATTGTTTTACACAAACTGTTATTACCATCTTTTCCTACAGAAAATACGTATATTAAATTTGTCTGTAATAAGATACTGAATCATAGGTCTTGGTAAAAATTCATAAAAAATAGTCAATAAATAACAATAGAAATGAATTATATGATTGCTCGCACGTCTTGTGACGCTGTCTACTGCTGAAACAATAAAAATGTTTAAAAAGTATCCCATGGCGTCAGAAAATCATGCAATAACACTTTTATTACTTATACAGTTGTCCGTCAGCCATTGTTAAAAAGACTTTGTGGTTGGTTTGTCCCCGCCGACCACCGCCCTTCATTAATTATCGACTAGTTGTGTCTTTTTGGTCTGAGAAAGAGGCGGTACAAGTCCCATGGTGGTGAAGAAGAGATGAGGTTTGGTATCTATGCCGCGTCACTACACGACGTCTGCTCAATAATAAACTATATATAACCAAACAGGATTTGAGTATTATTAGCCTGCAAAATAAAATGTCCAGAAGCATATATGTTTTTATAGTCAAATTCATGTAAAATACGCTTTTAAATTCAATGATCTTACATAATGCTAAATTATACTACATGATATCTCATTGTGATACCGCTACGATTAGTACTCCTAGTACAATATAAATTACCATTTATCACAATTTATGTATTCAGTTTGTAACCGAAAGTAACACTCTCCATTTAAAATTGACAAAAAGATTTCTATTTTCTATTTCTGTATGTGTTTTTATAGTCAAATTCATGTAAGATACGCTGGTAAGTTCATTGATCTTACATAATGCTATAAATTTATACTACATGATATCTCATTGTGATACCGCTACGATTAGTACTCCTATAGTACAATATAAATAACCATTTATCACAATTTCTGTATTCAGTTTGTAACCGAAAGACTAAGTAACACTCTCCATTTCTGTGAAGATTTAAGTTTGAAAATTAGTAAATAAAGGCTGGTATATTTTCTTAATGTTTTTTTTTTTATTGAAAATTGACAAAACGATTTCTTTTTTTATTTCTGTAGAAAACTGCCAAATAAAACGAAATATTATTACATCACATTTCAATTTCTCATATTAAACAAAGTAAAAGAAAGTAGATGTACATTTTATGTAGAACTGTACAAACAAAATGCTCTATTGGAACATATGGTCAAACTAAGACACTTAACGAAGCAAATCTTACATAAATTTCGAAATTGGATTTATGACTCAAGAAGATATTTATCTCATCTGCATCAGTACAAAAACATTCAATGCATGAGTATCTCAGAAAACAGTCCTAAATGAGACTATTAATGGCTATATACTACTGCAATAACAGCTGTTGCTGATGATAAACATCGTTGTACTATGACGATACTCGACACGATAACACGGAGAACGAAGGATGTCTTTGACATTCCGGCTAAAGCTATCACGAATTCCGATCACCTGTTAAGATAAAAAAAATATCAAAACCTTATAAACTGGATAATCAATACGTATCGTTGCTATCTTTGCTGATTCCTGTGCGTCCTGCCTGAATACCGTTTGAGGTTTCTTCAGTTATCACCTGTACGACAAAGCGATGACAGTCATGTCGATTTCATCTCCTACTCATGAAAGGAATGTATTCCTTTCCCTGCCCCCTTCCAATCTCCAATCTCCCTCACAGGACAGGGATGACAGGAAGTTATATATTGATACAAGTTCAGTTTATGATCAGATGTAAAGGAAAAAGGAGGAAATAGAAACTAATACATTGAATTGTTGAAAAAGACAAAAAGTAAACGACAGGTGTTCTCGAGAATACAACACGAGTGTCCGGGGACGCCAACCCATCCATCCCTACATAATCAAACTAGGCTATTCGAACATGTGATTGGATCAAGTTTAAACACAATTTAGGGGTAAACAGGGTGATGCAGCCATAGTCTCATCGACACCATTTAAACATCTAACTGTTGTTCAAATTACAACGACGGGACTGGATTATTTGATTTCTAGAAAACGTGTTACTGTCATTCCACTATGTGCCGTCTGTTTGGTCCACGTTGGTGGTCCGTTTATCCGAGAGTACAGGATAATGGGAGAATTAAAACAATGATTGAATAAATAATTAACACTGTAGTCACACACAGGCCCTTGATTACATTTTCATAGCACTACTCGTGAGTAACCTGTTACGTGTTTATACTAGGTAGTTGGACAGGTAGGTGGTAGACATGTAAAGGACGGGACAGAAGAGAGGTATTTACTAGGTGGCTTTAAGGGTTTATAAAGGGACGATGTGTACCAGGTAGACATAAATAGGGCAGGTTAGTTGGCTGGTAAATTTATCAGCTGGACAAATTTCTTGTTAATGAATCAATAGTTTAGCTTGGATTGGTTTGGTTTATTTTAATTTTAATCCTATTAACAGCCAGGGCCATTTAAGGACGTACCGCGTTTAGGAAGTGAAGGAAAGCCGGACTTCCCGGAGAAAAACCACATTCCTACGGTCAGTACCTGGCAACCGCCCCATGTGGGTTTCGAACTTGCGATCTAGAGGTGAAGGGCTAGTGGTAGAATGTCGGGACACCTTAATCACTCGGCCCCTAAACCACTGGTGAAACCAAAAAAAGATGACATGACTGGTAGACGGTAGATAAGGTGAGGACAGAAATGCCCGGGAATACAGGTTGTAGCAATTGGGTAGGAGAGTAGGTATTTACAAATATATATAGTAAGATGAGATTGGAAGGTGCGTGAAAACCTCTTGACCACTGTTAGGACATGTAAGTAACGATTGGCGATGTAATGAGATGAAATAAAATGTGGTGTTTGCCGGAAATGTCATCGGTAAATGTTACCGTTATTATATTTTATAACTGGGTTCATCTAAAATACTACTTGTGATATACTGTGCACTACTTAATCCACGTGAATGCATATTATCTAAAAAAACAATTTCGTTTTGTAGAGTAACATAAAATTAACAGAATATATGCAATAAAAAGCTGAATCTTATACTGACGTCATCAATGCGTTTATCTCAAGATACCAAGTTTTTCAGCTGCTAACGAACACGCTTACAACGCAGAGACTCGATGATCAAGGTTGATATACTTTAAGAAAGTTTTATGGTCGTCATCTGGTCTGATTGAGTAATATTCTGTATCCTTGCATGATATGAGGGTAATATGCTCAGCAGTATGCCTTTTTGTTGTGATTGAGAATGATGCCCATGTTCTTAATTTGGGGACGTGCCATTTAATTAAATGATGTGACGTAGATTTACATGGGTCGTCAATGAAGCAGAACACACATACTCGTCCAGAACACCTGGTCTTATTCTCTTAGTTTTTTTAAATGTCTCTATGTCAATCTTTCCTTTTCTTTCCTAATCGATTTTCGAGTTCGGATAATGGTTGTGTTGACTCCTCGGTATTCTCTGATATGTTTTCTACATTGTTTTTATGACGATTACATGATATCGATTACTGAATTTTTATGCAGGTGTATATATGGTAACCTAAAGATCCAAAAAAAGAAATTAAGAGTAATAAAGTAACTTAATTAGCCTTTGTTTGTCACCTTTCCGTATCAAAAACCGAAACAGCAAAATGATTGGTTTGGTTTCCATGTCCTTTTAACAGATAGGCTCATTTAAGGACGGCCTCCCAGTTTATGCTATGCATGTTGAATGTGATTTAATTTAGCGGCTGCGGTAAGTTCGTGTAAGCCTTCTAAGATATTCCGGTTTTTTGTCGATTTAAAGTGCTACCTTGCTGAAGTACAATGCCGAAGACCAGCATCAGTAAACTCCATCAGGTTACATTACAACGGGTGAACCAGTTGTTGCAATATCATAATGCTGAGCGGAACAAAGGTAGTAGTAAGTAACTGCCATTGATAGAGACTGTGATATGTCTCAGCCAGAGGACAATACCCAAAGCCTTCCTCACAGGGGCAAACGCCCAAAAGTGAGGTAGTGTCAAGGGAGGCATTAGGAAGGAGAAAGTTGTTAAGAAAGAAGAGAAAAGATAATATTCCAAATGAAGTCGCCTCTTACGATCATGCAATGGGGGCAGCAGGTACAATTTGTACGCCCTACCTACAAGACTACAAAAAAGAAACCCTAGTTTATTCCTAAGCTTGAATCCGCATATTTATACATATTAACTTAACAAAGATGACGTAACACACACATATGCTGTACCTTTTCAATTGAGTTATAGATACAGTGTGCCGAAAAGTTAATAAAAAATGCATCATACAGCTGTTTCGTCCTCCTATGATTCTTTAGTGATACAAGGGGTCAAAAGGTGGAACTAGACAAAATATAACGTAAAATCGTAGTTTTCCGTTGAGTTCAAATTTCATGGTTTTCTAAATCAAAATACTTTTAAGGGACAAAATTCGTGGAAGATCATTATTTTGAATATATTTTTAATGTAGTGGAAAATCATTGAAATATATTACATAAATTAATACAATCAACACTTACTTTTATATAAAATCAATTATCTCGTTTAATAAGTTCAATATTACATAGATATTAGTGTTAGCATTCTATGTATTTGACATAAGATATATATCTTTTTAACATTGAAAACTGTAGAAAAACTGATATTACATAATTATTTTATTTACTGCTATAACATGTAGACATTTTCTTAATGTGTTCCTGCATGTGTATTATTTTATCGTGAGAGAATAATAACAACATCCCGGTGTGCTTAAATATTCGACACAATGAACATGGAAATATGTCTCGAAATTAATATTTCGAAGATTTTTGATCATCAAAAAATAAATGTTATTTTCTCGAACGTTGTTTTTTGTGGATTCATGATTTTGCATTTCTTGTCAATATTGATTGTTTTTAGAACTTTTGTGGAAGGTGTATATTTCGCCAATAATTCCCACGCAAAATGAAGTGTTTATTGTATAAAATTGTTCAAAAGTGAATAATCGTAAAATTAATGGGGAAAAAACACTTAAATTGAAGCCATTTTAATGCAGGATTCAATTATTTGCAAACGTTTAAAAGCACATATGATATTAATTAAACGTGTAAAAGAGTCTGCAATGAATTACTGAATTACAACTAAATCAGTAAAAATACTGTTACATTAAATTATATCAAATATCTTTAGTAGAGTTTTAATCTGATCATTTTAACACAAGCTGTTATGCTGTACGAGGCGCCCTACAAAATCAATCTGACGATTTTCACCTTTTTATTGATGGTTCCATTGTACCTGTGTGACGGAGACTTGAGATGGCGCTGATAGATTTGTATAACTGTCGCAGCGGCGCTTTAAGAGCTTGTCGTATTTAAACAGGATACATTTGCCATATAATATCTAACAATCGTGGCTTGTACCGAGCAGCAGTCGCGCGCAGTCAACTGGCACCAACCGAAACGATCAAGACTGGTTAGCATGTTCATCACCGTCCCCAATGAAAATGTCTGGAAATTCCCATGTAAACAAACTTTCAAGTCGCAAAATGATTATCAAGATGCAAAAAATATAGAATAAGCTTTAATAATATATAATTACATTGTTTACATTCAAATTATGTAAGCCAACTTGAATAAATATAAATGACAAACTAAGCTAACCATGCTTTACAGTTTAGTCCCCTGATGTGATATCTCTACCCGGTTATCCGGGGCTTTTAGTCATTTATTTCAAGCCATGGTCCGGATTATTCACAGGATGTAAACATATGGCTGATTGGTCGGAGGTCACGTGGAGTCGCGTGTCTCGCGCGTGCCACATTTTCCTTTCTTGTTTGGGTGTAAGCAAGCTGGCAAATACAGAGAGGAGTATCACGTGGACGATTACATGTATTTTATGTGCTAATGACACCAGACAATAACGGGTTATATAATCTTTCTCAGGTTCACTGCTTTATATTTCAGTTCAGGTTACAAATGTAAATAAAGTCAATAGACGCCATTGTGGAACATAATATATACAAAGGAAATAATTTGATTAAAGCCTCGCATTACTTGAGAGTCAGCCCAAACCGTTACACAGATGTAATGCTAATCAATGTATATCCTGATGAGGTATGTTGTTTGGGAGTTCTGTGCATTATTTCACGGAAGAAAAATCAGAATTATGTGTTAACTATCAAATTTATTAATTATCGCAAACTCATTGCCTCACATATACAGGAAAATATGAATTATTTGACTGGGTAGTTAAAGGTAGTGATGGTTTTAAGTTACTTGTCATATGTCAGATGAGGTATGTTGTGTGGAGGTTTTGTACATTATTACACGGAAGAAAAATTAGATTCAAGTGTTAAGTATCAAATAATAATAGTAAATTCATTGCATCACAGATCCATAGATAACGGAAGATATTAATTATTATTTGTCAAGATTGTTGAAGGTAGTGATGGTTTAAAGTTACGAGTCATAATAATTAAAAGTGTTTTGTGGTGTCGCTTTAAATTATCCCCTTCAACAGCTGTCATTCCAGTATTCATTATCTCACCTGTATTTTTATGGCTAGGAAGAAAAAGAAAAACATAATTATGTATTTTTTCTTAGATACATATAGTTTTCCATAATTTGATTGTACGGTAAATACAATATCAAGTATACTTCAATTTTTATAAAAGTTTACTTTGACATTTACTTATTTTTCTTGTCAGAAATAGATAAAAATCTATCCGAAGAGCTAATTCGTAGAAGATTATTGCCAGCATGTAACGTTTACTAATATCAATTTCTTCATTTGTTTGGTTTTATTTATTTTGCCTCAATTTTTTTAATGTCTAGAATTATTGCAAATATCGCTCAAAAGTAAGTCATACTTGTCACATAAAAACGTAGAATAAAATGCGTCATGTGTACTCCCCAATACTTCGTGTCAGGTAAGCAGTTTTAGACATGTTTAAAGGTCTTCCGAATTTCACTTCATCTTTGCCATAAAAAAATTCTTTACATAGATATTACATGATAATATTCCGTGGTACATGTATCAGTAATGTTTGCGAGAAAATATCATATTCATAACTCTACAATTTTAACTCTTCATCGTTCTTTGACTTTTCATTCGCTTTCCATATTCTACCACCACGGTATAAGGCGCCCTATTTACTTTTCAAAATTACGTTAAGCTCTTAACAACATACGTATAAAAGTATCAGTTACACAGGCAAAAGTTTTTATGTCAATTCAGGTCAAATTGAGGTCAATATCATATGAAAAAAACCATCAGGTCATATTAACCTGAAAAGAAAACAAGTCAACAACAAGAACAGTACATTTTTACCTGAAAATGACATGAATTTAACCTCAAACTGACATGAAAATTTCACTTGGATTTACATAAATACTATTTCAGGTAAAATTGACCTTAATTTTTCATGTCAAATTAACCTAGATTTCATGTCAATTTCAGGTCAAAATTTTGCTTGTATATAATTGATAAACAATCCAATTTATCACCGATTTATCAGATAACAGCCGCTGTTTACTTTTTTCGGAATGGTACCTTAATTCAAATGCAACGCGTCCTATTCAAAATGACTGCTTCCCGCTAGGCTCATAGACAACGACTGCTTCCGGCTAGCTCATTTCCACCATCAACCATTGTCTATCGACGGGTGCCATGGATGATTACTGTTGGCCGAACAAGTTATCGTCCAAATAACGCAAATTGTGTAATTCCTTTCAGTTTTATGTTTCCAAGCAGACGACAACAACACCCAGTTATGTTCCAATCATCCCTTTTGTTTGGGATAATATCGTGTGCTTGTTCGGTGTACTTAATTGACCCCTTACTGGATATCCAAACTCGAGACAATTTTCAGACACTGCACTTCATAGAAAAGTATATGTGTGT
The DNA here is from genome assembly GCA_947623455.1 of Mimachlamys varia. Taxonomy (NCBI): domain Eukaryota; kingdom Metazoa; phylum Mollusca; class Bivalvia; order Pectinida; family Pectinidae; genus Mimachlamys; species Mimachlamys varia. Next base: position 11,709,241 of record OX392537.1, on the reverse strand, counting down.
GTGCGTGTGCTATTTAAATTGTTTGTAATATGACTTACTGAACGAAGGTGGCGGTTTTGTGTTTCGTCAGCAATCCTTATATTAGTCCTTCAAATTTTTTATCCAATGACGTTGACCGTTTGTAAATAAATAAGAGAATACCGATGCGTTAACAAAATCATAATCCGAACTCAAAATCGATGAAACCAGGGGCAAAATACGAACAAAGGACAGATTTACATGAAGACCCTTGTAAAAGTACAGGAGAATAAGACCAGGTGTTCCGGAAGAGTAAGCGTCTTCTACTTCATCGACGACACCCGCCATGTTAATCTTTGTCACATCCAAGTAAAAATCAAGTTTTCAAAATAATAACAGTTAAACCAGAATATAGTTCGGTTACAGTTCGTAATGTACACGTTCCGATATATGTGTAAAAATGATACCTTCTCTATGGAAAAATCATTTTTCCAAACAGTCAAGTCTTGAAATGTTTGGAGAAAGGACTCATCTGATATGATAAAGACATTTGACTCTTGAGTTTGCTGTGGCAGTAGACAGACGCTACCATTTATGCGAAAAACTTATTGAGAAGTTATTTAAATAACATATTTCTATAGTAGATCAGCATGATATTTCAAAATTGTAAATAAGAAAAGTCGGTCTTAATAAATTAGAGAATACCTAAGCGTTAACAAAATCATAATCCGAACTCAAAAACCAGGGGCAAAATATGAACAAAGGAAAGATTTACATGGAGACCCTCGTAAAAGTACAAGAGGTGTTCCGGAAAAGTAAGCGTCTTCTGCTTCATCGACGACATACGCCATGTAAATCTTTGTCACATCTAAGTATACATTAAGTTCTCAAAACGAGAACCGAGTATCATTGTCAGTCACAACAAGTAAACACACTAATGAACATACTCAAAAACGTCCATTTTCATATCACTTAAAGATACAGAATATTTCTCAATGAGTCTTATGCAGACAGCCTTAACGCTTTTTCTGATGATTAAGTGATACGACGCAATAGCTAACATCCGCCAAGTGTGATGAATATAAGTAATATTTCAATTGTTGTAAACGATACAACGTTTATATACGCTTCATTAATGCATAAAGTATAGAGATTAAAGTGGCTATGAACAGAAATGAAGACCAAAGTTAGTACAGTGTGAATAAAAGAAAATCTTGTTTTGAAGATTATAAAGGCAAGCTAATATAATATTATAAGGAAAAATCAGAGAATACCTTCTTGTCAAAAAAACCATCAACTGAACTAAAAATCGATAAACTAGAGACAAAATATGACCAAAGAAATGACATTCAATGAGACCTTTGAAAAATTACAAGAGAATATTCAATAAGACCAGGACAGTGGTTCCGAAAGAGTAAGCGTCTTCTGCTTCATCGACGACACCCGCCATGTAATTCTAGGTCATTAGCATGGTCATGTAAAACCCCGTTATCCAAGGGTAGTCTGGCCCTGGTTTCATCAACGTTCCTTAACTTAAGAAAATTCCTTACCTGAAAAATCTCCATAGGAAAGCATTACAGAATTTAAGGAAAGTTCCTTAACTTAAGATTTTCCCCTTAAATACTGTAATGTTATCCTATGGAGATGTTTAAGTTAAGGAGTTTCCTTAAGTTAAGGAACGTTGATGAAACCGGGGCCAGGTATGTTTACATAGAGTAATTCCATACTTTGTAAAGCTTTTTTATATTTGAAATCTCGTTAGATTAGTTAGCTGTAGGTATTTTCGCATACGAATTTAATAATGATTCACACTTTTTGTTGTATACTAGTAAATGAAATTCCATTAGTTTGTTTTTTGTTTGTTAAATATAGACATTTTTCACAGACGAATCTCGTTATTTTTTAGAGTTCAGTTTGTTTAATAAGTGAATCCCTACAACCTGATATCTTTATGTACACACATGCACAGGTGCTAGCACAGTAATACTTTTGTACCATGGCATTTTGGAAATCTTGACATGTTTGTGGAGCGAAATCAAATATATTTCGAACAACAATGTTGTTTTATCTTATCCTTACATGTATCCCCATTTGAATGTATTAACCTCAATTTATGTTTTTCCGATAATGTATGCATCAAAATAATATTTTTAGTTTTGTAGAGATGGGGCTTAAAGCGTTCCGTTTTACTTCTATTGGTTTAGAAAGTACACCTAAGAAAACCAAGAATGCACTCACAAACAAGGTGAAAAGGATAAGACCAGTGCTAATTGATAATGCGGCATGCGACCACAATGTTTTCATACAAATCCCAATAAAGTAGTTTTGTAGTAATGGCCCGATCCTCGACCTCTGGGTATGACGGGTCGTACAAACGAGATAATTAGGATAGATTAGTGCAGTACCTCTCCCTGTCATCTCATCAAATTACACTCACAGGATTTATGGTTATAACTCATCTTTAAAACTCAAGAAGAATTTGAGCTGGAAGACTTCGTTCGAGCGGGTCGCCATTGCACAATATGCAGACACACTTTGCACTATGGGAGGGAAACGAGGCAACGCGAGAGCAGGGCGAGACATAGGGGAGTGGAGAACAATGACACAGTAATTACCCGTATAGCTTGTTTACAGATTGCATTCTAATTACTCATTCAACGCCAAACTATCTCGTCTCCAGTCAACACAGAGGCACGTGCGAATACCACGCTCTCGCTTGAAATCTCGTCTGTTCGATGTCACCTTCGATGTTGTGGGCATGCGCTGTCGTGTTTATTAGGTCAATGAGGGAACGTGTCGGCAAGATTTTATTGGTTGTGTTTTCTGCCCTCAAATAATTGCAGCATAAAAGTAATATCACTTTTCAGTTTCAATTTTAAGGATATAATTAAAAAAGAATGTTTCCAGTGCAATGGAAGTTTTTAATTCTCCTTTATATAGCATATTGTTGGCACGACCACCCATTAATTTAATGAACCTACTCTATTGAATTTCCTCATTCAAACAAAAAGTAGGGCGATAAAAAAATACCTTCTTTTTTATATATCATTATTTCTAAATATTCGTTAGTCAGACCATTGAACAATGATAGCAAAACTTTTGAATTTGTGCCTACATCAACGTAACCGTATTATCGAACTTCAAAACAACATGATATGAGGACACAACTTCAAAATGATATGGTTAAATAGCTTCAAAACAACACTGGCATTCAAAAGTTACAACATCATAACAAAAGAAGCATCAAAAGAGATTCCGGAACAACAAAGGGATCAAACAAGACATTACAAAAAAATTAGGATCAAATACGATATCGCAACAACTATTGGATCAAATGCGACATTACAACAACTGAAGGATCAAATAAGACTTCACAATTGCTGAAGGATCAAACGGGACATCAAAACAAAAGAAAGATCAAATACGAAATCACAACAACTATAGGATCCAACGCGACATCAAAACAAAGAAAGACCAAACGCGACGTCACAACAACTGTAGGATCAAATGAGACTTCACAATTACTGAAGGATCAAACGCAACATCACAACAATTGAAGGATCAAACGTGACATCACAACAACTCTAGGATCAAACGCGACATCACAGCAACTGTAAGATCCAACGCGACATCACAACAACTGTAGGATCAAACGCGACATCACAACAACTGTAAGATCGCATGCGACATCACAATGATTATAGAAACAAACGTCACATCATAACAACTGAAGGATCAAACGAAATCACATTAGAGGAACTTGGGAGGCATTAACCAAATCAAGACAAAATGTCTGGTGAACATTTTTTGGAATGTTGCAAAAAAACAATTGATTGATTTAGTTTAGTAAAACCAAAATTAAAAGCAAACGATCTAAGACGATTTAAACGGACAAATGCCTTTAAGTTAACTGACACATAAATGTTATACAGGTTTGGAAAAATATCATTTATGATTTATTACGTTAAGAACGGTACATTCCATTACTGTAATAACCTTTTACATATAGTGGGAAAATTGTTTTAATTTAATAATATTGCATATAAAGTTAAACATAAAAATAAAATAGTCAAATCCTACAGTTCTAATGAGTACCTATTTTAAGGGGTAAATCGTTGAGGGCTGGTTTTAGACTGGTGTTCTAGCTCAACACGAGTACCAACCCTGCTTCCACTACTGTATTAATTATATCGCCCTTTCCCAATTCCGTATCTGCTTTTCGGAATTAAAACATATGCTATCTTGTTATTAACAACCAACCAGAAAGGGAGAGAGGAAAGTCGCCAACTGATACAAATTTATCGACTACTTGATGCTCTAAAGTACCCTCTGGAGAGTGTCGTGATGGATGCGTTTCCCCCGAACAGGAAATTCTAACGTATGGCGTATAAAACAGAAACAATGCTTTGCCTGACATGGCAGTGGTATTTGGCATTGTCCCCCTATAGACTCGAGGGCTCATTGTGTTGATAGAAACTAAATGGAATGAAATAAACAGATAAAAAAGGTCATAGTATGTCGACTGTTGGAATGTTGTCATATCGGCCACTGACACCGCATTGGCTTTCAACAAAGGAGACGGATAATATTTGGATAGCGTTTAATATTTTTTTAATTCAAATCAAGTAATTGTTTTCTGATTATAATTAACAAAAAAGAACTATATTTTCGGGTTGGTTTCATCTGAAAACATCATGACTTGTCCGGACAAGAGAGCTCCAGGGATGGTTCTATTTCAGGGCTTTGTTTCACTGACATTTAAAGCTTAACAGCCAATCATAAAACCTGCGGAATGCGTGACGCGTAATAAAACGTTTATTGTTGTTTGGATACTACCTCTACAGTAACCTTTCTTTACGTCACGACACAGATAAAACGGCCCCGCTACTCGCCCTGTAGCCAAAACACAAAAACCTTTGTACTGTACTTCAGTTTATCTCTCTATAGCCAATAAGCATTTTGAAAATGAAGAGAGCTTCGCAAAAATAACTAGTAAAAAATGGTAGTCATCCAACGAAGCGATGATACATAATTAAAATACAAAATTAATGTAGTACCCAGAATCAAATACGTATGCAACTGTTATGAAATTTATTGTAAAGTCATAAAATTAATTTCAATATAACACTTTAGATATTGTATTAATACGATAATTACTAATACCAAAACTACTAAAATTGCAACGATGTAGTTACTAATCAAAAAATATCAAATGTTGGTGAGTATACGTGTTGTTTACGAACGAAGAAAATGTTTACTTTCTAAGACATCTTAGAGAATTCACTATATTGACTGTCATGTGACGGGAACTATTTTTAAGTGTAACAGATAACTGCATAACCTGTCACAGAAGTTTGGATAAAATCCATGCATTGAATGGGTATCCGTGTCCTTGTTTGAGACATGTAGTACATTGTATCTTTATTTAGACTATAAAGTAATAGTAAAACTTGTTTAAGACAGGTTATACATTTTATCTTAAGTAAGACTATGAGATACAGTAAAACGTTGTTTAAGACATGTTGAACATTGTAACTTTATTTAAGACAATGCGGTATATTTTGACCTTGTTTAAGACAATGTTGTATAGCTTGATATTGTTTAAAACGTTGTATATTTTGACCTTGTGTAAGACAATGTGGTATTTTGACCTTGTTTAAGACACTGTGGTATAGTTTGACCTTGTTTAAGACAATACGGTACATTATACCCTTGCTTTATGGGGATCATATTTTCTCTGATGTAAATGTCTAAATATCTCTAACTTGGACAAAAAGTACGAAATTAGGGACGCCAGATTTGAAAAGGGGGAACACCCTGTATCTGTTCGTGAGTTTACTTGTTCAAAAGGACACTTTTCTGATATTTTTTTCTTTATTTGTGACGTAAATCCCAACAGAACAACCATTATGAAATTATTTATGGTGTAGTAACGGTTAATATGATACTCGAGTAAGCCCATCGCCTGACATTAGATCCCGGTCCCATTTATACACGCTCGGTAATGTGTCGTGGTTAGCTGGACAAAAGACAGGGGACACAGGACGGACATGAACAACTGTTTATATAAACTGACACAACCGTTACTGACATGGAAGATTTAGTCATTTGCACCGAATGTCATTTTAATGTGATGCTTTTACAGTGGTAGTCATTTCAATAGAAATGTATCGGTACATGTTAATAATTCAAACTAATCTGTCTGGTACTATTTTGAGTAAGTGAAATTGAAGAATATAATACTAGGTAGCATTTTCCGGGCCCAGACGATATATAACCAGTAATATAATAGCATGTTTTTTTAAAAAAAATCGTGTTCCACAAGGTCACATATTTACAATGTACCTTTGAAATATGAAAATGGACTGATTCGTTGATGCCTCGTTATAGAGGAACAAGCTTATAGAAGATTAAGGTCACGATGGCGGCGATCCATCCATACATCAAACGTCTGTATATAAATATTCTCTAAGAATATTTGAACCTCAAATATGATATCTTACTGTTCTGATACTTGCACTTGTTTCCAATACACAATAATAAGCTTTGTATATATATAAAACCTAAAGCTATTGTTTCAGAAATTCGATTCAATTGTTAAACGCCCTTCTCTCCTATTAACAATACGATGTACTACACAAATGTTTGTGATGCTCCCCAGATGTGTTACGAATAACCTGCCTGCTTTAGGGCTATGGTATTGCACTGTGACCACGGCGCTGAAACATGGCGATACTTTAATTTGTTAACGTAGCAACGCACCCATTGAACCCGGCGCAAATGTAATTGGTTTCTAAGAGAACAGTAAAAGTGGTAGACAAATATTTCAGTTTTTGACGGTGCAGATAAAAAAAACGGAATATATATATTAGGTAGCTGTGTTTTAAGTAATACGATCAGAACTAGTGTAAGGGGTCATCAACTACAAAGAAATATACATGTTTTACTGAATGAAACGAGACAAATAATTCGTTTTATTGTGTTTTACTCTGATCAGAGATACTTGAGAATAATGATGAGCGTTTACAAGAAATAGTTTAAGGTCGTTTGGTGTATTTAATATTCTAGACTGGATATAAAGTTTGAACTAGCTATTCTTTGGAAGAAACAGCAAGAGAATTTCAACAACAAGCACAGCGTCAACACAAGTTGTCAAATGCTTCAAATGAAATCAACACTAGGAGAAAACTTGTTGGGAACATCAAAACAAATAGAATGACGTTTCAAGTCATGACACCAAATATGGACATGTAAGGTTGTACTCGAAATGACAATCATTTTCTGTACCATAAATGGTGTTCGTTCAGGTGTCGTCTGCTATATCATGGAAAATTGTCACCACAGTCTATTATACTTTTATTTTTGACGTGTCTTTTACATTTTATTATGAAAGCATGGGAAAATAAAACATGCATTCGTAATGAAGTTAACACTTATGACTAACTAAGTAAATAAGGTTTAACTTTGCCCTTCACCACTTCTTTAACATATAGTATGCAGGAGATCAATGACAAAGGAGTATGCTCAATGTTTTTGATGGAATATTTTATTACATTTTTACCAGTGAAATATCGAAAATATTCATTTTATAAAAGTGATATTTTTCACTATTGAAAAATATCACTTTTTTCTGATTTGACCAATCAGAACGCTGCTTACAAACGACATTTGGGAAAATTAAAAACTGCCACTGTAGATTTTGCTATAAAAATGTAATAAACAGAATATCTAACAGTATTTTCAGTAATACTAAACATATTTCACTCGTGTGGCTAATATTTTGATATTACTGAAGACACTGTTAGATATCCTCTATTTATCATTATCTATATTCTTATTCATAATGTATTAATAACACCCTTTATAATTTAAATCAAGCTAGCGACTTTACTTTCATTTTCAAGATTAATCTAAATTATAAAAGGACACAATAATCTCTGTATTTGGCGAACGTTTGTAGAATCGGAGGTGGGGGGGGGGGGGGGGGGGGGGTAAACATATTTCCTTGTATATAATTTAATATGCCTTAATTAGTTGTTGACACTGAGTTGATGAGATTTCCAATGTGTAGGAATGCATTAGGTTTATATGTCACAAAAGCAGGAAAAGAAAATATATCTTTAACTTTTCTTTTCAATAAGAAGCAACGACGTGAGGTTTCATCTACCTTTTATTTCAATAGTCCACGAACAACTGGCTACAAAGTCTGATATACTGATATAAATTGTACTTATAAATATGAACGCCACCACAGTATTCTTACAATTGTTTTCTGTGCAAGTGTCGTTTTTCCCCATTCGTTAAATTGATAATGTTTTTTTTATTTTTTTTTTTTGTATTTTTGTAGGTTATGATTATAAAGTTTTTGAATGTAATGTAAGTCATTTTTTATTTATTTGTACCATATTTCCACACTGCGAGTATAGCTTTTGTTCATTATATATTGATAATGTGTGAATCTTTGTGACAATAGATTAAAACACGTTTAAACTGACCTACCCTTATCATCAATACAGTATTATTATATACAGCATGTAAACTACATTTCAAGCGGAATTTATTTTGACGTAAATTCGCGTTTAACGTCGATTACGTTTAAATATCAGACAAATAAATACTTTAAAAGAAAAGGGAGTACACATCGTGCATGCGTACTGAAATATCAGATTGCAAAAACAGTGCACACAAAACAACGAAATACACGCCGTTCTCCTATTTCAAAAGTAATACTCTAAGTGTTATGTTGTCTCATTTCAAAAGCAATATATGTCATTGTCTCATTTTAAAACTTATATACGCTGTTGGCTGTTCACTGAAATAAAAAATAGGTTGTTTATATCAACATGATATCAATCTTCATATCGAAGATCTGCATTTTGTAAGCACGTGAAATATTAAACAGGTAAACTGTAATCTTTTTATAAGCTTTTATCAGATTTAGAGGAAAGGGAGACAATTCCATTTACGACCTTAGCTGACTCACAGACGTATATAACACTTTATACGTCTCTGGCTGAATGTTCGTTATTTTCCTAACTTTTTTTTGTAAATCATAACATATGATGATTTTTTTTTTTTTTTCTGAATTTTATTTTGTTTTTCAAATTTTACACTGTACTAAAACTTTCGGAACCATTTTGACTATCAATTCTGGGAAAGGTTCATACCTATGTAATTATTCATTTCCCTTTTCTTCTTCTTTAAATTAGCCACATTTGCTGTTATATGCAATAGAATCTTTATGCAATAGGATATAGACAAGATTATGATTGACCAAAGGTGTAGTTAAGATATTCATTAATCCGTATTAAAGTCAAGATATTAAACATTAAGAAGTTTGTTTTCTTGCTCAAAAAGAAACGAAATATTTTCAAATTTTAATGTATGTTTTAAATGTCAACTTATAACTGCGCATCCTAATCAGTTTATATTATTTTGTCAATTGTTCTTAAACTATAGGTGAACTTGCTTTGTAGTGTGTACGCATCTAAAAATATTCGTAAAATCCTAGATGTAAGTGAGCGATATCAGCGATTGGCTAAACATTTAAGACTTTTTAGCAAAACCTAATACATTGTATATACAATATCAAAATTGAGAAAAAATAATATTATGTTAACTGATAATTCGATATATTAATATCAACCTTTGAAAATTCTAAATAATTCTGTATTTTGTACAATCGTGTTCTCTGTAGCTTCCTGTCCTTGTCGATATATCAGAAAGACACTATTTTATATTAACTTTTTCTTCTTCAATTTATTCCATTTTCTTCCTGATATTTTATCATACGTGCATTCAGTGTGGATCCTTGCATTTTTATTAATTAAGATCTAAATGTGTACGATAAAAAAATAATGTAAAAATTATCTACAATCAATGAATTTTTATTGATTTATTTTTAGAAAATATGATTAAATGCATGTTTAATGGTGAAAGAACGGAACATTTAAAAAAGTAGTTCATAAGTAAAAAAACCTCCGTCTGACTGCAGACAATCGAAGTGAGACTGAAGGCTATCGCCGACTTGTCTTGTTGATAATTAACCAAGGGTAACTGCCTCGTCTGATTAGTGTAGTCCCCCGAGCCAATTGTGTGTACACCGCGTGGTTTAAACGGTAAATTATTTATTTCTAATCTCTGCACGCTCGTTGTATACTACTTCCGCTTCTGACGCGTTTCCATGACAATCGTGGCAAATCTCGTGTCGATAAGATCTCGCGATGCCCGTGTCTAGGACCGAGATCACCTTGAGAGTGATGAAATTGAATGGACTGATGGACGCTAATTAAAACGCCGTTAAATGTCAGAGTTCGTTTCAATAGAACCATCTTGCACATGCGCAGAAGTTTGAATTACCAGACGAGATAGCAAGTAAAGGTCGTTGTTAATTTGTGGCTGATAACATCTGTCTGCACTTATATCGGTGCACACTGGCAGCGTAATGAGAACACATAACAAGAGTAATTGGAAAAAAAATGGAAGAAAGAAACAAAAACAAACTTTAACCCAAGCCGCTTATAAATTATTTACGGGAAACAAATATACGAATAGTGTCGTTTTCGAGCACGCATTTACTGGGTGCTAACAACATATGATATTGAAATACTTCGATCGTGTAAGGTTTGTTTATCTAAGCAAAAAAAAAATAACAAAAAAAAGAAACAACGATAATGATACTTAGTTGTCTTTTAAAATGATTAAATGGTAAAAGTTCATTCCGTCCAATATAAGCCCGACAGTTTGCATATAAGCAATACTTTCATTAATCCTATCTTTGATATTCATAAACTCCCAGATGTAATACCCGTATCTGATTTCTTTGGTAACAGTTTACCAAGTGACCCACACGAGGAACCCATTTAAATTGTTATCAGCTACAAACACCCCAATAACACACATGTGGTACCGTTTAAATTGATATTAGTCACAACCAACCCAATAACACACATGTGGTACCCGTTCAAGTGGTTATCAGCCACAACCAACCCAATAACCCACATGTGGTACCCGTATAAGTTGTTATTAATCACAACCAACCCAATAACCCACATGTGGTACCCGTATAAGTTGTTATTAATCACAACCAACCCAATAACCCACATGTGTCACCCGTTTAAGATGTTATTTATCACAACCAACCCAATAACACACATGTGGTACCCGTTCAAGTTGTTATCAGCCACAACCAAACCAATAACCCACATGTGGTACCCGTTCAAGTTGTTATCAGCCACAACCAACCCAATAACACACATGTAGTACCCGTATAAGTTGTTATTAATCACAACCAACCCAATAACACACATGTGGTACCCGTATAAGATGTTATAAGTCACAACCAACCCAATAACCCACATGTGGTACCCGTTTAAGTTGTTATCAGCCACAGCCAACCCAATAACACACATGTGGTACCCGTATAAGTTGTTATTTATCACAACCAACCCAATAACACACATGTGGTACCCGTTTAAGATGTTATAAGTCACAACCCAATAACACACATGTGGTACCCGTTTAAGATGTTATAAGTCACAACCAACCGAGTAGCTCACATGTGGTACCGTTTAAGATGTTATAAGTCACAACCAACCGAGTAGCTCACATGTGGTACCGTTTAAGTTGTTATAAGTCTCAACCAACCGAGTAGCTCACATGTGGCACCGTTTAAGTTGTTATAAGTCTCAACCAACCGAGTAGCTCACATGTGGCACCGTTTAAGATGTTATTAGTCACAACCAACCGAGTAGCTCACATGTGGTACCGTTTAAGATGTCTAAGATATCCTAAAACTAATTAAGAATTACCAAAAGTAAGAAACATCATTGTTCAACATTTTTGTAATGAGACGACACCATTAAGTACATTTTGTTATAAAACACAGAGGATTGTGTTTGTTATAAGACAACATAGTAAAAACTGTTTGTAATTAGACACCCTAAGATATTTTGGTATTAAGAATCGTAAGATATTTTGGTATTAAGAATCGTAAGATATTTTGGTATTAAGAATCGTAAGATATTTTGGTATTAAGACATCGTAAGATGTTATTGCAATAAAAAATGTTAGATCCTTTTAGTAAAAAGACATCGTAAGATACTTTTTTTCTAATACGACATCTTAAGATATTTTTTGTAATAAGTAAGATCTTTTTTTGCAATAAGACAACTACGTAAAATACTTTGGATTAACACAGTACTGTAATTAACCTAATTTCGCGCTCCCCTCGTTCTGCCTATTGACCTGAAACATAATAGGATACACATTGCTTATCTTCAAACATATTATCAAAGGTCGGAATCGAAATTGTCTAAAGCAAAGTGGGTGGGGCAGTTGCATCAAAGAAGTGGTGTACAAGAATGATAAGGTTCCCTCGCCACATGTGGTACCCATGGCATTATTCTGCCATTGCAGGTTGCGAAAATAGATTCTTGGATATTCTGTTAGTATTACTCTTCCTGCAGATGTAAAAAAAAAACTTTGTAAGGAAAGACCTCAGGAAGTTAAATCTAATTCATGGTTCAAGGTTTTCTCGTTGTATGTGTGATGTAAATAGCGTAAGAATATTGCATCCAAATCCGTAAGATCATCTGATAATAAAAACGTATTCAATTTGTCTTACTTTTTGTTGATGACGCTCCAGCTTTTATTCTTCATTAAAAAGTTATAGATTCTCATTCGTTTATTTGCTTTTATTTAAAAAAAAAAAAAACATGCCGCTGAAAAAAATCAACATTTCGATAGATTTATATTTCACCTGGAAGAAAACTAACACTGTTGGAATAATTGCCAAAAAAGTATCAGTTTACAGCGAAATAAAATGTATATAATTCAATTTCCGTGTGGTAATGGTTCAGTTTTAACACGAGACACAGCTGAGAGAAAAGACTTTAACACTACGCTTTTAAACAGTCGTTTAAAAGCTGACCAAATCTTCGTCCGACTTTCAGAGCCGAACAATTAACATTGTGACGTCACGGATGTTGCGAGGACCGCGGGGGATCTGACACGTTGTTGACAGCAAATCTTCGGAAGATTCAATTTCGAAATTACAAAAACAGATTTGTAGTCCTAATTTGTAATAAGGTTATAAAAATAAAGTACCAAACTTGACTTTAATTCCGTCGGTAGTTCGGTTGACCTTTCGTTGGTGAACACAGGATGTATACTGTACCATCACTTCCTTTGCTTTCTGGGACGTTTAAATCGCCAGTTTTCTGCTGGTCGGTTTCTCCACTTTGCTATAAATCTCCCGAATGTGCCTTTAGAGTCAGGCCTACCACCTTCCTTCTCCCTAGCCTCTAATTTCAATAACACCATTTATGGAACAAAAACCATTTACTTCTTGAAAGCATGTGGTAGTGTTGTGAAGCAAATTGAATTAAAAGAAGCGAAGGAGTATGGTAAAGACATGAGCGGTCGGAGAATTTCCTCCGCTACAACGGAAATGACATAGCCCGCTTTCTAATTGATGGAAGATGTCTGTAACGGGGCAGGAACGGTGTTACAATCGATAAGTTGGGCCCAAGCAGGTGGAAAAATGACATATGTAGAGATTTCAGCGACATGACAACTTGGCACTAATGACTCTCGCCATTCTTAAACAAAGAAGATATAGGGTTTAACTGTTTTCCTATTTCTATTTGATTTGATATAGAGGTAAATAATGTCAAACGAATATTATTGTTTTTAGAGTGATGCGAGTCCCTTAAGGGTTTTCAACATATGGCAGAGAAGCTCTCCTCTACTAAATCTATATACCGGAATGTTATAACAGGAGTAGCCCGGAAATACCGATTCTGTATTAATTACAATCTAGAACCCCCCAAAAAAATAACCGAGTGATTGATCACGGGTATCCAGGGGTGTTTATATTGTTTTGACTGATTTTATTATACACGTAGAGAAGTGCGCGACTTTTATAAATGGATGTTGGTTGGGGGGAGAAAACCACGAGATGGGTATTAATCACTTGTGAAAAACACAGGCAGCCAAGCACTCAGCACCCAACTCGTTCTATCATACCTCACACCTCTACGCGATGTTATTTTATTCGATATCTGTAACATTTCATGATTTGTGAATTCTGTAAAAATGTTGACTGATGATGAAGCACCATCGCATAATTTTACAAACGACCGTATTCATTTCCTAAAGGTGTTTATAGAAAAGAGATTATCATTTCCCAGTAAAATAAACAATTACCAATTATATATTTTTTTTAATTTTCTACATATTATGCTTGCTTTAAAATTTTACACTTTATCATCCATTATTGAAAAAGGTGAATACAAATAATAATTCAAACAAAAATCTAGAGATTATGTTATTTTGGTTGTGCAAACATATTTTGATATAAAGAGAGGCAAACTGATTTGATATAAATACTATCAATATATATTATCCCATTTAATTTTATTTTTAAAAACATATTAACGTGAATTATGACATGAAAATCCTGATAATATTTTACTAAATACGCAACATGGAAGCAGAAATAATTAAAACTGAACAGAAAACGAACTTTGTACACGAAAGAATATATATCAAAATCCGCAAGAATTTGGATCAAGTAATTGTCGACAATACTTATTTGGCTGAATACTTTTAAACTGAGGTTTAATTAAGTCATTAAAACCCCTATATCAAACTATGTCATATAAAAATCTTTTTCTTAATCTTATCTTCTAGAAATTAGGAAAAAAATGATTTACTTTGAAATGAGAAAAGTAGAAACGTAGTTTTGTGTACTTAACAAATATTCTATTATACTGAATTCGAATTTCTTATTAACAGCATTTCAAAATGTCAAATGCTAAGTACGATTTCTTGAAAAATACCATTTCCTATTTTTCAACCAAGAAAAATGGGAGAAGAAAGTGGATGGCGAATCAGGAACATTAATTATAATGAGTGATTTGACCTGATATCACAACGTACATTTTGTAAATAAATCATGGTATTCTTTACAATGTCAATTTTCTTTCATATTTTTTATTGAAACGTAAATAATTGATAGTCTTGTTTACAATGACGTCACGGCACGTTAGTATAATCAAAACAAGAACATAAACAAAACTATGTATTAGCAATAGAAAAGGCACGTATACTTCATACATGTGTAGCAACTGAAAAGTGCCATTTTGAGTTCCAAAGTGAAAATTTGTAATAGTATTATTTCTGGTAATGTCAACAAAAAGGGTATCAAAGTTTCGAAAAGGAAACTTTGGATTTTTCCATTACAAAATAAAATTTTGCACTAGGATAGACACGTGCACTCCATGTCCCCTCTTTTACACTGGATGTTCTGCACTCGGTAGCTAATCCGAACGTGTGTTTATTACATATAAATAATATTTATGGGCCTAATCACCCCCACTTAGTGCGCTGGCGCGCGGGTTTATGACGATTATATTCATACGCCATTTACACCGCATGTACAAATGGAGAAACCGATCTATTACCAAGAGGATGCAAGTTTTAGAGGGAACTTTCTGACTTAGTAATCCCCATTACAATTTACACAGAGAAAGCGAATTAGGTCTCCCCGCGGGAGGAGTGGTAATGCTAAGATATCCCTCAACATGACACGGTAAAACCAGGCGCTGCTTCCAACATTTCATCCCTGACATCGAGTAGGAATTTTATTGGGTGTAAATCGAAACAAAAAGTGAAGGAACAATCCCCACGTGAAGACACGCCAGGCCGGTCGCGCGTCCATCCGAGAGGAGGCGAGACTTGGCTTCCCTCCTCAGCTATCAGTGTGATTAGGTTACAGAGTTTGTCTGAGATAAAAACAGGCTCCCTAAGGACGGTCCGAGCTGCTAAAATAGATTTGAAATCGAGTCGTATCAACTTGGAACTTTTCGAATGACTATAATAAAAATCATATTTCTCATGTATTGTAAAAGCGTCTGTCACCTTTATGAAAAAGGACTTTATCAATTTCATATACTGGTGCCGCCATGGAATCTTCTTATCATAGGATATAAATAATCCTTTTATCGTGTTTTCAGTAAGTATAGTATGGATTTATGTCATTTCATTTAATAAAGAGATAAGTTACAAGAATGTACCATGCAATTCTAGAATATTTTTTATTCTGTAAGACAATTATATAAGACATAACTTAATATCTACACCAAACAATAAAATCGTAGTTCATAGTGAACAACAATGGCAATGACAACAGCGACGACGACAAGAACAACAATGATAACAATGACATCAACATCAACGACAATGACAAAAACAACAACGATAACAACAACAATGAAAACAACGACGACAACAACAGCAACGACATTGACAACAGCGACGACGACAAGAACAACAATGACAATGACAACAGCAACGATTTGGTTGGTTGGTTGGTTGGTTGATTGGTTGGTTTGTTGGTTGGTTGGTTGGTTGGTTGATTGTTTTACGTCCTATTAACAGCCAGGGCTGTTTAAGGACGGTCTCCTGGTGTATGCGTTGTGTGTGTGTGTGTGTGTGCAGAGCGAGTGTACTTGGGAGAACAACAACGACAATGACAACGACGACAGCAACAACTACTACAACAACACGCCACAACAGTTATGTTGTTAACGACGATGACGAGGGCAAAAGCACAACAACATGGATCCAAGTGCGAAAAAAGTGAATCCAGGAAACTTATTAGTTAAATCATATACGTAATAATTAGCTATATAGATACAAGGTGAGATGTTTTACAAAATGAGGCTTGAAATCCCACAGAACTGAAGTCTTTCACTAGAACCTTGAGAGTATGTCTTACTCAAAATTACTGTTACTTAGTATCTCTCAAGTTTAAGGGACAGTTCTACTTCAAAAAGGTCCATTCTACTTTAGAAATTGTTAGATGTCAGGAGTGAGCTGAAGCTCGTCCTCTGTCATTTGAAAACCAAACATCATAGCAATATGACTACATCAAAATCACGAAAAAAATATTCAGTAGAAAGGCAAAACCTCGTGCTAGAAAAATGATCAAAATAGATGCAAACGAATTGTCATCAGATTTGAGTAGATTTTTTTTTGACTTTGTAATTATTTCAAAGTTTTGAATATGATACTTGTATTCTTAGCCTCTCCATGAACTCTCTTTTATTTCGGGGAAAACTGGCCAGGTTGCAACCCACTATTGGGGGAGGGGTTCATGAGGAGACTTCTGTAGTGACAAGGATTATCTTCTGTCGTTTTTGATGTGGCGACATTTTGGAAACTAAAATGCATCTGTGGAAACCATTTTCACAATTTGCCATCCACTTTTACATTTTCTCCCGAAAGCCGTGCCTCCCCATACACTGGTCATCGTTAGACCTAAACTGCCGGGAGGACTACAGGTATCTCTAAGATATACATTGTTTTGGACTTTTTTTCTGTATGCTAAACAGTCAAAGGTGCAAAAGGCCAGCAATCAAAATCATTTTTTTTTTGTACAATGGAATTAAATCCTGGAATAATTTATCTTCTGATATCAGGTCTGTTACCAACAAAATCAATTTTAAGAAAAAAAGAGTATAAACATTCTTACAACAAAGCTCATTATCATAGTTCATACTTTCATTAAGAAATGACTACATGTACATTTGGTGGTTATCATACACATAGTTCGCTAGTGTAGTACATAATTGTGATTCCAAAAATGCCAACGAATATTTTTTATAAAGGATATATTTTTTTTATGTTTGGTGATCATTAATCTTAAATATAATTCAAACTTGTTATAACACAACAGATATTTATGTAATGTGATACTTATCATATGAATCTGTGATATATCTTAATCACGTATTAACCTTTGATAAGTATTTTACATTTTATGTAAAATGTTCGTATTTTGTGTTTCATGTTAAGGACCACAGTGTAAATAAGATTCTGACTTTTCTGTGTTATTCTGGTAAAACATGTATTGTATTGTAAATGTATCGAACAAAAAAATCAGAGCGTCAACAAAAACGTAACTCGGACTCAAAATTGATAAAACTAGAGGCAAAATATGAACAAAGGAAAGATTTACATGGAGATTCCCGTAAAATTACAAGAGAATAAGACCAGGTGTTCCGGAAGAGTAAGCGTCTTCTGCATCATCGACGACACCCGCCATGTAAATCTTTATACCACATCCAAGTAAGCATCAATCCTCAAAATGAGCACCGAGTCATCATTGTCAATCACAACAATTAAGCACACTAATAAGCAAACTCAAAAACGCCCATCTTCATATTACACAAAGATAAAGAATATTTCTCGATGAGATCAAGATCTTTTATGTATTGAAGCAATGTTTTACCAAAAACACCTATCTTTAAAGTCATGGTCAACAGTGTTTGTTTATTTCTATTTTTCTTCATTATGCATCAATCCTAACTGATATCGAAGCGTCAACAAAACCACAACCGAACTCTAAATTCTTTGAGCCAGGTGCAAAATATGAAAAAGACAGATTTATATGGAGACCATTGTAATAGTACAAGAGAATAAGACCAGGTGTTTTGGAAGAAGCACACTAATAAGCAAACTCAAAAACGCCCATCTTCATATTACACAAAGATAAAGAATATTTCTCGATGAGATCAAGATCTTTTATGTATTGAAGCAATGTTTTACCAAAAACACCTATCTTTAAAGTCATGGTCAACAGTGTTTGTTTATTTCTATTTTTCTTCATTATGCATCAATCCTAACTGATATCGAAGCGTCAACAAAACCACAACCGAACTCTAAATTCTTTGAGCCAGGTGCAAAATATGAAAAAGACAGATTTATATGGAGACCATTGTAATAGTACAAGAGAATAAGACCAGGTGTTTTGGAAGAAGCACACTAATAGGCAAACTTAAAAACGTCCATCTTCAAATTACACAAAGATACAAAATATTTCTCAATGAGACAAAGATGGCGACCATGAAATTTGCAAATAGTTCCAAAACCTATGGGCGTTACAGGTATGTTTTTGTTTTTTTATAGCTACATGTATATACTTACGATATAGGCGTTTTTATTCATAACAAAACAATGAATAACACACAATAAAATAAAAATAAGGAAAATGATAAAACAAAATGCTTTTAAGACTGAAAGTCATAGTTGATTCGAAAATAAATTGCAAAGCAATGACAAGACATAAAAAGCAAAACAAAAAATACTTCACAATTCTTTTGAATGGTAAATTAAACAACAAGTCAATGCACTATAATTCATTTTTTCGGCATACTGTATCTATTACTAAATTTGAGAGGTGCAGCATATGTGTGTGTTACGTCATCTTTATGATAGGGGGTGGCAGGCTCTGCTGGTTGATTTTTTAGTCCCGAGATTTGCTGGAGCCTCCATAGCCACAGTTAATCTCATTTGAGTAGTGGCACGGTACATAATATACACATTTTCGTAGTACACGATTAGAAATTATACAGTATTTGTTTAATTTTTCTTCTAAATTCATAAATTAAAGGGGTTTTACGCACCTGACCCTTCTGCTTCTACATTAGTTTAGAAATTTTTGATTCCTACCTTTTGGCCCCTAGCATCACTGAAGAGTCCTAGGAGGACGAAACAGCTGTATGATGCAGTTAAATTCATTTTTTCGGCATACTGTATCAATTACTAAATTTGGGAGGTGCAGTATATGTGTGTTAAGTCATCTTTGCTGTATTCGAAATACAAAGACATGTCTACATATAAAAGACAAACATGTAAATTTCACAGACCGACGTAGATTCTAATGCCTTATGTCAAGTCTAAATGATATGTTCTGATGTAGCCCTACTTACAAACATCACGTAAACTGAATATGTACGTTTGGTGATCTAGTTTCATTATAAAAGATTGCAATGTATATTAAAAATCGTTAAAAGAAATGGGGTGGAGGTATGTGAAACATATTTGAAACATAGGAATCACATCCTAGTAAAGGAAATAGGTGTGAGACACATTTCAAAGATGACATAACACACACATATGCTGCACCTCTTAAATGTAGTAATAGATACAGTATGCCGAAAAAAACTGCATCATACAGCTGTTTCGTCCTCCTAGGACTCTTCAGTGATGCTAGGGGCCAAAAGGTAGGAATCCAAAATTTCTAAACTAATGTAGAAACAGAAGGGTCAGTTGCGTAAAACCCCTTTAATTTATGAATTTAGAAGTAAAATTAAACTAGTTCTGTCAACATAGGAATCACATCCTAGTAGAGGAAATAGATGTGAAACACATTTCAAACATCTTAATCACATCCTAGCACGTGTCAGTACCCAATCTTTCTTAACAATCAACTTTAGGGATGTCCAAATAAGCGTGGTGGAACCACTGTATCCTTAGTCTGTCTATTGAAGCTCCAGGTGGGCAATGCTCCTCGGGGGCTGTATAGCTTATTTGTAGAACATGGCATTAATTTACAGAGCCCTGCAAGCTTCATCCATCATGACAAGCAACCTCATGTTGACCGACTATCCTATTTATGTCCTCAAAGCACACAAAGATACGTGTGTTATAGACACAAACCTTTAATATCTGACGGTGTAATTGTTTTAAAAAAAGCATACTAAATCAGGCGAAAAATATTTTCAAAATTATGAAGCTTGCTGATGTTTAATTTGTGTAGAACTACAGAACATGGTTTCAGCTTGTGTTATGCAATTCTAGTGTAAATCGAAGACCGGAGTGGTCTTACACCTGTAATAAAATAATGCTAGCGCTAATAGTGTAAATAATAGATGAGACGGGACTGGTGATCGCCATTATCGGGCTACTTTATCTTGTAGTCTTGTCCCATTGATCTAGTGGTAATTGGTACGGAATGGCAGACCGGTTCTGGAGAAAAGACATCTCCGCCGTTCCAACTCTGTCATCCAACTGTTATATAGTACCGTATGTACTTCCACGAAGCAAATAAATACCCGTTTGAACCTAAACTCTAATTTCCCTTTCAAATGTAGTGAACACTATTTTAACCTGGAAGGAGATTTGTTCTAATTTTCGCAATCAGATAAGAAATTGTCGATTGGGATAAATAAAGGAATCTCTGCAATGAAGTGCAGGCATGTCTTACCTGAAATAAATTGTTGGTGATTATATTTGAAAGATTATAATTGTGTTTATACCAGAATAAAAATGAATAAGTAAATAAAAAATATCAATATTGGCAATGAATGACAATTACTGTATTTGACATATATTTCAAAATTATTTTAAATTAAAGAGTCAGTTGCTATGTCAAATACATCAACAAAAAATCCTCTTATTCACTTTGATATCAAACCTGACTTAATCTTATTGCAGTTCTTTAACAGTCAGATTATGTTAACTTCAAGCTGTATTTTTTCATATTGTCCATTTTAGATTATCATATCTTAACCCCGTCAATGACTTAAATGGGCTAATAAAAATAGCCAATGTTATATTCCAATATTCCATATCAACAACATGTACTATACTTTGTAAACATTTAGTTTATAAATCTGTCTACATTCGCCAAATAATGTCGACACTGTTTTCTATTTCATGACAGTGTCCGTTTGGAGAAACAAGTAATGTGAAAATGTTGTTTTATTTCTCCTGCTTTAGTGAGCTTTTCGTTTATAATCTTGGTTTCAATATTGGTTCTAAGACTCATCCTCTGTAGTTCCGCTTTCTCGATTTTTTTGTTTTTGTTTGTTTTGCTTTTTTTTTTTTTTTTTCGTTTTTTTTTATTTTCTTCTTTTTTAACAAAAACCCTGTCTCGCCTATGCTTTGACTTTCTGTTTTGTCTGTTCTAGTCATGATGTGATTTTTCTATAATCCTACGGTAAAATTGCCAAGTACAAATTGTACTGTTTTTTTCTACTATGAGAAATAATTTCGGCTAGGATACAATAGTCATTTTACAACATGAAGCTGAATTTGTCGTTATTTTCCATTTATACCAAATGCCAAAAGCTAAAAAAAAATATCGAATTCTACACCTTGGTGATTCAACGTTAATCGTCCAAGCCATCTGGCACCATCCTGATGGTCTTCTAAAAACTTCCTGTTTACCCCTGATAACTGTCAACTTAATCCTTGTAAAACGAAAAACTAAGGATATCTGACTACGTATGTAAAGCATTATTTAGCAATACATACAAGGTTGTATATGTGAGCATTGTGCAACATTAGCAATGTGGAAGCCGTCTGGTTTATGTCGATAATACCTTGTTCCACGTGCTAGCAGTCTGGCCCGACAAGGCTAATTTGGAGGGAGTCGAATACGACCAGATTGATCGGTTTCGAGGTGTCAGTTAGGACGCCCGCTTTGATTAGAATTCTTTTACAATCTCCTGTCATGAACTCTGTAGCCTCTCTATGGAGTTAATAAGAACTCTTTTGTTTTGGAGATCCAAAAACATCCTATTGATGTTGCTCACGAGAGGCTTTCATCTAGCTCTCTATCGACACAGAGAAAGAAACTCTAGCATTGTAATCAAGTCTAATTAAAAACCACAAGAGATTAATTGCATTGTGGATAATCTGGCTTAATGTGTGGAAAGAGCATCGGAGAATTTCTATTCATCATAGACATGCTCCTTTTAATCTATATCTGTCATGAGAGTTCGCATGATATCAAAAAAGGCAGATGGCTACTAGTTCCAATGAATTTTATTTTACCTAAGTAATCTTGTTTACATCACCACAGAATATGGTGCTGATGACGTTAATGGTCGCCCCTTGCATCGATTACGGTGGAGAGGTCTTCCAAGATTAAGACCCAAGGCACCAAAGTCGACTTTGATTTTACAATAGGGAGCGATTTTTAATTTGCGCATATCGCACTCAAATGTACCCTAGTTTAGGTGTGGTCTGTGTGATTAGAGAAATACGTATGATATCAGTGTTTTTCCTTATGGAGATATACAGGAATACACGAATGTTTACATGACATGGAACAGTGTTTATTCAAAATATTTATTTTTTTTTAACATTTGTAAATTAAAAATGGCCGTTCAATCTTGTCAATTGTAAATAAGTCACTGAATTGTTTACAGTCAATAGATTTATGTCAAGTGCTTTGATCGTGGGCGTGTTTTACATTCGAGATAGTCTCAAATTATATCTATTTAGATTCAAAAATTTTAAAATATTTCTTCTATTTTCTTGACTGAATTCACCTTTAATAAGAACGCAAAGGGCAATTTAAAACAAATGCAAATAGATCCTTAGATCCTTTACGTGTTAAAATATCTACCATGCAAAAATGACATGTAATATTAACAGGTATACCTGTATTTTAGCTAGATGCAATGCGAGTCACCAATGTAAACAAACGGTAAAACCAGCACATATGTGGCATTACAAAAAACATCGGAGAGTTCTGAAGAGTCAGCAAAACCATATTCCGAACTCAAAATCGATAAAACTATGGACAAAATATGATTTAAGGAGAGATTAACACAGAGACTCTTGAAAAAAATACAAGAAAACAACATCAAGTGTCTCGGAAGAGAAAGCGTCTTCTGCTTTATCGACGATCCCCGCCATGTAAATCTTTGTCACATCAGAAAACATATCAAGTCATCAAAATGAGAACAGAGCCATTATTTGCAATCACAGCAAGTAAGGATACTCATAAGCATACTCAAAAACACTCACCTTCGTATCATACAAGGATACAAAATATTTTTCAAAGAGACAAAGATGGCGACCATAAAAAATGAAAAATATATGTATAGATAAATGATAAAGTATGAACGTTTAACATTGTGAGATATATCAGCGTTATGTAAAAATTGCATATGATCCAGTTGTTAGTTTTGTTTTATAACGAGCATACGTATTTAATCTATTCCGTTGTTTACATTTATTACGTAATTACTTATATGGCAAGATATAAAAATGCATTAAAGACATCTTAAAAGGTGACGTAACACACACATATGTTACACATTTTCAATTTAGTAATACAGTATGCCGAAAAAATTAACTAAACTGCATCATACAGCTGTTTCGTCCTCCTAGGACTCTTCAGTAATGCTTGAGGCCAAAAGGTAGGAATCCGAAATTTCAAAACTAATGTAGAAGCAGAAGGATCAGTTGCATAAAAATCCTTTAATTTATTAATTTAGAAGTAAAATTAAACTATTTCTGTATAATTTCAAATCGTGTACTACGAAAATTTGTATATAGTTAGTAATTAATTCTAGTGTCTTGTATATTTGTAAATGTATTGTCTTATTATAGTGCTAGTTTAGAACTTCATGAAACCTCTGAAAATTACTGAGCCTCGATCATTTCAACATTGCTTATGATTAGTTAAAGACACCATCTCAAAATATCCTTTAATATCATGTTTATTGTTGTTTCTGTTTCAAATTGATTACCTCTACAAGTAAAAGGGGTTATCATTTATGTTTGTCTCATCCACAGTGAAATAAAGTTTTCAGCAGAAGAAATAATGTCCAACAATTTCTGGTATTATCAATAAATTCCACGTTACGAGTACCGTTAAAGGCACGACTGCATTTCATTTTGTGTAGCAGGAGTCTCCAGATGCCTTTTCTATTTCTATTTCATGTCCTCCATTTTAACTGTCGTGTGTTTGCCTCGATATCTCCATGTTAATTGACGTTAGGGTATTTTTTCTATATTTATTATTTTGTGTTGATAGTTTGCATAGCATTTTTATAAACCATGTATTTTACTAATTTGTAATGTATATAGTTGTCTATCATTCCTATATTTGGTTGTTCACTTCAATATTTGTAATGTATATATAGTTGTTTACAAGTCCTATCTTTGGTTGTTTACTTCAATATTTGTATTGTATATAGTTGTTTACAATTTCTATCTTTGGTTGTTTACTGCAATATCGGCAACTTAAGTATGTAAGTTTATATGGTATAAAATGCCAAATTTTTTACGATATTAGTTCTTTGTTTAATATGTTTAATTATTCAATATTTCTTTAAATCCAACGTAAATCAACCGAAAACAGTCTCGACAGAATGATTTAAACTGATAAAATATCCTTTGCTATATCCACTGTTGCTTTCTTTAGAATAGATAGCCAAGTGCACACAAAATGATATTTATGAAAAAAAGTAATACATATAATTTTTCGTTTATTTCTTTAATCTAATTATTATCTGTATTTTTACGCTTTAAACGTATATCGATTTTAGTTACTGATACACATATTTGAAAGAAGTCTTCCTTATTATACCTAATTCAAATCCGCACCGATGATAGCACATGTTTCTTGGTATATGTATTTATTCTAAAGGAAGAATATTATGTTAGTGCGTAAAACTTATTCGCTAAAACTCACAACAAATATATATATTGTAACTGTGTGTGTGGACGCATGCTTGAGGAAAATAAAACAAGTTGACATGTAATAGTATTCGTCCGAGGCATTTGGAATATTTGCGGAATATTTCTCAGATTTTAAAAGAAAAATTATTCATATAAGAAACTTGACCTATTGCTTTGGTAAAAATTACATTTTTACTTAATACAGCTTTAACTATACTTAATTATACTTATAGTATAGTATGAAATTGCGAAACTCATAGTAAAGTATGATGACAAGTACGGTTGTGTTAACAGATTTAGTATTTTTATATTTGAAATGATATAGTACAAAGTATTTGCTTTAGATACAAGGTAATATACAGATATGTTATATATTTGATATACTTTTAACACATTTGTTAATCCTTAGTTTTAGTAAAATATAGATATGTTATATATTTGATATACCTTTACACATTTGTTAATCCTTAGTTTTAGTTAATATCTCATTCAAACAGTTTAGCTATTTTGAATTGATCACTTTTAGATTAGGTATACTGTATGGTTATTGATAAAATCAGAAATTTTGTTTTCTTGTAAAGTGTATGCATGTTATGTTGCCGCTAGATATTATATTGTCTGAATTTTTATCTGTATTTTTCCCGAAGTTAAATCAAGTTTAGTTCGGATTATAGTTTTGTTTACCTTTTTTATTTTCTGATTTTTTCTAGGTACATATATGGAATTATACTTTTAAGTTATGCTTTTACAATCATGTATACTGTATATACATATAATAATAATTTGTAATAAATATGGTCTAGTAAGTAATATCGACGGTATGATCCACTATATGTACACTAATAATTAGTAATAATGTATATTTCGCAAGTGTTTTTTATGGTATACATGGACATACGTTCGTGTAATAGCTAATTTTCGTCGATCAATGCTGCTCGAATTTATGTGAAAATAAATATTACTCGGAATATAGCTTGCTATTTGTGTGTTGGCAGGTTCAGTGATATAGTTTCACATGTGGCCAGATATACATGGTTTTATAGATTTTATCATATCTAAATGTAATTTCCGGTACAGCAATCGAAATTATATGGTTAATTTTCCTTTATTTTATCTAATATAGAAATAGTCTTGCTGGTGTATAATCTTTAAAGAATCATTAATATATATATATATATATAGCAAAAACAAAATCGTTTTACTTGTTCAAATCAATCAATATCTTCAATTGGTCAAAATCACATTTCAAGTTTTATTGTACAGGAAGGAAGGAATTTGTATGGTATCCAGTGCCATTCTAATGTGTTTGATATATACCTTATACATATATTGTGTCAAACCCCATTACGTCATCCTTGTGCGAGAGATTGAAACAAGAGACAAGGATTCCGTAGAAGATTTCCACTAATGATTTAGAAATGAGCTATTGGAAAATCAAGCTATGATTTACATAATTCTCGAACACCTGCCTCTAATGGCGATGGAATCGAACAATGATTTTTCCCACGTTATAGGCTGGAATTGTGTATAATTCTACCAGCATTATCAACAATTCATGTCCGCCTAGTAATGTTAGACGATCCTATACAGCTGGCCTTTTTGAATTATTAAACCCATCGCCGAGAACCTGCCTATATATAAATGAACGACAAATCCAAGCTGTTCAAAGCCTCTGACAAAATTACGCTACATACACCAACTCTTACCACATAAGTTTATGCCTTGTTTTTTCATTTGAAAATATGTTTTAATGTTTCATTTTCCAAGGGCAGCAGCTTCAGTGAAATTAATTTGTTATCGTCAACAACATATGGTTACCATTCCTTCGTCGGTGAGGGATTTAATGTGATATATGTTTTCGTTGGAGATCTATCGCCCGATTTTTTCCTGGAATGTTTACGTTATAGAAATCTTCTAATGAGAGACTTGGGGAAGTATTGCAGAGTGTTGTATACAGCAAGTGATTTGAACCCTCTGGCAATCTGCCAAAGATTCACGGACACACGTTCCGTCGAGTACTGGTTCTACACAGTCCAAATATGGAAACTGCTCGTTTGTGCTAGGATTGCTGGCAGTAGTGATATCAGTGTGTATGAGGAAATTTGACATCCCTTGCTGCAGATAGAATGTTTTTTATTTATAAATACTGATCTATGAAAAAAATTCTTGTATCATTGTAACTGTGATTTAATTGATATACTATTAAATTTACATATTCATATGTTTATATGTTCCTGCATACCCTGCTGTTCCTTACTTTTTATTTGTTAGAATGAACGCTAGAATCGAATATCGCTTTGTTTGTTTGTTTGTTTGTTGGTTTGTTTGTTTGTTGGTTTGTTTGTTTGTTTGTTTATTTGGTTGGTTAGTTTTTTAGTGTTTATTCAACTATTAGTCGTTGCATTTTATTTTTTTTCTTTCCCGTCCTTTTTTGTGTTGTGCATTTGAAGATATCTCTTTTTATACAATTGTTATATATAAATTGTACTCAACGTATGGTAGAGTCAAGCAAGCGCCATTTTAAATTTGATTTATTTGAAACCACATATATTGGTTAGAACATTATATCACCACTCCTTTGTTATATTATCGGTGCTGTCTATGGCTAGTATCTATATATCAATCGCCTTGGATACAATGTATGGTAAACTCACAGTCGGAATCGTGGTAGTACAATAAATGGCTGACGCAGTCCCATATATCACGCGTGTTGCGGCAGTACCACAATTGGATACCCTAGCTAGTGTAATATGGAGCCGATATAATGTTGTATGCATCTATCGTAAAAGGTTTCACGCAATAAAACGCGTCGTTTGTTAGCTTATTGTATTATACAACCACACATTAGTATGGGCGCGTCGGATTCCACTGCATCTTTTCCTCTCAAATTAGCAAAAACATTTAGAACATCTAAATTTGTGTTTTTATATTTCATTCATGTATACTCCATTTGTTTTTTGTAATTTAATTAATTATTATTTCTGACACTTCATTACTTTGAATTGCATAATGATAAGAAGAATTTTGCTTATTCATTATTTCAGTGAAAACATAAACACATATTTCTCGAAACATTAATGAAATATAATTTGATCCATGTATCATATTGCTTGACGATTATATTGCTCAATGCATTTTTATTTTAGTTTTTGGGAAAACATTGAAATATAAAAACGTACTTCATTTTCATATATGAAGGTCGTCATTGAATTTATACACAATTTAACATGGCAAGATATATTGTGTTCTCGAAAAATTGTTAAATACACAAAAAATATTGATGGCAAAAATATGTTCATAAATCAACAAAACATGTATAGATAATTGTGGATAATATGATATGTTCATTAACACTGTATTCAACTAAAACATAAGAGAGTTTATGAAACATTTTATTCGTAAATATAAGGAGTTATGAAGCCAATATTTTTTATGAAAACAGTTGGATTAAGGTACATTTTTGGTTGTAAACATAAAGAGTTTTCTTGATATAGATACGTAAATTATGTATATGATTCTTAGAGAAACTATTCTTTATATTGGAATGTTATTTGCAAATTTTGCTTCGACATATACAAGGTGTTTATATAGACAAGACGTGATATAAATATAACGAGAATATTAAGAGCGTTTATTTATTGTAAACATAATTATTGTTACCGGTATGTAGACATTTTCCTGGATGTAGATATAAGTGAGTACTAAGGGGGACATTAAGTTGGTTGTAAAACTATGTTTACTCATTTATCTTTATGTAAACACAATGAATCAATGTAGAAAGTTTACTCGATGTAAATTAAGAGAAGTTATTAAGTAGAGATTTTGCTTAAACATAAGCCGCTAAGAAAGACACTTATGTGGGTAAAGTCTATGTAGATATTTAACTTAACGTAAGTATAATGATTTTATGTAGCCATTTGGTATAAAAAAAATACCACAGATAGGTATATGATGTGAATATGAAATGTTCCCTTGTATAATTTCACTTGATGCAATCCTTAGGCCGCTATATATATATTCAATTATGCTACAAAAAGAAGAAGTAATATTATTTCCAAACTTTTTTTCAAAATAGTATTATCTTACATATTTTCATACATAAAATCAACCATCTTGCATACAGAAACGAAGTCTTTGTTTATAAATATACAAACTTGATATGCATTGTCAGTACTGTATGTAAACTAATTAAGCCATCTTATGA
The DNA here is from genome assembly GCA_947623455.1 of Mimachlamys varia. Lineage (NCBI taxonomy): Eukaryota > Metazoa > Mollusca > Bivalvia > Pectinida > Pectinidae > Mimachlamys > Mimachlamys varia. The sequence goes on along the minus strand of OX392537.1, from coordinate 11,679,807 downwards.
TATGTATATAAAATTGAATATATTGATTGGAAAGGGCGTTGATAATGTTCATGTAACTTGTGCCCAATCCATTTGCAAATTGGCAATAAAATATGTTTAAACTAAGTACTGTATGACATACCGAAACATAGTTTTACGTATATCTGATATGCATTGTTAGTACTGCATGACATACCGAAACATAGTTTTATTTATAACCTGATATGTATTGTTAGCACAACAACCTGAACCAACACAAAATTTATGTATATTAATATGTAAACCTGATATTTACAACAATTCTTTAATAGGTTCTAGGAAAAGGTTTATAATATATATTAATACTCAAACCCGTTATGCATTATCAGTAGCAAAGTACATACCAAAATAAAGTTTACACATAACTACATTTAATACGTTGCTGGAGCCTCCATAGCCACTGTTAATCTCATTTGAGTAGTGGCACGGTACATAATATACACATTTTCGTAGTACACGATTTTAAATTATACAGAACTCTTTACTTCTTTACTTCCAAATATCATAAATTAAAGGGGTTTTACGCACCTGACCATTCTGCTTCTATATTTACTTAGACATTTTGGATTCCCACCTTTTGGTCCCTAGCATCACTGAAGAGTCCTAGGAGGACGAAACAACTGTATGATGCAGTTTAAATTCATTTTCGGCATACTGTCCCTATTACTAAATTTAAAAGGTGCAGCATATTTGTGTTTCGCGTCATCTTCAATACATACCAAACTCAGTACATACTCAAATATTGGTACGCTAAATCGATATGCAACATCAGTACCACGAAACATACTAAATTAAAGTTTATGTATAGCAATGTTCCATCTTAATATGCACTTTAGGTACTTTAATACATATCAACAAAACTAATTTACATTACTTACCATAGTACATACCAGGACAATGTTTTTGTATAATAATATTTAAATTTGATATGCATTGTGAGTACTAGTATTATTAAGTGAGCATTTTTCTTTGAAGAGACTTAATATTTAGTTAGGAGGTTTTCTTGATGACAACAAATCGCTATATAAGAGGTTCATAATGACTGCTTCCTTATGTAAACTTAATTTCAGGGCTTAATTTTTTCATTTTATTCGGAAACAAAACATGACTGCTTATTAAAACATTTATTTTCTCATTGCAAATATATGTACTCAATAAGGAGTATCACAATAGTGTACAAAATATCATATATTATTCATTTCACCGTTACATTTTTTATTTTTTGTTCTATTTAATATACACATATTTTAAGCTGTGTTTCTTTTCGGTCTTGGGGAATATTTGCTTTAGTCATTCAGATATCAGTTTAACTCTCAATAATGACTAAATGATACCAACAAGAAACTAATATTATTTTATCTGTATAATATTGAAGTGGTTTTTATTTTGATTTGAACAGTACGTATGAGACAAAGTAACAAACTATTGTGACTGTGGACGTGTGTATTTCGTCCTCATCCGTGGCTACCCATCAAACCAGTAATTCTGTTAACCCACAAACATAACTGTCCATACGAATTGGAGTGCCCAGTGTCATCCTTTATCTCTCAAGCTATCTATCTTCCAGAAAAAAAGTTACAGCTCGCAGATATTTCTTTCCCTTTTTCTGTCGCCGTTTTTATGAGGTGAAATCCTCGTTAAATCGTGGTGGTGGTGTTGGTGGTGCGGCTGTTATGTATGAGGTATATTTTCACATGTTGTAAGCTGTAAGCCGTGAGGTTGGAAATGTATTTCACATTGGCACAAATGGAATCATAAAAATGACATTATCTGCAATATTGCAAATTGAAAACAGAAATAAAAACAACTCAGCAAAAAGATATTAGAGATGGATGGGTTTTTTGGGTTTTTTTTTTATATACATCGAAAACGTTAAACCAAACATTTGATATATCAGATACAATGTATGTAGCATGTATATACTACAGTGGACTCCGCTTAATATCACTCCTGTTAATATCCCATTCCTCTTTATATCATGTTTTTCCCAAACACCATTTTCCTCTCTATATAATCTATGTAATTTTATTTGGTTAATATCATGTATTTTGAGGTGAATTCCTCTTAATATCATATTTTTTTAAACCAAACACATTAAATATAAAAAAATGATGTCATTTCCATTGACTTCAGATACAAAATGTTGCATAGAAAATAAAAAATATCCCCAAAAATGATTGTTAATTGAAATGATGTTATCTATATATTTAAACATCTTCATATGTACATTTAATAGCTGACTTTTAGTTATGGAGAATGTAAGTTCACTAGATTTAGTGGAAAAACAAGTTTCTCTTAAAGTCACATTCCTGTTAATATCATGTTTATGTCTGACAAATGCAACATGATATAAACAGGAGTGCACTGTATTAGCATATTGTAATATATATCGGGATTTTATTATTGAGATCAAGTGGTATAACGGCTTTAATTGACAAGGCACAATGTTATTTAATAATGAGAAAGAGAGTCAGCTGGTAATAATATTATGCTTAGTTTGATATTCATTTTTTCATAAAGGAAAACAATCCTTGACCCAGTTTATGAAATTGCCAAATCCTTTGATCATGTGCTCAAACCTCCGTTTGAATCAGATCAAACAATCAAAAAAATCAAATGTAAGCATCGAAGACAGTATTTGGATTTAAATCTCTTCTTTCTCAAAATCATTAACAAAATTAGATTGTATAATTAATATATTACTGGAACAAGAATCTAAGCTTGAACTCAAATTCCATGCTAGAGCAGGGAACGGGTCCATGAATGACTCCGGAATATTTATTATACAAACAAGAACTTGGCAAAATAATTCTTTAACAATTAAATGTTCTTAAATTTTCGTCCTGTAGACATTTTTACAAGTTTTTTCCATACGTTAATTCGAATATTTTTTTAAATGTCGGACAGAAAACGTTCTCAAAAATGCGTGTCAAATGGGTGACGTTGAATCTTATGTGATAGAACCAGCTAAACCTCTACCATGGGCGTCATTTAATCTTATGTGATAGAACCAGCTATGCCTCTACCATGGGTGTCATTGAATCTTGTGTGATATGACCAGCTATACCTCTACCATGGGTGTCATTGAATCTCATGTGATAGGACCAGCTACAGTTTGTATGCCTCTACCATGTGTGTGTCATGGATCCTTGTATATTATGATACGACTAGCAATGCACTGTTAATACTATCCGTTTACTATCCACATTGTTTGGAGGGTTTATTTGGATACCATTGTGAACACTGTTGTCCTCGTATTACAAGCCATGTTACAGGTATAGTGTCCTTTATCATAGCTGTTGGAGGTTTTGGTACCAGGAAGCAGGACCCATAACATATCACCTTTTGCAAAAAAATCATGAAATCAATAATTGTATTTTACGGTAACGTATCGGTAAAATACTAAGTTAATCAGCATTTTCTGTTTAGAGATGATTAACAACATGTGATAAGTTCAAAAAGCATGCATATAAAACTCACTATAAGTTTTTTCTCTGTCCACGTTGTTAATGAAGAGTTATAAGAGATATATAACATATTATATCACCTTGGTAACATGATGTATTACCTTGGTAACATGTTATATTACCCTGGTAACATGCTATATTACCATGGTAACATGTTTTTTTACCCTGGTAATATGTTATATTATCTTTGTAACCTGTTATGTTACCTTGGTACCATGATTTATTACCTTGGTTCCATGTTATATTTCCTTGGTAACATGCATGTTATACTGCCTTGGTAACATGTTATATTACCTTAGTATCATGTTATATTACCTTGGTAACTTGTTATATTACCTTGGAGACATGTTCTATTACCTTGATAACGTGTTATATTACTTGGTATCATGTTATATTACCTTGGTATCATGTTATATTACCTTGGTATCGTGGTATATTAGCTTGGAGACATGTTCTATTACCTTGGTAACATGTTATGTTACCTTGGTATCATGTTATAGTACCTTGTAAATGTGTAATATAACATTGGCAACAAGTTATATTATCTTGATAACATGTTATATAACCTTGGTAACATAATATATTAACTTGGTAACATGTTATATTACCTTGTAACACCACACCTAGTACTGACACACACTATATTAAGACTTCAGACTCAAGGATTGTTTCATTCCTGTAAAGCTTTAAAATCATAAAATGTTAATGTGATGCCAATATTTCACTGTTTGTAGTCCTCTCTAGTGGAACCGAGGCTCAAATACTACATTGTATTATTTTGTGGGGATAATGGAGTTGTCACAGGACATGAAAGATGTTCTACCCTGCTTTAGGGGTGCATTTCTACAGTTTATGGTTCGGTCACTTCCATGTCTCTCTCGACACTTACATAAAATGTCCAGATAAAAATGAGTAATGTCAAAAACAATACATATACAGATCGATATATGTAACGCTGTTCAATGATTGTAGCATGCCAGAACAACCTTGAATTTAAACAACACAGCTGTCATCCTAAATAAGAGTACCTGGCACCAAAGACACGCATTATTCTAAATCTCGGGATAGCGGATAAATTATTTATCATGCACACAACCCATCTGTTGGAGCTAAGCTTGACCTTTTATATAAGTGTGTCACTACAAATCTATAGGGTTGACAGGTGTTTACACTTTCGACATTTACACCGGTACATTCTTTTTTCGGACCAGGGAGTAAAATTCCAATGAACAGTTGGTAATAAAGTGGAATTATATACGGATAGAAAAATGCTTGTTTTCATGGAAATGTCAAGGCTTCAGAGGGACAAGGGATCCGAAAACCCATCAATTAATGTTTCTAGAATTACCACTAATAGAAGCGTAAACTCTGAGTAGTAAAATAAAGAACGGCAGAACTACCTGAGGTGTTATAGGGCGAAAGAGTTACAGGGCGTGACAGTCACAGGGCATGACAGTTACAGGGCGTGACAGTCACAGGGCGAAACATTACAGGGCGTGATAGTCGCAGGGCATGACAGTTATAGGGCGTGACAGTACTAGGTGTGGTGAAAAAGTGTAAAAATACTAGTTGTGGTGTAACAATGTCTGACAGTACTAGGTGTTGTGTTACAGTGTGTGACAGTATTAGGTGTGGTGTTACAGTGTGACAGTACTAGGTGATGTGTTACAGTGTGTGACAGTATTAGGTGTGGTGTTACAGTGTGACAGTACCAGGTGTGGTGTTACAGTGTGTGACAGTACTAGGTGTGGTGTTACAGTGTGTGACAGTACTAGGTGTGGTGTTACAGTGTGACAGTGTAGGTGTGGTGTTACAGTGTGACAGTACCAGGTGTGGTGTTACAGTGTGTGACAGAACTAGGTGTGGTGTTACAGTGTGACAGTACTAGGTGTGGTGTTACAGTGTGACAGTACTAGGTGTGGTGTTACAGTGTGACAGTGTAGGTGTGGTGTTACAGTGTGACAGTACTAGGTGTTGTGTTACAGTGTGTGACAGAACTAGGTGTGGTGTTACAGTGTGACAGTACTAGGTGTGGTGTTACAGTGTGACAGTACTAGGTGTGGTGTTACAGTGTGACAGTACTAGGTGTGGTGTTACAGTGTGACAGTGTAAGTGTGGTGTTACAGTGTGACAGTACTAAGTGTGGTGTTACATTGTGTCAGTACTAGGTGTGGTGTTACAGTATGTGACAGTACTAGGTGTGGTGTTACAATGTGTGAGAGTACTAGGTATGGTGTTACAGTGGGTGACAGTACTAGGTGTGATGTTACAGTGTGACAGCACTAGGTGTGGTGTAACAGTGTGACAGTACTAGGTGTGGTGTTACAGTGTGACAGTACTAGGTGTGGTGTTACAGTGTGACAGTACTAGGTGTGGTGTTACAGTGTGACAGTACTAGATGTGGTGTTACAGTGTGACAGTACTAGGTGTGGTGTAACAGTGTGACAGTACTAGGTGTGGCGTTACAGTGTGACAGTACTAGGTGTGGTGTTACAGTGTGTGGGGGTACTAGGTGTGAAGTTACAGTGTGACAGTACTAGGTTTGGTGCAACAGTGTGACAGTACTAGGTGTGGTGTTACAGTGTGACAGTACTAGGTGTGGTGTTACAGTGTGACAGTACTAGGTGTGGTGTTACAGTGTGACAGTACTAGGTGTGGTGTAACAGTGTGACAGTACTAGGTGTGGTGTTACAGTGTGACAGTACTAGGTGTGGTGTTACAGTGTGACAGTACTAGGTGTGGTGTTACAGTGTGACAGTGTAGGTGTGGTGTTACAGTGTGACAGTACCAGGTGTGGTGTTACAGTGTGTGACAGTACTAGGTGTGGTGTTACAGTGTGTGACAGTACTAGGTGTGGTGTTACAGTGTGACAGTGTAGGTGTGGTGTTACAGTGTGACAGTACCAGGTGTGGTGTTACAGTGTGTGACAGAACTAGGTGTGGTGTTACAGTGTGACAGTACTAGGTGTGGTGTTACAGTGTGACAGTACTAGGTGTGGTGTTACAGTGTGACAGTGTAGGTGTGGTGTTACAGTGTGACAGTACTAGGTGTTGTGTTACAGTGTGTGACAGAACTAGGTGTGGTGTTACAGTGTGACAGTACTAGGTGTGGTGTTACAGTGTGACAGTACTAGGTGTGGTGTTACAGTGTGACAGTACTAGGTGTGGTGTTACAGTGTGACAGTGTAAGTGTGGTGTTACAGTGTGACAGTACTAAGTGTGGTGTTACATTGTGTCAGTACTAGGTGTGGTGTTACAGTATGTGACAGTACTAGGTGTGGTGTTACAATGTGTGAGAGTACTAGGTATGGTGTTACAGTGGGTGACAGTACTAGGTGTGATGTTACAGTGTGACAGCACTAGGTGTGGTGTAACAGTGTGACAGTACTAGGTGTGGTGTTACAGTGTGACAGTACTAGGTGTGGTGTTACAGTGTGACAGTACTAGGTGTGGTGTTACAGTGTGACAGTACTAGATGTGGTGTTACAGTGTGACAGTACTAGGTGTGGTGTAACAGTGTGACAGTACTAGGTGTGGCGTTACAGTGTGACAGTACTAGGTGTGGTGTTACAGTGTGTGGGGGTACTAGGTGTGAAGTTACAGTGTGACAGTACTAGGTTTGGTGCAACAGTGTGACAGTACTAGGTGTGGTGTTACAGTGTGACAGTACTAGGTGTGGTGTTACAGTGTGACAGTACTAGGTGTGGTGTTACAGTGTGACAGTACTAGGTGTGGTGTAACAGTGTGACAGTACTAGGTGTGGTGTTACAGTGTGACAGTACTAGGTGTGGTGTTACAGTGTGACAGTACTAGGTGTGGTGTTACAGTGTGACAGTGTAGGTGTGGTGTTACAGTGTGACAGTACTAGGTGTGGTGTTACAGTGTGACAGTGTAGGTGTGGTGTTACAGTGTGACAGTACTAGGTGTGGTGTTACAGTGTGACAGTACTAGGTTTGGTGTTACAGTGTGACAGTGTAGGTGTGGTGTTACAGTGTGACAGTGTAGGTGTGGTGTTACAGTGTGACAGTACTAGGTGTGGTGTTACAGTGTGACAGTACTAAGTGTGGTGTTACAGTGTGACAGTACTAGGTGTGGTGTTACAGTGTGTGACGGTACTAGGTGTGGTGTAACAGTGTGTGACAATGCTAGATGTGGTGTAACAGTGTGTGACAGTACTAGATGTGGTGTAACAGTGTGTGACAGTACTAGGTGTGGTGTTACGGTGTGACAGTACTAAGTGTGGTGTTGCAGTGTGACAGTACTAGGTGTGGTGTTACAGTGTGACAATACTAGGTGTGGTGTTACAGTGTGACAGTACTAGGTGTGGTGTTACAGTGTGACAGTACTAGGTGTGGTGTAACAGTGTGACAGTACTAGGTGTGGTGTTACAGTGTGACAGTACTAGGTGTGGTGTTACAGTGTGCCAATGTAGGTGTGGTGCTACAGTATGACAGTACTAGGTGTGGTGTTACAGTGTGACATTACCAGGTGCTGTGTTACAGTGTGACAGTACTAGGTGTGGTGTTACAGTGTGTGACAGTACTAGGTGTGGTGTAACAGTGTGTGACAATACTAGGTGTGGTGTAACAGTGTGTGACAATACTAGGTGTGGTGTTACAGTGTGACAGTATTAGGTGTGGTGTTACAGTGTGACAGTACTAGGTGTGGTGTTACAGTGTGTGACAGTACTAGATGTGGTGTAACAGTGTGTGACAGTACTAGATGTGGTGTTACAGTGTGACAGTACTAAGTGTGGTGTTACAGTGTGACAGTACTAGGTGTGGTGTTACAGTGTGACAGTGTAGGTGTGGTGTTACAGTGTGTGACAGTACTAGGTGTGGTGTTACAGTGTGACAGTGTAGGTGTGGTGTTACAGTGTGACAGTACTAGGTGTGGTGTTACAGTGTGACAGTACTAGGTGTGGTGTTACAGTGGGTGACAATACTAGGTGTGGTGTTACAGTGTGACAGTACTAGGTGTGGTGTTACAGTGTGACAGTACTAGGTGTGGTGTTACAGTGTGACAGTGTAGGTGTGGTGTTACAGTGTGACAGTACTAGGTGTGGTGTTACAGTGTGACAGTACTAGGTGTGGTGTTACAGTGTGACAGTGTAGGTGTGGTGTTACAGTGTGACAGTACCAGGTGTGGTGTTACAGTGTGACAGTACTAGGTGTGGTGTAACAGTGTGACAGTACTAGGTGTGGTGTAACAGTGTGACAGTACTAGGTGTGGTGTTACAGTGTGACAGTACCAGGTGTGGTGTTACAGTGTGACAGTACTAGGTGTGGTGTAACAGTGTGACAGTACTAGGTGTGGTGTTACAGTGTGACAGTGTAGGTGTGGTGTTACAGTGTGACAGTACTAGGTGTGGTGTAACAGTGTGACAGTACTAGGTGTGGTGTTACAGTGTGACAGTACCAGGTGTGGTGTTACAGTGTGACAGTACCAGGTGTGGTGTTACAGTGTGACAGTACTAGGTGTGGTGTAACAGTGTGACAGTACTAGGTGTGGTGTAACAGTGTGACAGTACTAGGTGTGGTGTTACAGTGTGTGACAGTACTAGGTGTGGTGTTACAGTGTGACAGTACTAGGTGTGGTGTTACAGTGTGTGACAGTACTAGGTGTGGTGTTACAGTATGTGACAGTACCAGGTGTGGTGTTACAGTGTGACAGTGTAGGTGTGGTGTTACAGTGTGACAGTGTAGGTGTGGTGTTACAGTGTGACAGTACTAGGTGTGGTGTAACAGTGTGACAGTACTAGGTGTGGTGTTACAGTGTGACAGTACTAGGTGTGGTGTTACAGTGTGACAGTACTAGGTGTGGTGTTACAGTGTGACAGTACTAGGTGTGGTGTTACAGTGTGACAGTGTAGGTGTGGTGTTACAGTGTAACAGTACTAGGTGTGGTGTTACAGTGTGACAGTACTAGGTGTGGTGTTACAGTGTGACAGTGTAGGTGTGGTGTTACAGTGTGACAGTACTAGGTGTGGTGTTACAGTGTGACAGTACTAGGTGTGGTGTTACAGTGTGACAGTGTAGGTGTGGTGTTACAGTGTGACAGTACTAGGTGTGGTGTTACAGTGTGACAGTACCAGGTGTGGTGTTACAGTGTGACAATACTAGGTGTGGTGTTACAGTGTGACAGTACTTGGTGTGGTGTTACGGTGTGACAGTACTAAGTGTGGTGTTACAGTGTGACAGTGTAGGTGTGGTGTTACAGTGTGACAGTACTAGGTGTGGTGTTACAGTGTGACAGTACTAAGTGTGGTGTTACAGTGTGACAGTGTAGGTGTGGTGTTACAGTGTGACAGTACCAGGTGTGGTGTTACAGTGTGACAGTGTAGGTGTGGTGTTACAGTGTGACAGTACTAGGTGTGGTGTTACAGTGTGACAGTACTAGGTGTGGTGTTACAGTGTGACAGTACTAGGTGTGGTGTTACAGTGTGACAGTGTAGGTGTGGTGTTACAGTGTGACAGTACTAGGTGTGGTGTTACAGTGTGTGACAGTATTAGGTGTGGTGTTACAGTGTGACAGTGTAGGTGTGGTGTTACAGTGTGACAGTACTAGGTGTGGTGTTACAGTGTGACAGTACTAGGTGTGGTGTTACAGTGTGACAGTACTAGGTGTGGTGTTACAGTATGTGACAGTACTAGGTGTGGTGTTACAGTGTGACAGTACTAGGTGTGGTGTTACAGTGTGTGACAGTACTAGGTGTGGTGTTACAGTGTGTGACAGTACTAGGTGTGGTGTTACAGTATGACAGTGTAGGTGTGGTGTTACAGTGTGACAGTACCAGGTGTGGTGTTACAGTGTGACAGTACTAGGTGTGGTGTTACAGTGTGACAGTACTAGGTGTGGTGTTACAGTGTGACAGTACTAGGTGTGGTGTTACAGTGTGACAGTATTAGGTGTGGTGTTACAGTGTGACAGTACTAGGTGTGGTGTTACAGTATGTGACAGTACTAGGTGTGGTGTTACAGTGTGACAGTACTAGGTGTGGTGTTACAGTATGTGACAGTACTAGGTGTGGTGTTACAGTATGTGACAGTACTAGGTGTGGTGTTACAGTGTGACAGTGTAGGTGTGGTGTTACAGTGTGACAGTACTAGGTGTGGTGTTACAGTGTGACAGTATTAGGTGTGGTGTTACAGTGTGACAGTACTAGGTGTGGTGTTACAGTGTGACAGTACTAGGTGTGGTGTTACAGCGTGACAGTGTAGGTGTGGTGTTACAGTGTGACAGTACTAGGTGTGGCGTTACAGTGTGACAGTGTAGGTGTGGTGTAACAGTGTGTGACAGTACTAGGTGTGGTGTTACAGTGTGACAGTACTAAGTGTGGTGTTACAGTGTGACAGTACTAGGTGTGGTGTTACAGTGTGACAGTGTAGGTGTGGTGTTACAGTGTAACAGTACCAGGTGTGGTGTTACAGTGTGACAGTGTAGGTGTGGTGTTACAGTATGTGACAGTACTAGGTGTGGTGTTACAGTGTGACAGTGTAGGTGTGGTGTTACAGTGTGACAGTGTAGGTGTGGTGTTACAGTGTGACAGTACCAGGTGTGGTGTTACAGTGTGACAGTGTAGGTGTGGTGTTACAGTGTGACAGTACTAGGTGTGGTGTTACAGTGTGTGACAGTACTAGGTGTGGTGTTACAGTATGTGACAGTACCAGGTGTGGTGTTACAGTGTGACAGTGTAGGTGTGGTGTTACAGTGTGACAGTGTAGGTGTGGTGTTACAGTGTGACAGTACCAGGTGTGGTGTTACAGTGTGACAGTGTAGGTGTGGTGTTACAGTGTGACAGTACTAGGTGTGGTGTTACAGTGTGACAGTACTAGGTGTGGTGTTACAGTGTGACAGTACTAGGTGTGGTGTTACAGTGTGACAGTGTAGGTGTGGTGTTACAGTGTAACAGTACTAGGTGTGGTGTTACAGTGTGACAGTACTAGGTGTGGTGTTACAGTGTGACAGTGTAGGTGTGGTGTTACAGTGTGACAGTACTAGGTGTGGTGTTACAGTGTGACAGTACTAGGTGTGGTGTTACAGTGTGACAGTGTAGGTGTGGTGTTACAGTGTGACAGTACTAGGTGTGGTGTTACAGTGTGACAGTACCAGGTGTGGTGTTACAGTGTGACAATACTAGGTGTGGTGTTACAGTGTGACAGTACTTGGTGTGGTGTTACGGTGTGACAGTACTAAGTGTGGTGTTACAGTGTGACAGTACCAGGTGTGGTGTTACAGTGTGACAGTACCAGGTGTGGTGTTACAGTGTGACAGTGTAGGTGTGGTGTTACAGTGTGACAGTACTTAGTGTGGTGTAACAGTGTGTGACAGTACTAGGTGTGGTGTTACAGTGTGACAGTACTAAGTGTGGTGTTACAGTGTAACAGTACTAGGTGTGGTGTTACAGTGTGACAGTACCAGGTGTGGTGTTACAGTGTGACAGTACCAGGTGTGGTGTTACAGTGTGACAGTACCAGGTGTGGTGTAACAGTGTAACAGTGTAGGTGTGGTGTTACAGTATGTGACAGTACTAGGTGTGGTGTTACAGTGTGACAGTACTAGGTGTGGTGTAACAGTGTGACAGTGTAGGTGTGGTGTTACAGTGTAACAGTGTAGGTGTGGTGTTACAGTGTGACAGTACTAAGTGTGGTGTAACAGTGTAACAGTGTAGGTGTGGTGTTACAGTATGTGACAGTACTAGGTGTGGTGTTACAGTGTGACAGTACTAGGTGTGGTGTAACAGTGTGACAGTACTAGGTGTGGTGTTACAGTGTGTGACAGTACTAGGTGTGGTGTAACAGTGTGACAGTACTAGGTGTGGTGTTACAGTGTGACAGTACTAGGTGTGGTGTAACAGTGTGACAGTACTAGGTGTGGTGTTACAGTGTGTCAGTACTAAGTGTGGTGTTACAGTGTGTCAGTACTAAGTGTGGTGTTACAGTGTGTCAGTACTAAGTGTGGTGTTACAGTGTGTCAGTACTAAGTGTGGTGTTACAGTGTGACAGTACTAGGTGTGGTGTAACAGTGTGACAGTACTAGGTGTGGTGTTACAGTGTGACAGTACTAGGTGTGGTGTAACAGTGTGACAGTACTAAGTGTGGTGTTACAGTGTGTCAGTACTAAGTGTGGTGTTACAGTGTGCCAGTACTAGGTGTGGTGTTACAGTATGTGACAGTACTAGGTGTGGTGTTACAGTGTGTGACAGTACTAGGTGTGGTGTTACAGTGTGTGACAGTATTAGGTGTGGTGTTACAGTGTGTGACAGTACTAGGTGTGGTGTTACAGTGTGTGACAGTACTAGGTGTGGTGTTACAGTGTGACAGTACTAGGTGTGGTGTTACATTGTGACAGTACTAGGTATGGTGTTACAGTATGACAGTACTAGGTGATGTGTTACAGTGTGTGACAGTACTAGGTGTGGTGTTACAGTGTGTGACAGTACTAGGTGTGGTGTTACAGTGTGACAGTACTAGGTGTGGTGTTACAGTGTGACAGTACTTAGTGTGGTGTTACAGTGTGTGACAGTACTAGGTGTGGTGTTACAGTGTGACAGTGTAGGTGTGGTGTTACAGTATGTGACAGTGTAGGTGTGGTGTTACAGTGTGACAGTACTTAGTGTGGTGTTACAGTGTGTGACAGTACTAGGTGTGGTGTTACAGTATGTGACAGTGTAGGTGTGGTGTTACAGTGTGACAGTGTAGGTGTGGTGTTACAGTGTAACAGTGTAGGTGTGGTGTTACAGTATGACAGTGTAGGTGTGGTGTTACAGTGTGACAGTGTAGGTGTGGTGTTACAGTATGACAGTGTAGGTGTGGTGTTACAGTGTGTGACAGTGTAGGTGTGGTGTTACAGTGTGACAGTGTAGGTGTGGTGTTACAGTGTAACAGTGTAGGTGTGGTGTTACAGTATGACAGTGTAGGTGTGGTGTTACAGTGTGACAGTGTAGGTGTGGTGTTACAGTATGACAGTGTAGGTGTGGTGTTACAGTGTGACAGTGTAGGTGTGGTGTTACAGTGTGACAGTGTAGGTGTGGTGTTACAGTATGTGACAGTACTAGGTGTGGTGTTACAGTGTGTGACAGTACTAGGTGTGGTGTTACAGTGTGACAGTGTAGGTGTGGTGTTACAGTGTGACAGTACTAGGTGTGGTGTTACAGTGTGTGACAGTACTAGGTGTGGTGTTACAGTGTGACAGTGTAGGTGTGGTGTTACAGTGTGACAGTGTAGGTGTGGTGTTACAGTGTGACAGTACTAGGTGTGGTGTTACAGTGTGTGACAATACTAGGTGTGGTGTTACAGTGTGACAGTACTAGGTGTGGTGTTACAGTGTGACAGTACTAGGTGTGGTGTTACAGTGTGACAGTACTAGGTGTGGTGTTACAGTGTGACAGTACTAGGTGTGGTGTTACAGTGTGACAGTGTAGGTGTGGTGTTACAGTGTGACAGTGTAGGTGTGGTGTTACAGTGTGACAGTGTAGGTGTGGTGTTACAGTGTGACAGTGTAGGTGTGGTGTTACAGTATGACAGTGTAGGTGTGGTGTTACAGTGTGACAGTGTAGGTGTGGTGTTACAGTGTGACAGTGTAGGTGTGGTGTTACAGTGTGACAGTACTAGGTGTGGTGTTACATTGTGTCAGTACTAGGTGTGATGTTACAGTGTGACAGTACTAGGTGTGGTGTTACAGTGTGACAGTGTAGGTGTGGTGTTACAGTATGTGACAGTACTAGGTGTGGTGTTACAGTGTGTGACAGTACTAGGTGTGGTGTTACAGTGTGACAGTGTAGGTGTGGTGTTACAGTGTGACAGTACTAGGTGTGGTGTTACAGTGTGTGACAGTACTAGGTGTGGTGTTACAGTGTGACAGTACTAGGTGTGGTGTTACAGTGTGACAGTATTAGGTGTGGTGTTACAGTGTGACAGTACTAGGTGTGGTGTTACAGTGTGACAGTACTAGGTGTGGTGTTACAGTGTGACAGTACTAGGTGTGGTGTTACAGTGTGACAATACTAGGTGTGGTGTTACAGTGTGACAGTGTAAGTGTGGTGTTACAGTGTGACAGTACTAGGTGTGGTGTTACAGTGTGACAGTACTAGGTGTGGTGTTACAGTATGTGACAGTACTAGGTGTGGTGTTACAGTGTGTGACAGTACTAGGTGTGGTGTTACAGTTTGACAGTACTAGGTGTGGTGTTACAGTGTGTGACAGTATTAGATGTGGTGTTACAGTGTGTGACAGTACTAGGTGTGGTGTTACAGTGTGACAGTACTATGTTTGGTGTTACAGTGTGCCAGTACTAGGTGTGGTGTTACAGTGTGTGACAGTACTAGGTGTGGTGTTACAGTGTGACAGTACTAGGTGTGGTGTAACAGTGTGACAGTACTAGGTGTGGTGTTACAGTGTGACAGTACTAGGTGTGGTGTTACATTGTGTCAGTACTAGGTGTGATGTTACAGTGTGACAGTACTAGGTGTGGTGTTACAGTGTGACAGTACTAGGTGTGGTGTTACAGTTAGTGACAGTACTAAGTGTGGTGTTACAGTGTGTGACAGTACTAGGTGTGGTGTTACAGTGTGTGACAGTACTAGGTGATGTGTTACAGTGTGTGACAGTACTAGGTGTGGTGTTACAGTGTGTCAGTACTAGGTGTGGTGTTACAGTGTGACAGTACTAGGTGTGGTGTTACAGTGTACAGTACTAGGTGTTGTGTGACAGAGTGTAACAGTACTATATGTTTTATGAACCTGAGTGACTTGAATAGCTGTAGTATTAACAAAGCTGGTGGTCTGTAGGTGTTGTAAAAAGTTAGTCTCCATTTCTGAAGCGGACTGTTTCGAGACGTTGTGATCTGTGTTTTGTAACTTCAAACTAAGCCAGACTGTTGTATGGTACAGTTTGTGCTGACAGTGTATACCTCTCTGCTACATCTTTGTCTGAGAATGTCAGTTCTTACACGTCATACGAAAGGAAATCTAATCTCGTTTTGACCCCTGAATATTTCATGAGTTTGCTGTAGCGGCCTCCCGTGATCGATAGTGTGTGTTGTATATGGTCTGTCGATTGTGTAACAGGCCCTGTGATTGGAACACGAACAGGTATATCGTATGTACACTACACGGGGTAGGGCTGTCAGGTTTACAAATACGGTAAATGGACCTCGCTCAAAATAATTTATCTTACTCTTTAAAAAGACACCTTTATCCTTGGCTGAAGTCTTTTTTTTTTTTCTTTCTTTTTTTCCAAGTTTATATATCTTGATAATTATTTATTTTATTCATGAATTCAATTCATTAGGTTACATAATTACAAAAATTTGTGTATTTATTTTGTCCGATGTTTACCAAATAAAGAAAAGCCCAATCCAATGGTGATAGTGGTGGGTGCATGGTACGAGACTCATATATATATATACACTCAAATGCTAAACTTTCTATGCTGCCGTCAGTCAATATTGTACGTTTATTGACCATAAAAACGTACACACCGTGGAACATGTACAAAGGGCAGTAACTCTTACTGATTTGTAGCTTTAAAGATTTGCGTTTGAAACTTTTAATTTGCATATCGAAAAGCATTGTCATATGTTGGTTCGTATTTTTTTAAAAACCCGAAAGATCGTTTAACCTGTGTCAAATTCATATTTTCCGAGTTAAAGGTGAGAAGAATTTAAATCAAGCAATTTCCACATTCGACAAAGGTATTAGAATTTTCGACAATAATATCAGAGAGCATTAGACAATAATATCAAAGAGCATTAGACAAAGATATCAGAGAACATTCGACAAAGATATCAGAGAATATAAGACAATGATATCAGAGAACATAAGACAATGATATCAGAGAACATTAGACAAAGATATCAGAGAACATTCGACAATAATATCAGAGAACCTTCGACAAAAATATCAGAGAACATTCGACAAAGATATCAGAGAACCTTCTTTGTTTCTAATCATATCCTTCTACAATCGAGGGGATAAAAAGCTAACGTTAGTTTAGGAGTATTAGAGGATTACAAACGATCAATATCTAATCAAATAAATGATGGTATCAAACACATTGATACCAAGAAAACGATGAAACAAGGCAAGTAGGAGTGGTATAAATCAAAGGGGACTTGTGTCAAGTAGGAGTGGTGTCAATCAAGGAGGACTCGTGTCAATTAGGAGTGGTGTCAATCAAGAAGGACTTGTCAAGTAGGTGTAGTGTCAATCAAGGAGGTCTGGTGTCAAGTAGGAGTGGTATCAATCAAGGAGGTCTCGTGTCAAGTAGGAGTGGTGTCAATCAAAGAGGACTGGTGTCAAGTATGAGTGTTGTCAATCAAGGAGGACTCGTGTCAAGTAGGAGTGGTGTCAATCAAGGAGGACTAGTGTCAAGTAGGAGTGGTGTCAATCAGAAGGTCTGGTGTCAAGTAGGTGTAGTGTCAATCAAGGAGGTCTCGTGTCAAGTAGGAGTGGTGTCAATCAAGGAGGTCTAGTGTCAAGAAGGAGTGGTGTCAATCAAGGAGGACTAGTGTCAAGTAGAAGTGGTGTCAATCAAGGAGGACTCGTGTCAAGTAGGAGTGGTGTCAATCAAGGAGGTCTGGTGTCAAGTAGGAGTGGTATCAATCAAGGAGGTCTCGTGTCAAGTAGGAGTGGTGTCAATCAAAGAGGACTGGTGTCAAGTATGAGTGTTGTCAATCAAGGAGGACTCGTGTCAAGTAGGAGTGGTGTCAATCAAGGAGGACTAGTGTCAAGTAGGAGTGGTGTCAATCAGAAGGTCTGGTGTCAAGTAGGTGTAGTGTCAATCAAGGAGGTCTCGTGTCAAGTAGGAGTGGTGTCAATCAAGGAGGTCTAGTGTCAAGAAGGAGTGGTGGCAATCAAGGAGGACTAGTGTCAAGTAGAAGTGGTGTCAATCAAGGAGGACTCGTGTCAAGTAGGAGTGGTGTCAATCAAGGAGGTCTGGTGTCAAGAAGGAGTGGTGTCAATCAAGGAGGACTAGTGTCAAGTAGGAGTGGTGTCAATCAAGGAGGTCTCGTGTCAAGTAGGAGTGGTGTCAATCAAGGAGGTCTCGTGTCAAGTAGGAGTGGTGTCAATCAAGGAGGTCTAGTGTCAAGTAGGAGTGGTGTCAATCAAGGAGGTCTGGTGTCAAGAAGAATTGGTGACAATCAAGGAGGACTGGTGTCAAGTAGGATTGGTGTCAATCAAGGAGGACTCGTGTCAAGAAGGAGTGGTTTCAATCAAGGAGGACTTGTGTCAGGTAAGAGTGGTTTCAATCAAGTAGGACTGGTGTCAAGTAGGAGTGGTGTCAATCAAGTAGGACTGGTGTCAGGTAGGAGTGGTGTCAATCAGAAGGTCTGGTTTCAAGTAGGAGTAGTGTCAATCAAGGAGGACTCGTGTCAAGTAGGAGTGGTGTCAATAAAGGAGGTCTAGAGTCAAGAAGGAGTGGTGTCAATCAAGGAGGATTAGTGTCAAGTAGAAGTGGTGTCAATCAAGGAGGACTCGTGTCAAGTAGGAGTGGTGTCAATCAAGGAGGACTCGTGTCAAGTAGGAGTGGTGTCAATCAAGGAGGTCTCGTGTCAAGTAGGAGTGGTGTCAATCAAGGAGGACTAGTGTCAAGTAGAAGTGGTGTCAATCAAGGAGGATTCGTGTCAAGTAGAAGTGGTGACAATCAAGGAGGACTGGTGTCAAGTAGGATTGGTGTCAATAAAGTAGGACTGGTGTCAAGTAGGAGTGGTGACAATCAAGGAGGACTGGTGTCAAGTAGGATTGGTGTCAATCAAGGAGGACTTGTGTCAAGTAGGAGTGGTGTCAATCAAGAAGGACTAGTGTCAAGTAGGAGTGGTGTCAATCAAAGAGGACTCGTGTCAGGTAGGGGTTGTGTCAATCAAGGAGGTCTGGTGTCAAGTAGGAGTGGTGTCAATCAAAGAGGACTCGTGTCAAGTAGGAGTGGTGTCAATCAAGGAGGACTCGTGTCAAGTAGGAGTGTTGTCAATCAAGGAGGTTTGGTGTCAAGTAGGAGTGGTGTCAATCAAGGAGGACTAGTGTCAAGTAGGATTGGTGTCAATCAAGGAGGTCTCGTGTCAAGTAGGAGTGGTGTCAATCAAGGAGGTCTCGTGTCAAGTAGGAGTGGTGTCAATCAAGGAGGACTCGTGTCAAGTAGGAGTGTTGTCAATCAAGGAGGTTTGGTGTCAAGTAGGAGTGGTGTCAATCAAGGAGGACTAGTGTCAAGTAGGATTGGTGTCAATCAAAGAGGACTCGTGTCAAGTAGGAGTGGTGTCAATCAAGGAGGCCTGGTGTCAAGTAGGAGTGGTGTCAATCAAGGAGGTCTGGTGTCAAGTAGGAGTGGTGTAAATCAAGGAGAACTGGTGTCAAGTAGAAGTGGTGTCAATTAAGGAGGCTTGGTGTCAAGTAGGAGTTGTGTCAATCAAGGAGGACTCGTGTCAAGTTGGAGTGGTGTCAATCAAGGAGAAGTTGTGTCAAGTAAGAGTGGTGTCAATCAAGAAGGTCTGGTGTTAAGAAGGAGTAGTGTCAATCAAGGAGGTCTGGTGTCAGGTAGGAGTGGTTTCAATCAAGTAGGACTGGTGTCAAGTACGTTTGGTGTCAATCAAGTATGACTGGTGTCAAGTAGGAGTGGTGTCAATCAAGGAGGTCTGATGTCAAGTAGAAGTGGTGTCAATCAAGGAGGTCTGGTGTCAAGTAGGTGTAGTGTCAATCAAGGAGGTCTGGTGTCAAGTAGGAGTGGTATCAATCAAGGAAGGATTGTGTCAAGTAGGAGTGGTGTCAATCAGAAGGTCTGGTGTCAAGTAGGAGTGGTGTCAATCAAGGAGGTCTCGTGTCAAGTAGGAGTGGTGTCAATCAAGGAGGACTAGTGTCAAGTAGGATTGGTGTCAATCAAGGAGGACTCGTGTCAAGTAGGAGTGGTGTCAATCAAGGAGGACTAGTGTCAAGTAGGAGTGGTGTCAATCAAAGAGGACTCGTGTCAGGTAGGGGTTGTGTCAATCAAGGAGGTCTGGTGTCAAGTAGGAGTGTAGTCAATCAAAGAGGACTGGTGTCAAGTAGGAGTGGTGTCAATCAAGGAGGACTCGTGTCAAGTAGGAGTGGTGTCAATCAAGGAGGACTAGTGTCAAGTAGGAGTGGTGTCAATCAGAAGGTCTGGTTTCAAGTAGGTGTAGTGTCAATCAGGGAGGTCTCGTGTGAAGTAGGAGTGGTGTCGATCAAGGAGGTCTAGTGTCAAGTAGGAGTGGTGTCAATCAAGGAGGACTAGTGTCAAGTAGGAGTGGTGTCAATCAAGGAGGTCTGGTGTCAAGAAGGATTGGTGACAATCAAGGAGGACTGGTGTCAAGTAGGAGTGGTGTCAATCAAGGAGGACTTGTGTCAGGTAAGAGTGGTTTCAATCAAGTAGGACTGGTGTCAAGTAGGAGTGGTGTCACTCAAGTAGGACTGGTGTCAGGTAGGAGTGGTGTCAATCAGAAGGTCTGGTTTCAAGTAGGAGTAGTGTCAATCAAGGAGGACTCTTGTCAAGTAGGAGTGGTGTCAATCAAGGAGGACTGGTGTCAAGTAGGAGTGATGTCAATCAAGGAGGTCTGGTGTCAGGTAGGAGTGGTGTCAATCAAGGAAGTTTGGTGTCAAGTAGAAGTGGTGTCAATCAAGGAGGTCTGGTGTCAAGTAGAAGTGTTGTCAATCAAGTAGGACCTGTGTCAAGTAGGAGTGGTGTCAATCAAGGAAGTCTGGTGTCAAGTAGGAGTGGTGTCAATCAAGGAAGTATGGTGTCAAGTAGGAATTGTGTCAATCAAGGAAGTATGGTGTCAAGTAGGAGTGGTGTAAATCAAGGAAGGATTGTGTCAAGTAGGAGTGATGTCAATCAAGGAGGTCTCGTGTCAAGTAGGAGTGGTGTCACTCAAGGAGGACTTGTGTCAATTAGGAGTGGTGTCAATCAAGGAGGACTGGTGTCAAGTAGGAGTGGTGACAATCAAGGAGGACTGGTGTCAAGTAGGATTGGTGTCAATCAAGGAGGACTTGTGTCAAGTAGAAGTGGTGTCAATCAAGGAGGACTGGTGTCAAGTAAGATTGGTGTCAATCAAGGAGGACTTTTGTCAAGTAGGAGTGGTGTCAATCAAGGAAGGATTGTGTCAAGTAGAAGTGGTGTCAATCAAGGAGGTCTGGTGTCAAGTAGGAGTGGTGTCAATCAAGGAGGACTGGTGTCAAGTAGGAGTAATGTCAATCAAGGAGGACTCGTGTCAAGTAGGAGTGGTGTCAATCAAGGAGGACTGGAGTCAAGTAGAAGTGGTGTCAATCAAGGAGGACTCGTGTCAAGTAGGAGTGGTGTCAATCAAGGTGTCCGTCAGCACACTTTTGTGGCACCTTCGGCATTATGTAAGACAAAATAACAAGTTTTACTTATCGTGTCATGTTTTTTCCGCTTCAGAACAAAAACCCCTGGCCCCACTGGCAACAGAAACCCTTTGTCCCACTCAACAGAAACACCTTGTCTCACTCAACAGAAACCCCTTGTCACACTCAACAGAAACCACTTGTCACACTCAACAGAAACCCCTTGTCACACTCAACAGAAACCCCTTGTCACACTAAACAGAAACCCTTTGTCACACTCAACAGAAACCCCTTGTCACACTCAACAGAAACACCTTGTCCAACTCAACACAAACCCTTTGTCCCACTCAACAGAAACCCTTTGTCCCACTCAACACAAACCCTTTGTCCCACTCAACAGAAACCACTTGTCCCACTCAACAGAAACCCCTTGTCACACTCAACAGAAACCACTTGTCCCACTCAACAGAAACCCCTTGTCCCACTCCACAGAAACCCCTGGTCCCACTCAACAGAAACTCCTGGTCCCACTTAACAGAAACCCCTTGTCCCACTCAACAGAAACAACTTGTCCCACTAAACAGAAACCCCTTGTCCCACTCAACAGAAACCCCTTGTCCCACTCAACAGAAACCCCTTGTCCCACTCAACTGAAACCCTTTGTCCCACTCAACAGAAACCCCTTGCCCCACTCAACAGAAACCCCTTGCCCCACTCAACAGAAACCCCTTGCCCCACTCAACAGAAACCCCTTGTCCCACTCAACAGAAACCCCTTGTCACACTCAACAGAAACCCCTTGTCCCACTCAACTGAAACCCTTTGTCCCACTCAACAGAAACCCCTTGCCCCACTCAACAGAAACCCCTTGCCCCACTCAACAGAAACCCCTTGTCCCACTCAACAGAAACCCCTTGTCCCACGCAACAGAAACCCCTTGTCCCACTCAACAGAAACCCCTTGTCCCACTCAACAGAAACCACTTGTCCCACTCAACAGAAACCCCTTGTCCCACTCCACAGAAACCCCTGGTCCCACTCAACAGAAACTCCTGGTCCCACTTAACAGAAACCCCTTGTCCCACTCAACAGAAACAACTTGTCCCACTAAACAGAAACCCCTTGTCCCACTCAACAGAAACCCTTTGTCCCACTCAACAGAAACAACTTGTCCCACTCAACAGAAACCCTTTGTCCCACTCAACAGAAACCCCTTGTCCCACGCAACAGAAACCCCTTGTCCCACGCAACAGAAACCCCTTGTCCCACGCAACAGAAACCCCTTGTCCCACTCAACAGAATTTGTCAAGGGATATATTAATTTGGTATCAATAAAACAAAAATCATATTCATCTGTTATATCCTCGAACACGTTCTTATTTATCATCTAACAACTATTTTGGAGCAAGAGCGGTTATCGATATATAACGTTATAAGGGAGATAACCATTATGTTGTCGTCAGCCTCGATAGCTAGACATCCAGGGCCCGTATTCATGAAACCGCTTTCATGCTCAAGCATGGATTCTGTGTTCAAACCTTATTTCTTGCTATGGCTATCAATCATTTAAACAATCTAATTTTGTCAACGTTTTGGTAAAAAATTGATGAGACATGTAGTTGAAAGCTGTTTACAACATTTCCAAGGACTTTTTGATTTTTCGACATGATTCAAGTGAGTTTCAAGAAAGCTGGCTTGAGCACAGATTCCGTGCTTGAGCATGAGAACAGTTTCATGAATACGGGCCCAGAGATCAAATATCTGTTAATAATGTAATATAAATTTTCTTTATTTTAGAACATCTTTAAAGCAAATCATTGGAAATTATTTAAATTAAATCTTTCTTAACCCGGACTCTCTGTGAATTCAGGGGTCCCTTCTCCGTAATCCTGACACAAACTAATTCATTACCCCAGAACTTTCACCGTGAGCTATTCCAATCACTGAAATAGAAGAGATCAAATGTGTCTTCAGGGGTAAGTGAGTTATTAAATAACATGCCGCGAGCGCCTGTCGTCCAAATATTAAGCGGGTCAGAGAGTCAGAACCCATCGGAGAATCTCGCACCCGCCTGTCGTCCAAATATTTAGCGGGTCAGAGAGTCAGAACCCTTCGGAGAATCTCGCACCCGCCTGTCGTCCAAATATTTAGCGGGTCAGAGAGTCAGAACCCTTCGGAGACTCTCGCACCCGCCTGTAGTCCAAATATTTAGCGGGTCAGAGAATCAGAACCCTTCGGAGACTCTCGCACCCGCCTGTCGTCCAAATATTTATCGGGTCAGAGAGTCAGAACCCTTCGGACTACCCAAATGTATATATTTGAGGATGAACCAACAGAAAAAACAACTGATATTACCCAAAACAAGACCACAATTCCTGATTTATCACAGGGAGAATAAACGTTTATTTCTCCCCGTAAACAGAGTATTATCATTATTAAAACGTTAATGGTTAATTAGTTAATAATAAGTTCCAGCAAAAAAGTGTCTTTCTGTTGGTGCGTCTTACCCCTGTCACCATTCAATATATTTTATCTAAAAACTCATTTTGGTCAAAAAAATTAACTTTTTGTTATTATTTTTTAAAAATGTAATCATGAAACAGCTTCCATTTGGCATTCATATCAATCATTAATGCCACATAGATGCTTACCATGAATGCCACTCAGTGTTTTTATATTGAAGTTATTGCAGAATTCGTTTTCTTTTTTTCAAATAACAGTATTTGTGAGAGCCATGTCGAGTGTTCCGTAAGGTTGAATTACCTATCCTCTGGAAACCATAGTGAGTTTCTGTCTTAAAAGCATGTCACGATTCCATTCATTGACTAGCAGATACCCCGTAACCATCGTCGGATACCCACGGTTGATCTCGCTTCGCTAACTCACACATCATTTCTTTTCGTTGGATGTCCTAAGCTATCTCTCATTATGCCAATGATAAATTCGTAGCCAGCCCTGCCAAACCTGTAATACCTTGGTCTAATGTAAGTTTTAGGACGTGACCGTCGAGAACAGGGACACGTTTTAAACGTATCTATGGTCGAATGTAGGGGGGGAGGGATTCTCAATATAAACATAGCACATGCGTTATGGTCTTATGATGTGGTGATGAGTGAGTTAGCGAAGCGAGATCAACCGTGGGTATCCGAAAATGCCCCGTAACATACCCAAACAGTTTCCGATTGGAAAGAAGTTAAAACTATCAAATTATTCGTCAGTGTGGTCAAAGGGAGATCACCGCTACAGTAATATTACATATAACTGTGAGAACTGAAAAAATCAAAGGAATTTATAACTTTTAAAGGCCCAATATACGTAACTTCAGGGAAATTTTCGTGATTTTGAACAATTCTGAAAAAAAAATCCAGTTGATAACCATGCAAAAATAAGCCTAAAACGAAGTAAACCTGAGCGGTAACTAACAAGAAACTCTGGACAAAAAAATCCAAAGAATTGAAAATAATTCAGGTGGGGCCCACTTCAACAACAAACCGAAGGTAGAAGACGGTTCGAAATGGACGCGTGTTTACAAATAGCGTGTTTCAACTGCTGCTGTACCGGTAACCGCGAAAGAATTCATATTGAATATTGCTGATATCAGTTAATCTTAGCTAAATCTGTTATTAGGCTTGATTTTCGCTTAAAGTTTTGCCGAAAGTTACGTATATTGGGCCTTTAAAGAAGAACTATTTCATAATTCGACTAATATTCTTAAGTCCACTGATAATGTTACTCTTTTTGATCGACCCATCATATTAACAGATCAGGCTGCAGGAAGTTTATTATTCGTATAATTGTATGTCATATCTGGTTTAAATCATATAACCGACCCGTTCAGTCATGTCATACGACCAAAGTCATGAATAGGGTATCACACAATGTAATAACACCATTGTGATGCCATAACAAATGACGTCTTTATGACGTTATATGGTTGTCTCGGAAGTGAAATTTACCTTTTTTATCAAGAAATAAATTTAAGAATTTTGGTGTAATTTCTCATGAATATGAATTATGTTATAAACATAATCTTACACTCGTGCCAATGTAGCTGTACAATTTATATGTCTCTCTTTTTAGTGCATCTATATTAGAATAATATAAATATGGCCAATTTTGGATATTGACTTTTTGGTCAGTTCGAATAAAATGACAGCAAAAATAATTGATGATGAACCTGTAAAGGAAACCAAATTACGCTGAAGAAAATTAGCGAGAAGTACGGCTATACCTGAGTTGAAAAGGCAAAATCACAATACATCATACTTATTGCCAGAGACGTGTATGTAATACAGATGACTTTTATGTCTGTGTTATTACCTACTTACGACTAAATGACTTAAAGAAACGTATGTATATGAATTCTGTTGTCGAGACATCATGGACGTAAAACATATCATCGTATTTTCTTTTTACATCAATGATTTGTAAAATGATACGACCAAATGACACAATTTGTAGTAACTGCTAAGAAACGCTCACATGGCTTATAAGTTTGCACACCATGAAATATGTACGTTATGCAATGTCAAAATGAGGTACAATCCTTATATATACTTTCATTTGCCTGGTTCCCCTACTCCTTACTCTTCGCTCTCCTACCATAACGCTACCCGAGACAGTATATCAAATCTATCCTTTTCTGAAATAATTTGTTATCACCACCATGTTGTTCAATTCTACATGTTTAAAAATAAAATAAAGAGGTATATGTCGAATTGTCACATGTGAGACGTATTGTTGAAAACTGCACGTGTTCTACGCCGCACAGGGACCTGATAATTTAGTTTAGGTCTAAAACTAGAATTTGTTGCAGCTAGTTTTACAACTAATTTTACACTTTGGGGTGGGGTGGTGGGATTGGGTAGTGATGTTTAGTACTCTAAACACCCTTGTTTAGGTACAAAACTAGCTGTAACAAGTTCTCGGGTCCCCGTGCTTGTGTACGTGGTAGTCAAATGCAAATAGACGTATGGTTCCACTCATATTTGTAGCCTTATAGCTAGCTACGCCCCGGGTTTCATAAAGTATTGCAATTTTTCTTCAATCAGATTTGATTTAAGTACATTTTAGAATCTAACCAATTCAATAACTCGAATGTTTTACAGTAAAACGAAGAATATAAAAAAAAATCCATCCAATAATCTTTTGAATGTGTATATAGAACTTGAATTGAGTAAGATAATACGGATATTATTTCTAGTTGCAACCAACCTATGCAAGAAGTAGTTAACTTCACTTGGCGATGGAAGCAGTGATGTTGGGATACGAACACCAAACTTTTTCCGTCACTCTATCAAATGCAATTTAAATGATTTTTTTTTCAAAATATTCTTGGATAATGTGGATTTGGCGAAATGATTTGAACCCCTGTGCATCAATAAGGTACATTACTGTTTCAAGTTCATCTACAACCGGCTAAATTTTGAAAACATTTTAAAAACAATTAATATTATGAAAACTGTCAAAATTAATCGATTTCTTTGTTAAAATACGATAAGAAATTTATATGATGCTTATTTATGAAACACTTCAATTATTAAAGGCCCAATATACGTAACTTTCGGCAAAACTTTAAGCGAAAATCAAGCCTAGTTTTGGATAAATATTATCAGGCCCAATAGTATCTCCTTATTAAGAGAAGTTTGTCTTTAAGAATATTTCAGGTGACTAAGATTAATTATGTTAATGTGCATTATAGTTGGTTATGATAGCCACGACTTATAAATAATTTGCTTAAGATCACCACATCGCTAGCGCGCCCCCCCCCCCCCCCCCCCCCCCACAATACAGTAATTAACCTGTTAATGGAAGGTTCATAAAACACCCACTCTACTCGCCAATAGTTACGAGTCTTTATTACCACAGAGGCTTTATACGTCTCTGATTACCGTAAATCTTTTCTTCCGCTGTTACAAAACCCCCTACCCGTTATGATATTCTAGCCCTTTGTTATTATACCTCCTTATCAGATGATTACGTCACGGGTAGGATGATACGGGTGTGACCTTGAAGACAGGTCTCACCACCCCCGCCGTGTCAACACTCTATACCCCCCTGGGTGTCAATTAATTACAGGTATATGACCGTGCTCCCGTTGTTATACCTGTACACACCTGTAAATAAAGGTGTGACCTTGACACCTGTTGATCGGCGGTGATAAAATAGCAATATATCACTCTAAAAATAAATGTACTCTAAGATCTATGAAAGGTGATCATGAAGGACTATGTGATAGAACCACTCAAACGAAATAGAATAGATTTCCTTATTTATCTTTGGTGTGCGGTAGATGTTAAGGGTCATCTAAATAGGAAAATCATGTTGAATTCGAAAACAAAGAAAACAAAGTATGGCACAAATATGGTCATGAAAAATATCAAAATGTGTGTGATCATACGAACTTTCTAGATATATTTAATAATAAGCTAAATATGATAAGAGATTTTTTTTTTTTTTTTTAAGTGACTTTGTGGCAAGATGCATCATGGAATAAGTTTCAGTTACACAATAAATAAGAAAACAACAATTTTGCTGTACTCTCAAGTGTCTATTATAGCACAAAATAGGGATAGATATTACTGTTTTGGCCTTTAAATTCAAATGGCGGCTGTGAATAACATCGCACAAATATTAATATAGTTGATAAAGAAGTATTTCAATCATCAAAAATGCTCTTATTTGAGAAAGACTTCTGATCATAACAAGACGACGGTTTTAGGAAAAAGTCATTTAAATAACTGTAAAAATGCAGATTTCTTTTTTAAAAAAGCCCACCAAACAAACACTTAGGTAAATAACATGCCAAAAGCAAGGTCCATGGTTAGCCATGATACATACCCATAATTGATCAAGCTACTTCTTTTCAATTTGCCTAATTAGTGATTAATAAGCATTTTTGAAGATGACCCTAAACCAGTGAACATAATTAAACTGTGTAGAGCTATTTGTGTTCCAAATCACAGGGACCTGATAATTTGTTACAGCTAGTTTTGGACCTAAAATAGGGTGTTTAGAGTAATTTTACACATTTGGGGGGTTAAGATCAATTTTCGATAAAAATGCCCCCTCAATAGCTTTTATGACCATTGAGGGGGCATTTTTATAGCTTTTATGACCATTGAGGGGGCATTTTTATCGAAAATTGATCTTAACCCCCCAAATGTGTAAAATTACTCTAACACCCTATTTTAGGTCCAAAACTAGCTGTAACAAATTATCAGGTCCCTGTGCTCCAAATAGCAGAAGCCAGGTATGTATCGAGTGAAATTAAATGAAGATGATTTTTTTATTCAGAAACTTTTTATTAGTTTTGCTACCTACTTCAAGATTTGCGCCCCATCCCCTTTTCAAAATGCAAAAGCTTTACTTATAGATATTACTTATAACTTTGACAGAAGTGTACCTGTACGCTTATTGTTATGATGCAATTCGACTTAACTATATATGTAAGATCACGTTCCTACTTCTATTAGGATGGATGTTGATACAGTTGGTGTTGCTTTTTTTGGGAGGTTGGAGGGGTGCAGACATCTCCCCCCTCCCTCCTCGTTCTCCCCCCCCCCCCCCCCCCCACCTAACTCCAAATAATAATGACTTTCTCTTTCGTTAAATCGATAAAAATAAATAGATAGATAAATAATAGTGTGTTGTTCCGTCGGTACGAATCAACTTGGCTGCATGCCGGGTCATAGCCCTGAGGAGTTTAAACAATTCGGTGGACTTTAAAAGAAGAGCGCCTGAAGCTCAGTAGAAAGTCTATTGAAGATGGAATTTATGATGAAAGAAAGGAAAACGTGGGACAGGACCTTTTTTTTCGTGTATATAAATTTTGAATGTATATTCCTATTTCAGTGATCAATCTATATATGTGCGCATCCCGAGTCCTGTACTCGTAGAATTTTGAAAGGACCCATTGAATTTCCGGAAATGGTTAACTTCAACTTTGCGAGACCCATTGTTTTTGGCAATACTTGAAAATAAAAAGGACCCATAAAAAAATTCCTGCGAATTATACATTGATAAAAAAATCTTTAAATGTGTATTTGTCTCTTTTAGTTCATTGGAGTTGATTTTATTAAACAACATGAAAATCCTGATTTGCATACACAGGTCTATAGCATGATTAAAGGGATGCTAACGATATATGTCCGTGGTAACAGCTAGTATTCAAAATGTTAAAAAAAATAGAATATGTCTTTATATGAGCCTAAAGCCATACGTCGCTGATTTAACGGGAAACATATTAGGCCTAGATCTTGAAAAAGGTGCGACAAGACTTTCTAAGTAATTATTTGCAACCTTTGCTTAAATATTGATAACAATATTTCCTCGGCTTGAAAAAGATCCATCGACCCGGGTTTCACGCACGAATTGAAAAGTCCGCTAAAATTTTGGACTATTCGGACCGTTTCTAAAATAGCCATCTAAAGGGGTGGTAAAACTCCAAGGTAAATATCACTCCGAACAGAATGCCTCGATGCTGCCTTGTGTATCATGTGATCACCAAGTACGCCTTCTGATTGGTCTAATCGGTCACCAGCGGGGAATTCAACCGGCTTGCCTCGTTTCAATCCAGATTGACTCAGCTGTGCAAAACACTGTTCAAAATCTTTTCTTGAGTTGACTTGACAAGAACTGATTCTCTAGCCGCAATTTAGCCTGTATGTCTGTTGGAGTGTAATCTAGCTACAGACAAGAAGGCAACGTTGTGTGCTTGCACATTATTTTTATTTTCATTGAAACGGAGGCAGTGTATATCGGTGACATTTGAACTTCAAAATGTCGACGTTCGTGTTTGACGCTTTTCAAGACTCTGAGAACCAAACATCACGTCGGGTGAAAAATGTACCAAGAAATAATGCACCTAAGAGGGCTGCATTGGGTGTCATAACCAACCAAGTACGAGTGCAGCCGTTCAGAGCAGCAAAAGTAAGTTAACCTAAATTTAAATTATAATTCCTACTGTGGTATGACCATTGACATTGTAACACGTCCCCACCATCGACCCATTGAGCAAGAGCCTCATTGCCCCATGTTATAAATTCAAAAACGGCTATACAAATAAGGAAATTTCTAAATTAATCTCGGCCAAAATATATATTATGCTTGTCAATTGTTTGGTATTACATGTGACTTAGTTTGCACATTGTCTTTGTTTGAAATTGAGCGCTTGTATTGCAAAATTAGGCGACAAAGGCAAGTTATTAAAATCACCCTTTTTCGAAGTGTATGGGATAAATGAGTAATTGCTTTATTTTAACAGGCTGGAACTGAAGCATTTCAAGATGAAAATGCGTTTTCAAGACCTGGAAAGGTGTTTGGACAGAAGCAGGAGGCCCAACCTTTTTCTATATTTGTTGATGACAGAAAAACACTACAAGAACTCAAGCCAGTATCTGCTAATATGGTGGCAAGTGCTGATACCAAAGTGCAATTGTCTGATGCTGTTACAACTTTAAACAGTCTCCATGACCCCCTTTCCACAGCCGCAAACAACTCTCTTATTTGCATAGATGAAAGTATTGGTGAGATGATTTGGATACTCTGTCAAATATTAGGCTATAATTGGGACTATAACTAGGTCTATCCTTATTATAATCGGTGCAGTGCAGACTTGTTTTTTGAAAAAAAAACTGTCACATTTCTTCCTCACAGTGTTCTCACCAAGTTTTGCAATAATTGGTTGACTTTGAAAGAATAGCCGATTGAATTTTCACATTCTGTAATGTTGATATATATATATAATTCTGAAAAATAGCCGGTTCAAAGTTGATGAATAACAGGCTACTTTTGCCAGCAACCGGCTTTTAATGAGAACCCTGCCACATAAAATCAGCTATGCTTGAACCAAGTGGAATTACTAGCCGTGTCGGTTACGAAACTTGTCAATAAATTTGCTAACTAATGGGTACTGCAGCACCGGTAAATAAAAAGGGAAGTCAAATACATGCCTGTGTAGTTCAAGTCAGTAAAATGAAATCTAAAAATGTTGAATAACATTGTTGGTTTTGTCCTGTCAACTTGTGCTGGTATGATTTGTCTGGTAAATGTGGCTCATTTGCCAGGAGCAAAATATTGATCAGAACTTGATATCTCTCTATCATCATCATTGTTTGATATAGAGAATAAAAGATGGTTTCAAAAGTTACAACAGATTTGTTTACTGTAAAATACATCATTGCTTATACCGCATTATTTTGCTTCAGATTCTCCTATGGTGCTCGACATTTCACACGATGTGGCAGAAGAGGAGAAAAAACCTCTAAACAGAGAAGCTATCATTACAACTGTCCCAGAGTATGCAGAAGAAATTTATACGCATTTACGAGAAGCTGAAGTAAGCACAAGTTTAAAAAATGTCGCTTGATAGCACCAGTGATC
The DNA here is from genome assembly GCA_947623455.1 of Mimachlamys varia. Lineage (NCBI taxonomy): Eukaryota > Metazoa > Mollusca > Bivalvia > Pectinida > Pectinidae > Mimachlamys > Mimachlamys varia. The sequence continues at coordinate 11,648,634 of OX392537.1, read as the reverse complement.
ACTCTACGTGCGAGCCAGTACTCGTAAAATTTCAAGAAATACTTCAATTTAACATTGTGTGACCAATAGTTTTCAGCAATGTGTAAAAAAAATGGACCCCTGAAAATAAATTGTAAATTGATCACTGTAGCGCGCACTAGTTTGTGTTTATACACATAAATTTCTTCATTGGCTGATAAAATGCAGGATCCTTATTGAAAAATGCACTGATTATCCAGAACAAATTATGCTAGCTCTGTTTTATATTTTTCTTATATTGCAAGAAAAATCTGTTTACTTTTGGTATATCATATTTAACGCTTAAAAACTTCTCTTCATGCTTATGATTGACATTCAGTAAAGGCATCAGGATTCAGTAAAGAATAATGTAAGACGATAAAACACAATTCCCATAATGCCATTAGATGCTTCAGTACATTTATCTTGTTTATTCAGCTGAAAAATCGACCAAAGGCCGGCTACATGAAGAAACAGCAAGACATCACAACCTCTATGAGATGTATTCTGGTAGATTGGCTTGTGGAAGTGTCTGAAGAGTACAACCTTCATCGGGAGACTCTCTTCCTCGCCATCAACTACATTGATCGCTTTCTGTCCACAATGGCTGTTCAGAGAGGCAAGCTTCAGTTGGTGGGAGCTGCCAGCATGTTCCTTGCATCGTAAGTAAAACTGCTCAAAACAAGTTCTTCCCATAGAAGTTGCTGAATGACTACAAACATGAATACATTTTTTTCTTTTTTTTTTGAAAAAGTGATAATATAATCCCGTAATGACTGAAAAGTTTCATCAGCAGAGTACTGCAGTAACAAAAAATCGTCTCAAATATGTATCCTGGCCTGACTTTCGTTCAAATGTTGCTCAAACAATTATTATGCAATGAGCAGCTTTTGATGTCGCATTAACGCAAGTTTTTGTTTTCGTATAGATGCTTGTGCTTGGCATTTGTTTATTTTCTGTTTTTGATTCACAGTAAATATGAAGAGATCTACCCCCCAGATGTTGGAGAGTTTGCCTACATCACAGATGACACATACACAAAGAAACAAGTAGGTTGATTATTAAAAACCCAAAAAAAGTAAAATGGGGTTGGTGGCATTTACAGTACCACTTATCAAGGACAGAAATGTTCATGAACGGAGAAAACCACAATATCAGTGAAAGAATATTAAAATTTAAATAAAAAATTAAATGGACTTGCGTATGTGTTTGGGGAAGAAAATGCCTACCTGCCTAATCTACTTGAAAAAAATTGGCCTGAGAACCAAGTAATTAATTTTTTTTTTTTTTTTTTTTTTGGCCTAAAACATTATCCAACTATTTATAAAATCAGCTTGCTACCTATTTAATATTCTTAGAGTTTGTATAGAACATAGTATTGTCTTGCAACTGCATGGTCTCCTGTTCTAAATATCAATGTTTTGATACAAACAAAAATCCAGCATTTATTCACTGTTGAAAATTGTGTTGTGTAGGTGCTGAGGATGGAACATCTGATCCTGAAGGTACTTAAGTTTGACATCTCTCCTCCAACTGCTAACTGGTTCTGTGACCATTTCCTCAAGCAAGCTGGCTGTGATGACAAGACCAAATCACTTGCTATGGTAAGTTTTGGATTCTGATAAACATGTATATATATTTTGTATCTATTCTTACTAACAGGGAAAAATCCCTCAACTTATTTTGGTTCAATTCAGAAGTTACTGTTATCAATTAAGATATGAAATTAAAAAAATACTCCAATCTAAACTACTTGTCATGATATGTACATTAGACAAATCAGTATTACAAGTTACTTCCCCTAGACTGTTGGAACGCTTTACCATTACAAGTGTTGATTAAGTAGCCATATTATATATGAATGAGGAAATGTATCAAAAAGGGGGGAATTGTGGAAGACTTTATTGTAGGAGTAGGAGATGAACTAGTTTTGCTTGCAGCATTCTTCGAATAGCTAGGCCTGCCCTATATGGCAGAAGTTACTGATTGTGAAGAGAGTTTGACAGTCAAGCACAGGCAAAGATAATTCATGTAATTTAACTCGATTAATAAGTTAGCATCATTTTTTTAAAGAGCCCAACATTTATGAAATATATGGGGGCATGCCCAGTTTCGAAATTTCCGGAATGCATCCTTGAGTCATCAGTTGCAAGTGTTGTGTTGGTTGAGGTACAGATTGTCGTCGTATAATAGCTAGTGCAAAATTGTGAATTTCTTTCTAGTTACTGATAGAGCTGAGCTTGGTCGAAAGTGAAACGTTCCTGAAGTACAACCCAAGTCTACTATCTGCAGCAGCCACATGTCTAGCCTGCTACTCAATGGGAGATGAGCAACCATGGGTAAGTTGTGGCAAATTCAGTGAAGTGAAACAAATAAAAGCACTTGGAGTTGTACAAAATGATGAAGATGGGTAGTTGCTAATGTGCAATTTCCAATAGTTAAATATTTGTCACCTGTTGCCATTACTCTATATTATTTTTTTGCATTTTGAAAATATTAATTTTTATTACCCAATCTGGTATAAAAAATAGGTTGTGATTGTACTGATGTTATTTGCAGCCTGCTAGTATGGTGAAGTTGACGGGATACGAGTTGTGTCACTTAGTGGAATGTCTACAGGATCTGTACAACACTTACTGCAATGCACCAAAACAACCCCAACAGGCCGTTGTGGAGAAGTACAAACACACGAAGTGAGTCGATACCAAAACTTAATGTAATCTGTAAAACTCTCGCAAATACCGGTTATAGTCGATGCAAATAAGGATATAGTCGGTGATGGTTCTAACGGCTCGATATTTATAGACTGTCTTGCCTTCTAGCTAAAAGTGCTGTATTTTCAGAAACTAGTGTAGTTGAAAAATTACTGGTAATTATGAAAGATCCGTGAACCACATGTAGAAGTGTAATGTACAATCTACTAATCTAATGCCCAGAATGGTACATACAGTAGAACCTTGTTTTTGTATACCTCAGAGATGCCTTTAAAGTATTTCGTCAGTCCTGAACATTTGAACTTGGGTAACTGAAATTCCATGATCCTGCAGATTTTAAGATATTGAGGTTCAACTGCATTTTGGATATCGAAGATAATTCACTATAAAATTGTGGATTAGTTAAAATTTTAGATTTAGAAATAAAGTAAATTTTAGATTTAGAAATAAAAGTGAGCATCCCCAACTTGTAGCAAATTAAAAAAAAGGCATTTGTCTTAACATGAATTTGAATTTTTGTGATGCATCCTTTGCTGTGCAATAATTGTGATTTTTTTTTTTGAGATATTCTTGTACATCAATGATTTAACATACCAAGTTTTTCTCCATATAACATATACCAATCTTATTTTCTTGCAGACATCATGAAGTGTCCAACTTCAGCAAGTACCCACCTCCTGCTCAGCTGTCCTTATAGACCAAGTGACAGCAGGTGTCAGGAATCCTGGAGCTGTACAGGGGAGTCCCCAGTCCCAACCCAGGGGGCTATGCGCTTCCCTGCATGTAGCCCACGCAGGAGTACGTCATACCAAGTTCTTTCATTACTGCGGCCTGTCAAACCATTTGACGTGCCCGTACAACCAGCTGGATCAACTGCCAATTGTGTTCAAGGGAGAGAGGATGTGGGTTGGAAAACAGTTTTGACGAGTTGTGTATGCTCCTGGTCTTTCTGCAACACAGGAGTGTTACCATGAACCGATTTATTTGAGTTCCTTCCATCCACGCATTCAAGAGAGAAAATAGCAGCTATTTGTGTTTTAGTCCTAGGTGCAATACAAACTTCATTTTACTTCATGTTTTCATTGGTATCTGATTGTTAGTGTCTTGAAATCTTCGTTTCTAGTGATATTATTTTAAAGCACATTTGATTTTAATGACCATATTTTTTATCATCTTGACTTTTATACAATCCAGAAGCTTTTTTGTCATGAATGAAATGAGAACTTTTGAAGTTTTATACATTACAGAAATTGTTTTTAAAGGCAATTTTCATGAAATTGTGCATTGAATGATTACAGAAAGATAAATTTATCAGAGGAAATTTTTTTTGTGGTTGGTTTTTGTAACTTGTTAAAATGTTTCCTCTTCAACCAATGCAAATTTTTTCATTTCATTTCAAAGAATCATGAACAAAGTAACGAGTTTCTTTTACTCATTAAGATGGTGCTATTTTGTGTTTTTTTTTGTTTTAATTTTCATTGCATAAATTTTTCAAACATACCATACCATTTCCTTCTAACAGCAGTTCTAGAACTGAATATTTCCATTTGGATGAGTAACCCAATGTCTTATCGTTGCTTAGGAGATGATTTATTAACTTCAATGCATGCCTTGCTTGGTTTTATTTGTTATTTGGAACAGGTTTTAAACATATTTGAGTTCAGCAAATGTTTTATGGGTAATATAAAAAGCATTTTTCAGAGTGATAAATAAATATTGAGATTGTTTTGAGCAATGGCGGTAATATGAAACTAATTTTACAAGCTTTTGAAATGTCTGTTAAAAGCTCTTAAATATTTTTTTCAATTACTGTTGGGTGTTCAAAATCATGTCCAATAATTTTGCAACATTTGGATATCTTAAGAATTCAGTACTTACATATGTATTTTATCGTTACATTCAGCACTTTTTTAATTTTGCCTGCAACTGTCTGATGCTATCGCTAAATATCTTTCTGACAAGTGTCAATCTCTCTGTTAAAAACCTAGAACTGCTGTTAACATGCATAATATCATTGGGAACGGAGTATCAATGTGTACAAGGTTGTAAATGAGTCCCGAACGATTGCCTCATCTTTCATTAGAAATCAACTTTTTTACCCATAGAAACAAGTGTGTGATTGTCCATATGTACTTTAATTTATCAATACCTCCTTCTGCCGTTCTGTTTGTACCTCTGTATATAGTGTTGCTCTCTGTACAAAACTTTTACTGTTCTCTTAATCTGTCTTCTGAGGATGTTACTAAAATGATCATGTGTGTGTTCGTTATGTCTCGCCATTCAAACAATGATGTATAATTGTGTTTAAGTTAATTTTTTATGAATGATTCGATTGGGATGAAAGTCTTTTAAAAGTATAACTGCAGAAGGTGAAGCTGTGCAAAGATGTATATTTTTAGCCATGGGTGTGACAGATGAATTATAGGACCCTATGGAGGTGGCATGATTTGAACAGAGGGCAGCACATTCCCATCTATTAAATGACTTTAAGTGTTGATTGCATCATGATTATTATATATTTAAATTGTATTCGTGTGTAGATAATGAATTTTACATATAAAACTTTTTAATTAAAATAAAATTTCTCTGTTCTTATTTCAAAAGCTCAGCTGACTTTGGTAGATGGGCTTTTGGCTCGCGTGTTGCTGGCCGCCTAAATACCATCCTCAATATCCAGGGGGTTACACTTGCCTACATTCTCTATATCCCTGGAATTTGTCGTGCAAAACTGAAGGCACGACAATAACAGTTTGATTGGTCAATTTTTCACCAGGCTGATATCCGTCCTTTGAAGATTACAAAGGAGCTTAGCCACAATTGACTTCAAAGCCCATCAATTTTTTATCATAGGGTCAAGCCTTCATGTAAACAAATAAACAAAATATCAAACTAGCGTTCTTGCCTCAAGATGGTGCACGCTGAGCCTTAGTTTTGCTACGACATATTCCAGGGGTGTAGTACGCATAAGCCCTAGATCAGTAGGATGCCTAAATCCTTTGTAAAGGTGAGCCCTCACTGTTACAAGAGTTTTGTAGTTGCCAGGTTTTGAATTGCAGCCACAATGAGTCATTATGAATACTGGCTGTATTTGCGCAGAATTGGACAAAGAGGGAAGAAAAATACTATGGATGTGACTAAACCCTAAATTGGGAATGACTAAAACATTGAATTGATCTGGCTGGTCAAGGTGTTAATTACAAGACCCGATTTGCATTTAAAACACAATTTGCCGTGGAGTAAAACGTTTTGTGGAAATGACATGGCCCTTGGATCATGAAACGGACTGGGTATGTTTGTAATATAACATACTATCACAAGACTACCACTTGCATTTATCATGAAAGATTTAAATTGGGTTCCGTCCGAAGGGCTTTTCTGAGCTATAATATAACTTCAAAACAGTTTGACACATCTGTGTTCGTATTAGACTAGTGTCGAAGCCTTTTTGCTATTAGTGAGGTCTTTTTCATCTTTTCTTTGTTACCATGGAAACGATTCTGAAATGCAAAATTACTGTTTGATAGCTTTCCTGGGCTATAACTTGAAAACAGTTCACAATAAAACTTTGTATACATTCAAGTCTAGCGCCCTTTGGACAAATAGTTTCTAGGCTACAATTCAAAATGCGTTTAATACATTTTTTATGCATTAGGTTAATGTCCTTGTGCCTTTTGCATGAAATTCACAATTTTGATAATGCATCTTAGCACCTTTTCATTTATGAAGAATATTTGATTCCCGCGATATATCTGGGTCTGGAGATAAGAATTGATGAAAATTAAATTTTTTGGAGCCCCTAGGGGGGTTAGGATAATATAATTCAGTTTTGGTGTATCTTTGGCTAGGGACAGTTTTTGCCAAATTTCATTCAAATTGGTTAAGGTTTTTTTGAAAATGTAAATTGTTTACAAACTGATGATGATTAGAAAAGGACACTTCGTCTCGGGTGAATCGGAGACACAAGGAATTTTTGGAAACTTTTCTTTTAGACAACAGTTTTATTTAAAGTAGCTGACCTTGATCTTTGACCTGAAGAGCAATCCAAGCAAGGACTTTCAGAAAGGAAACAATTGGGATGACCTTCAAACTAGATTGTGATAAAAGGGTATATTAGAACCTCAAATTATAATTATTACATGTTTATCATTATGTGCCCCACTCAATTAAGAAACCCAAGATTTTCGTTTACCTTTTTCAGCTGAAGGTCAACGATTGGGGAAGTTATTACACATTTCTTATTACCTATCTTGGTACATTCAGTCAATCATTCTTAAAATTCAAAGAGATGCATTCTGTGTGCTTGAGTGTGTAAATAAATACAAGTCAACCCCAAAAATTTGAAAATGACATTTAATATAGCATTTGTAGTACTGATGTTCAGCACTATTAAAGATATATATCAAACCAGTATACATTTTATGGTCATGCAAAGGTCAAACTCCCAATTGAAAAAACCTTTTCACCAGTATATAGCTACAATCCTCATGTCCCTTTGGTAGTTCACTTCCAGAGTACTACCAAACAGTGTGAAAGGACACCAGTACTTACGACTGAAATTAACAAGTTACTGATAGGAAAAATTGCACAAGCAATTATTCTCTCGGATAATGTAAATTAATGAAATGTGTCTTGTAATAAGACTTTTCTAGGTTCACATATACGATTTTGGAAGACTCGTGCATTCAAATTCATAAAAAAGATCCAGTAGGGACCTCTGCATTTACACCACCATAGCTGGTTTTCCGTTTGTTTTGTTCACTTTCAGTTATGTAAACTAAAAAATGCATCTTGTTGATTATAATCGAAAGTTGCTGTTATGTAGCATATGTAATATAATATGATAATACGACCTGTCTAGGACTTCTTGAGAAATAGTGATAACAATTATATAAAACTGTCGAAATCCAAGATGGCTGTCTGTCGGCCATACTGTTTGGATTAGACCCAAAAATCAATATGAAGATGTGATCATGGGGAAACTACACATGAAAATTTAAAAAAATGATCTAACCGCAACTTCTTGAGAAATAGCACAAACCAAATTGATCTCCCAAATTTCAAGATGGCCACCTGTTGGCCATCTTGGTTTTCTTAACAGTTTCAAAATATGAAATGCATTCTGTAGGGACAATGGAAAGCCTACATGTAAAATTTATTTTCAGTTTTTCAGTTTTTACTTACTTTCACCCATGCAACAGTATAACTGTGATGGACATATATAGAGTGGTTTAAATAAGCACACTATATGAAGATGGGTGGCTGCAAAAATATAAAACATTGCATGTTATCATTAAGCAGCTCTAGTATCCTACTAGGATTTGATCAATACTGAAATTGTAATTCACCTTATTCAATGATAGCAACTAGGCTTCCACTTAGATATGATAATTTAAAAACAGTGAACTACTCAACCAATCAGAAACTGGGTTCCTATTGGATTAAAGATATATTGCATGTCTTGTCCAATAAGAAACAAAGTTTGTAGTCTGTAGCTAGATCTAACTAAATATTGCTAGTACAATGTACTACATATGCCTGTCACCAAATCAATCAGACACCGGTTGTCTCGTCTGGAACAGAGTTAGCACAAATATGCTGCACATCTTCAAACGATATACAGTGCACTCCTCTTTATATCATGTTGCATTTGTCAGACAAAACATGATATTAACAGGAATGTGACATTAAGAGAAAGATGCTTTCCCACTAAATCTAGTGCATTTTCAATCTCCATAACTAAAAGTAGCTATTCAATGTACATATGAAGATGTTTCAATATATATAGATAACATTATTTCAATTGAAAATCATTTTTGGAGATATTTTTTATTTTCTTTGCAACATTTTGTACAAGTTGTATCTGAAATCAATGGAAATGACATCATTTTCTGGATATTTTATGTGATTAGTTAAAAAAAACATGATATTAAGAGGAATTCACCTCAAAATACATGATACATGTATTAACCAAATAAAATAACATAGATTATATAGAGAGAAAAATGGTGCTTGGGGGGAAAACTTGATATAAAGAAGAATGTGATATAAACAGGAGTGATATTAAGTGGAGTCCACTGTATAGGCTTGATTGAGTCATATCTGTAGGATATCCAAGATGGCAACTGGTAGCAATATTGAATTTGGGATCAAAAGTTGAGGTGGTTTTTGACTTCACAATCAAACAAAACACTCTTTCAAAAGTTATTGAAAAGAGAAAAGAAGTCATATTAATTTTTCATTAAATCCAAGATGGCAGCTCGACCAGATTAAGGTGAAAATCAATTTTGAGTGGGAATTTTCATTAAAGAAAACCCCTGTAAAGCATTTAACTGAGGGTCACGAGACAAAATATCAGAAGGCTGCCTGAAGCCAATTCAATTTTCAGATTGGGTTCAAACAGGTATTTGATAAAAAAATTAAGGGGTACAAATTGAATGAAAATCGTTGCATTTCTGTAAGACTTTAAAAGCATCATCATGCAGGCAACACCAATATGACATGTTTCCCCCCTTGTGCCCACAGGGGCTAGGCATGGACCTATGTCACTGTGAAATGATTGTCAGGTATTATTTTTACTTTTCTCAAATATAGCCCCTCCCACTACTATATATATCTGCATTGTGACTTGTCACAGATATATAGTAGTGGGAGGGGCTATATTCGAGAAAGGTAAAAAAAATATCTGAAAATCATTTCATAGTGACATAGGTCCGTGCCTAGCCCCTGTGCTTGTGCCATTTTGCAATCAGGTACACACATAAAGCTTTACCAGGGTTAACTTACATAATAAGAAAAAAACATGAATTCACATTTTCTCTTTGAAACATGACTGACCAATAAAAACAATGTTTCTACAGAATAAATTGATAACTACAATCAGGTAAAAAAATATTCTCTTAGTTTCTGATGAGACTCCATTTCAGAAATCTCAACTTCAGGCCCCGGTTTCATCAACATTCCTTAACTTAAGGAAATTCCTTAACTTAAAAAACTCCATAGGAAAGCATTACAGAATTTAAGGAGAAAATCCTTAGTTAAGGAACTTTCCTTAATTTCTGTAATGCTTTCCTATGGAGATTTTTAAGTTAAGGAACGTTGATGAAACTGGGGCCAGATATCTTGTTTTCATGGATATCAAATTACATTTCAGGGACCTCCATTTTCTGGACATCAAATAAACTTTGTAGAGTTCCAGTTCCTGGATGTCAGCTACCATGTTGACGAAATTCAGTTCCTGAATGTTGGGTTACACATAGAAGAACACCATGCAGTACCTGGATGTTAGATTTAAACTTGGAGACCGTCCTCAAGTCCTGAAGGTCAAATAAAATTTTGAGATCTCCAGGCTACAGTTTTGTAAATGTCCCTTAAATATTCCTTAACTTAAAAATCTCCATAGGCTATTAACAAAGTTTTACAGAAGTTAAGGAATGTTCAGTAAACCAGACCAGTTCCTGGATGTAGGGTTACACCTTGGAGACCTCAAGTCCCTGGATGTCAAATACACCCAGGATATCTCTTATTCCTGGATGTCAAATTTCAGTTTGGAGATCTCCTGTTCCTAGTTGTCAAACACACCTTTGAAACCTCTAGTTCCTTGATGTCAAACACACTTGAAACCTCCAGTTCCTGTATGGCAGACAACACTTTGGGGATCTCAAGTTCCTGGATGTTAGATAACACTTTGGGAGCCTCAAGTTTCTGAATGGCAGATAACACTTTGGGAGCCTCAAGTTTCTGGAGTTAGATAACACTTTGGGGGCCTCAAGTTTCTGAATGGCAGATAACACTTTGGGGGCCTCGAGTTCCTGGATGTTAGATAACACTTTGGGAGCCTCAAGTTTCTGGATGTTAGATAACACTTTGGGGGCCTCAAGTTCCTGGATGTTAGATAACACTTTGGGAGCCTCAAGTTTCTGAATGGCAGATAACACTTTGGGGGCCTCAAGTTTCTGGATGTTAGATAACACTTTGGAGGCCTCAAGTTTCTGGATGGCAGACAACACTTTGGGGCCTCAAATTTCTGGATGTTAGGTAACACTTTGGGGGCCTCAAGTTTCTGGGTGGCAAATAACACTTTGGGGCCTCAAGTTTCTGGATGGCAGATAACACTTTGGAGGCCTCAAGTTTCTGGATTGCAGATAACACTTATGAGACTCCAAGTCCTGGATGGCAAATTACAACATTGAAACTTCCAGCTCCTGGAGGTCAAGCACACCTTGGGTTATCTCTTGCTCCTGGATGTCAAAATGACATTTTAAGACCTCCATTTCCTTACCGTATGTCAAACACACTCTGGAGACCCAGATGTCACATGACACTAGGAGGTCTCAGCATTTTTATTATTTGTTGCCTCAGGACGTCCTAATTCCCCAATGTCACTGAGATTACGCCTCTGATACTTCCAGTTCCTGAATGTCACAGAGTTTAGATATTTTCCGTTTTTTAAGTTCATCAACTTTCCTGTTTGGAGTATTACGTTCGCTATCGTCACTCCCTATAGAATCGGTCTCCGAGTCACCTGACATCACACCTCTTTCCTTTCCATAGGGGTCAACAATTCTAAAAGCTTCTAAAAACTCATTAAAGTCAATGAACCCGTCCTTGTTTAGGTCCAGGCTATGGGCAATGTCTTTGATTTGGTCGTGTGATATTGATATCTCATGGGTATTAATCATCACATTAAGGGCTTCCTCAAACTCTTCCATGGAAATTGTTCCTGGTAAAGAACAGACAAATCATACATTAGCAAAAACAGACATCTCAGCATAACAGACAAATCATGCATTAGTAAAAACAGACTTCTCAGCAATACCGCAGCACAACAGACAAATCTTACATTAGCAAAAACAGACTTCTATGCAATACCGCAGCATTCATTTTCTTGCTTGTATTATACACATATTTTTTTTATATGAAAATGTCATTTTTTTCCATTTAACCCACTCGCCCCTGAACACTCATTTGAACTCTTCCAATTTGAAGGTTGGAATAGTTCATTATATTAGTTCAATGGCGAATGACTTAAAGTGGCCAAAAGGACCTGCTACAAACCAAATTTTGAAATTCTGCTTCATAGATGTTTGCTACTATAGTACATTTCAGTAGTGCCCAATAAAAAAATTGACAGACAAAAGAGGCTTCACCATTGATGTGTAATTAATTCAACATTTTGTATCTTTTCTTGATCTTTTTTTATAAGGAATGATTTGTTTTCACCAGCAAAAGATTAATTTCTAATTTGAGTGATACTAATCGTTTTTCTTCAGATAGTAATTAACACATGGTCCATCTGTGTCTGATGTGGAGGAGAGTATGTGTTTGTTTGTTGTTGCTGTTGTTGTTTGTGGTGGTGGTGTTGTTAGAATCTAATATTAAGCTGCTTCCTTTTACCTGAATTGTCTTTGTCAAAGATCCTGAAGATGGTCTCCAGACTATCCTTGTTCCTGTATAGGAGCTCTGTGATACTGTGTCCACTCTACAACATGGTGTTCATACATGTTAACAATCGTGGTCGTAAAGTTTTCTTTTCTTTTTCTTTTTTTGTCATTCATATCTAAGTTTTTTATCAAAGTGCATCCTCTGTATCAAAAGGGTTACGATCATCTACGCTTTCTACTAAAGTTAACTGAAGGCAAATATCAACTCCTAGTGAGAGAAAATATCAACTCCTAGTGAGAGCAAATTTTAACTCCTAGTAAGAGAAAATATCAACTCCAAGAGACAGACTATATCAACTCCTAGTGAGAGAAAATATCAACTCCTAGAGACAGAAAATATCAACTCCAAGAGACAGAAAATATCAACTCCTAGTGAGAGAAAATATCAACTCCAAGAGACAGAAAATATCAACTCCTAGTGAGAGAAAATATCAACTCCTAGAGACAGAATATATCAACTCCAAGAGACAGAATATATCAACTCCAAGAGACAGAAAATATCAACTCCTAGAGACAGAAAATATCAACTCCTAGAGACAGAAAATATCATCTCCTAGAGACAGAATATATCAACTCCAAGAGACAGAATATATCAACTCCAAGAGACAGAATATATCAACTCCAAGAGACAGAAAGTATCAACTCCTAGAGACAGAAAATATCAACTCCTAGAGACAGAAAATATCATCTCCTAGAGACAGAATATATCAACTCCAAAGAGACAGAATATATCAACTCCAAGAGACAGAAAATATCAACTCCAAGAGACAGAAAATATCAACTCCTAGTGAGAGAAAATATCAACTCCTAGAGACAGAATATATCAACTCCAAGAGACAGAATATATCAACTCCAAGAGACAGAAAATATCAACTCCTAGAGACAGAAAATATCAACTCCTAGAGACAGAAAATATCATCTCCTAGAGACAGACTATATCAACTCCAAGAGACAGAATATATCAACTCCAAGAGACAGAAAATATCAACTCCAAGAGACAGAAAATATCAACTCCTAGAGACAGAATATATCAACTCCAAGAGACAGAATATATCAACTCCAATAGACAGAAAATATCATCTCCTAGAGACAGAAAATATCAACTCCAAGAGACAGAAAATATCTACTCCTATCATTAAGACAGGTAACATCAAATTGACATGTGACTTCTAGAGAAAAATGACCTCTTTATAAGGTGGTGACCTCTACATAAAGTGGTGACCTCTACATAAAGTGGTGACCTCTAGAGAAAATGTGACCTCTATCTAAAGTGGTGACCTCTAAAGAAAATTGAACATCTACATAAAGTGGTGACCTCTGTATAAAGAAGTGACATCTACATATGAATGTGACCTCTAGAGAAAAAGCGTCCTCTAAAGAAGGTTGACATCTACAGAAAATGTGAAATCCTAGAAAGTTGTGACCTTTAAATCTCCGTGACCTCCATAGAGAAAAATGTGACCTTTGAAAATGAGATAAAATACTTTTGGCCTTTACAGATCAATATGACCCCTTAAGATAGTTTTGGTTCCTGCATGTAGCTGCAACTCCAAAAACAATTACAATCTGCAACTCCAAAAACAATAACAATCTGCAACTCCAAAAACAATCATAAACGGCAACTCCAAAAACAATTACAATCTGCAACTCCAAAAACAATTACAATCTGCAACTCCAAAAACAATCATAAACGGCAACTCCAAAAACAATTACAATCTGCAACTCCAAAAACAATTACAATCTGCAACTCCAAAAACAATTACAATCTGCAACTCCAAAAACAATTACAATCTGTAACTCCAAAAACAATCATAAACGGCAACTCCAAAAACAATCATAAACGGCAACTCCAAAAACAATTACAATCTGCAACTCCAAAAACAATTACAATCTGCAACTCCAAAAACAATTACAATCTGCAACTCCAAAAACAATTACAATCTGTAACTCCAAAAACAATCATAAACGGCAACTCCAAAAACAATCATAAACGGCAACTCCAAAAACAATTACAATCTGCAACTCCAAAAACAATCATAAACGGCAACTCCAAAAACAATTACAATCTGCAACTCCAAAAACAATTACAATCTGCAACTCCAAAAACAATTACAATCTGCAACTCCAAAAACAATTACAATCTGTAACTCCAAAAACAGTAGCATGATGGCTATGTGTCAATGGCTCTTTCAGGTTTACCTCAGTACTGCCATGGCAGATCTTCATGTCGCTGAAGGACGTGTTGTAGAGGACAGCACCGCTAGGGTCACACTTGGCCAGGTGAGGTCGCATCGTCCTCCAGGGCAGTTCCATTTGCATGACCCCCTCAAGCACGTTACACCACTCAATTATAGACACCGTACCTAAAACAGTAAGCAAGAGAATCAACCTGTGATCTTCATTTGATTGACCAATACCCATAAAGGTCGAGGTCTTAGCATATATTTAACGCGCGTTATGATTGTTTGTCTGCAATCCTGTTCCGTGTTATCGGACCAATTATAGGAACAGAATGATGTTTAATGATTATATTTACATTTTTCCATTGGTTTTGATAAAAAAAAAAAAATTTTTATTCTACATTTGTTCTGAAAATTTAAGGTAGATTTCTAATAAATGGAACAGCAAACAGCCAGTATCGGCCGGCTATTTCCAATGTTATGATTATGACGTCACAATCGTAATGACGTCATAATGACCACTCCAGTGTTATGCTCTCATAACACGGAACTGGCCTTGGTAGTGTTATATAGTGGCAATGCAGAGTAAATGTAAATATATATAGAATTATGTCATATATTGTAGTGATATTTCACGAGGGAAAATACAAAACTTGTGTTAGGGGTAAATTCTCAATGAGAAATGTACATTTTAATCTATTTGTATAGAGAAGATAAGGAAGTTTATTCTATGCATTACAATGCATTACAGAAGATATACTATTTACCAAAGTTTTGATTTCAGGAAATGGTCTAACCTCAAAAAACTGAATCTGCTTTTCTCTATGAAACTCATTGTTCATATATTAAACAAGATGTAAAATAACCCTGAATTGATCACCTGCATCTCTAGCCAAAAAGACATCACTAAAATTAACTTATGTAACTTTAACTTTCACACATTTGACCCCTGGGACTTGAAAGTGGGTCAATGTCACTCATATTAATACATTTAGTAGCCCTTCTCCTTAGCATGCTACAGCCCAAATATCAGTACCCTGCGCCATTTGGTTACTGAGAAAATGTTTGAAATTCCATGGCCGGACACTTGTGACCTTGAAAGTGGATTAAGGTTTTTCGTTTTCTGGGTTCTGTGGCAGTAAATATACATGTAGCTTTGTTTCCAGAGTCATATGACTATGTATATACCCTACCTTTGTTTCCTGAACAGGTGGCTGGACCCTAGTTTTGTATCTTGAGTCATATGACTATACTCGCTCTGTGACCATATTTTTACCTGTGATTTCTGGTCCTCTGACCATACATTTACCTGTGTTTTCTAGGTCTTCTGACCATACATTTACCTGTGATTTCTGGTCCTCTGACCATATATTTACCTGTGTTTTCTGGGTCCTCTGACCATACATTTACCTGTGATTTCTGGGTCCTCTGACCATATATTTACCTGTGTTTTCTGGGTCCTCTGACCATTCATTTACCTGTGATTTCTGGGTCCTCTGACCATACTTTTACCTGTGATTTCTGGGTCCTCTGGCCATACATTTACCTGTGTTTTCTAGGTTCTCTGACCAGACACATACCCGTGTTTTCTAGGTCTTCTGACCAGACATTTACCTGTGTTTTCTAGGTCCTCTGACCAAACATTTACCTGCATTTTCTGGGTTCTCTGACCAGACATTTATCTGTGTTTTCTGGGTTCTCTGATCATACATTTACCTGTGATTTCTGGGTCCTCTGACCATACATTTACCTGTGATTTCTGGGTCCTCTGACCATACATTTACCTGTGTTTTCTGGGTCCTCTGGCCATACATTTACCTGTGTTTTCTAGGTTCTCTGACCAGACATTTACCCGTGTTTTCTAGGTCTTCTGACCAGACATTTACCTGTGTTTTCTAGGTCCTCTGACCAAACATTTACCTGCATTTTCTGGGTTCTCTGACCAGACATTTATCTGTGTTTTCTGGGTTCTCTGATCATACATTTACCTGTGATTTCTGGTCCTCTGACCATACATTTACCTGTGATTTCTGGGTCCTCTGACCATACATTTACCTTTGTTTTCTGGATCGTATGACTTGAAGTGGGTGGTCAGCTCAGACTGACAGCCCAGGATCTTCCTCTTGAGATCCCTCATGGCGATTTTTTCCACTTGGCTGATCCTACAAGACAAACACAAAATAATTGATAAGTTCTGCATATCAAAGACGTATACATGTAAATCTCTTTCGTGTATCTACATTTTAGGCTCGCATGTTATCTTGAAAGGTAATTTAAATCAACATCAAAAATATTATACCTAAGCCAGATAAGTGATAAAGATGGACGCTGTGCCGTAGAACAGTACCTTTTGGTGAAGGTGATTTTGCGCTTGGTTGAGTGTTTGCTGACCATGTATTGGACAATGTGACAGGATAAGTCCGGACCGGTCAGTTTGATGTAAGCACCTTTGTTGCTGCCGACTTCATAGTAGTTAGAGGCAGAGAATATTGTCAGGACCTGTAACACATTAAGTAAACGTATTTACAAAATCATAGACCTGTATCAAGATTCATGATACAATAATTATGACTTTCAGAAATTATACTTCAGTAAAACCCCAATTATAAATCTGCTAAACTACAATGACTAAAAAAGACGAAGTTTGAAATATGTCCAACTTAATTCCTAATTATATTGACTTTTTGCAGAAAAAAATTAACATGAATAATCAAACTGCTAACTTAACTTGATAAGAGACATATGAATCTAGCCAGTTATAGGACACTAATCTGAAAACTATCAGGGGAGATAATTTGACCACAATAAAATACATTTTCAATGAAATTTTCCAGGGGAGATAACCACTAGCATTAGATATATATTTTTTTAATTATGAGTGTGGAAATAAAGGGCCTCATTTAATTTTCAACTTTGCTTATACCACTGACATTTACTATGATGCAGTTTGATAATTTGAATGAATTAATTTTTCTCAGAAAGCAAAATTGTGGAAAGTTGAACAAATAACATAGTACACTGTACATGTATACAATATAGTAAATAACCGACTTTCCAAAAGAGACGAGTCCACCTGTTGTGAGAGAGCACCAGTCATGTCACATGACTTTTCAAAATTCCACACTGCAGGAATTTTTATATTAACTGACTCTGAATTCAGAGAACACTTGTAATAACAAATACTAAATTCTCAGACATCTGCTTCTGAGGGGCCACGGTGGCCGAGTGGTTACGGAATCCGGATATTTTGCGTCTAGCCCTCCACCTCTTGCTTGCGAATTTGAAACCCACGCAGGGCATTTGCAAGGTACTGACCATAGGTCGGTGGTTTTTCTCCAGGTACTCCGACTTCCCTCCACCTCCAAAACTTGACGCATCCTAAATTGACTCTGGTTGTTAATAGGACATAAAACAAAAACAAACCAAACCAATGCCTGGTGAAGGTGGTATCTGAATGGTTTATCTCATACCCCCCTGATTGCATAATGAACTATTCCAACCTTTGAGTTCAAACATGTCTTCACGGGTGTTAATGAGTTAATACCAAGTGAGGGTGGTATACCTTATAATTGTGGGTGTATTCGTATCCCTCCACTTTACGTGTGGGTGGTATACCTTATCATTGTGGGTGTATTCGTATCCCTCCACTTTACGTGAGGGTGGTATACCTTATCATCGTGGGTGTATTCGTATCCCTCCACTTTACGTGAGGGTGGTATACCTTATCATCGTGGGTGTATTCGTATCCCTCCACTTTACGTGAGGGTGGTATACCTTATCATTGTGGGTGTATTCGTATCCCTCCACTTTACGTGAGGGTGGTATACCTTATCATTGTGGGTGTATTCGTATCCCTCCACTTTACGTGAGGGTGGTATACCTTATCATCGTGGGTGTATTCGTATCCCTCCACTTTACGTGAGGGTGGTATACCTTATCATTGTGGGTGTATTCGTATCCCTCCACTTTACGTGAGGGTGGTATACCTTATCATCGTGGGTGTATTCGTATCCCTCCACTTTACGTGAGGGTGGTATACCTTATCATCGTGGGTGTATTCGTATCCCTCCACTTTACGTGAGGGTGGTATACCTTATCATCGTGGGTGTATTCGTATCCCTCCACTTTACGTGTGGGTGGTATACCTTATCATTGTGGGTGTATTCGTATCCCTCCACTTTACGTGAGGGTGGTATACCTTATCATCGTGGGTGTATTCGTATCCCTCCACTTTACGTGAGGGTGGTATACCTTATCATTGTGGGTGTATTCGTATCCCTCCACTTTACGTGAGGGTGGTATACCTTATCATTGTGGGTGTATTCGTATCCCTCCACCTTACGTGAGGGTGGTATACCTTATCATCGTGGGTGTATTCGTATCCCTCCACTTTACGTGAGGGTGGTATACCTTATCATCGTGGGTGTATTCGTATCCCTCCACTTTACGTGAGGGTGGTATACCTTATCATCGTGGGTGTATTCGTATCCCTCCACTTTACGTGAAGGTGGTATACCTTATCATTGTGGGTGTATTCGTATCCCTCCACTTTACGTGAGGGTGGTATACCTTATCATTGTGGGTGTATTCGTATCCCTCCACTTTACGTGAGGGCGGTATACCTTATCATTGTGGGTGTATTCGTATCCCTCCACTTTACGTGAGGGCGGTATACCTTATCATTGTGGGTGTATTCGTATCCCTCCACTTTACGTGAGATAGGTATACCTTATCATTGTGGGTGTATTCGTATCCCTCCACTTTACGTGAGGGTGGTATACCTTATCATTGTGGGTGTATTCGTATCCCTCCACCTTACGTGAGGGTGGTATACCTTATCATTGTGGGTGTATTCGTATCCCTCCACCTTACGTGAGGGTGGTATACCTTATCATTGTGGGTGTATTCGTATCCCTCCACTTTACGTGAGGGTGGTATACCTTATCATTGTGGGTGTATTCGTATCCCTCCACTTTACGTGAGGGTGGTATACCTTATCATTGTGGGTGTATTCGTATCCCTCCACTTTACGTGAGGGCGGTATACCTTATCATCGTAGGTGTATTCGTATCCCTCCACTTTACGTGAGGGTGGTATACCTTATCATTGTGGGTGTATTCGTATCCCTCCACTTTACGTAAGGGTGGTATACCTTATCATTGTGGGTGTATTCGTATCCCTCCACTTTACGTGAAGGTGGTATACCTTATCATTGTGGGTGTATTCGTATCCCTCCACTTTACGTGAGGGTGGTATACCTTATCATTGTGGGTGTATTCGTATCCCTCCACTTTACGTGAAGGTGGTATACCTTATCATTGTGGGTGTATTCGTATCCCTCCACCTTACGTGAGGGTGGTATACCTTATCATTGTGGGTGTATTCGTATCCCTCCACTTTACGTGAAGGTGGTATACCTTATCATTGTGGGTGTATTCGTATCCCTCCACTTTACGTGAAGGTGGTATACCTTATCATTGTGGGTGTATTCGTATCCCTCCACTTTACATAAGGGTGGTATACCTTATCATTGTGGGTGTATTCGTATCCCTCCACCTTACGTGAGGGTGGTATACCTTATCATTGTGGGTGTATTCGTATCCCTCCACTTTACGTGAAGGTGGTATACCTTATCATTGTGGGTGTATTCGTATCCCTCCACCTTACGTGAGGGTGGTATACCTTATCATTGTGGGTGTATTCGTATCCCTCCACCTTACGTGAGGGTGGTATACCTTATCATTGTGGGTGTATTGTATCCCTCCACTTTACGTGAAGGTGGTATACCTTATCATTGTGGGTGTATTCGTATCCCTCCACCTTACGTGAGGGTGGTATACCTTATCATTGTGGGTGTATTCGTATCCCTCCACCTTACGTGAGGGTGGTATACCTTATCATTGTGGGTGTATTCGTATCCCTCCACCTTACGTGAGGGTGGTATACCTTATCATTGTGGGTGTATTCGTATCCCTCCACTTTACGTGAGGGCGGTATACCTTATCATCGTGGGTGTATTCGTATCCCTCCACTTTACGTGAGGGTGGTATACCTTATCATCGTGGGTGTATTCGTATCCCTCCACTTTACGTGAGATAGGTATACCTTATCATTGTGGGTGTATTCGTATCCCTCCACTTTACGTGAGATAGGTATACCTTATCATTGTGGGTGTATTCGTATCCCTCCACTTTACGTGAGGGCGGTATACCTTATCATTGTGGGTGTATTCGTATCCCTCCACTTTACGTGAGGGTGGTATACCTTATCATCGTGGGTGTATTCGTATCCCTCCACCTTACGTGAAGGTGGTATACCTTATCATTGTGGGTGTATTCGTATCCCTCCACCTTACGTGAGGGCGGTATACCTTATCATTGTGGGTGTATTCGTATCCCTCCACCTTACGTGAAGGTGGTATACCTTATCATTGTGGGTGTATTCGTATCCCTCCACTTTACGTGAGGGCGGTATACCTTATCATTGTGGGTGTATTCGTATCCCTCCACCTTACGTGAAGGTGGTATACCTTATCATTGTGGGTGTATTCGTATCCCTCCACTTTACGTGAGGGTGGTATACCTTATCATTGTGGGTGTATTCGTATCCCTCCACTTTACGTGAGATAGGTATACCTTATCATTGTGGGTGTATTCGTATCCCTCCACCTTACGTGAAGGTGGTATACCTTATCATTGTGGGTGTATTCGTATCCCTCCACCTTACGTAAGGGCGGTATACCTTATCATTGTGGGTGTATTCGTATCCCTCCACCTTACGTGAAGGTGGTATACCTTATCATTGTGGGTGTATTCGTATCCCTCCACCTTACGTGAGGGCGGTATACCTTATCATTGTGGGTGTATTCGTATCCCTCCACTTTACGTGAAGGTGGTATACCTTATCATTGTGGGTGTATTCGTATCCCTCCACTTTACGTGAAGGTGGTATACCTTATCATTGTGGGTGTATTCGTATCCCTCCACTTTACGTGAAGGTGGTATACCTTATCATTGTGGGTGTATTCGTATCCCTCCACTTTACGTGAAGGTGGTATACCTTATCATTGTGGGTGTATTCGTATCCCTCCACTTTACGTGAAGGTGGTATACCTTATCATTGTGGGTGTATTCGTATCCCTCCACTTTACGTGAAGGTGGTATACCTTATCATTGTGGGTGTATTCGTATCCCTCCACTTTACGTGAAGGTGGTATACCTTATCATTGTGGGTGTATTCGTATCCCTCCACTTTACGTGAAGGTGGTATACCTTATCATTGTGGGTGTATTCGTATCCCTCCACCTTACGTGAGGGTGGTATACCTTATCATTGTGGGTGTATTCGTATCCCTCCACCTTACGTGAAGGTGGTATACCTTATCATCGTGGGTGTATTCGTATCCCTCCACTTTACGTGAGGGTGGTATACCTTATCATTGTGGGTGTATTCGTATCCCTCCACTTTACGTGAGGGTGGTATACCTTATCATTGTGGGTGTATTCGTATCCCTCCACTTTACGTGAAGGTGGTATACCTTATCATTGTGGGTGTATTCGTATCCCTCCACTTTACGTAAGGGCGGTATACCTTATCATTGTGGGTGTATTCGTATCCCTCCACTTTACGTGAGGGCGGTATACCTTATCATTGTGGGTGTATTCGTATCCCTCCACTTTACGTGAGGGTGGTATACCTTATCATTGTGGGTGTATTCGTATCCCTCCACTTTACGTGAGGGTGGTATACCTTATCATTGTGGGTGTATTCGTATCCCTCCACTTTACATAAGGGTGGTATACCTTATCATTGTGGGTGTATTCGTATCCCTCCACCTTACGTGAAGGTGGTATACCTTATCATTGTGGGTGTATTCGTATCCCTCCACTTTACGTGAGGGCGGTATACCTTATCATTGTGGGTGTATTCGTATCCCTCCACTTTACGTGAGGGTGGTATACCTTATCATTGTGGGTGTATTCGTATCCCTCCACCTTACGTGAGATAGGTATACCTTATCATTGTGGGTGTATTCGTATCCCTCCACCTTACGTGAGGGTGGTATACCTTATCATTGTGGGTGTATTCGTATCCCTCCACTTTACATTCATGAGATCGAATGAGTCGTTGTAAATTATGCTTTTCTAATATCATTGTGGTGACATCTGGTCCGAAATAACTTCCACCTCCCCGGAATGTGTTCGGGAGGCATCCGTCTTGTATCCGTGGATCACTCCAAAGAAGATCCAAGACCTATAACATCAAAAATTGGATATCAAAACTGTGAGACCACAAATGATTTGTTACAGATTATTAACAGATATCAGTACCCTGTAACAATTATTGAGAAGATAAATTAACCTACTTAACAAAAAAGTACACTATTACATGATTTTTTTCTGTGACAAATAAGCAAAGATTATTTCTTATTCAAAATTTAATCTATTGCTGCAATTTAAAAAAAAACAAACAAAAACAAAAACAAAACAAAAACAAGGTACATAACTCTGTCATTAATGATGCCATTATTTTTGTTGAAATGTATGTAAGCATCAGTGACTTCTTCATTAGTGTGTGTTTAATTATACCATGAGATGTGTGACAGGAGTTGACCTTTTGTTTACCTGTTTCCACTCAATTAATTCCATTTCTGTCACATTTTCATCATCAAAGCCTCGAGATGGATGTAACGTGGACAGAAACTAAAGAGGAAAAACAAACAACATAAAAATTTAGTTATGCATTGGTCTTAAAATTGTCTTCCTTCGTTATTTGTGTTCCCGTGTTATTTATAAATATATTAAACACAATGTATCATATACACTTAATGTTGTTGATCTGAAGGTTAAAACTTGAATTTTCTGTCGTAATTGGACCATGTTTAATAGTTGCATATCTTAGATATGGATATAGAGGCAATTACTTTGCCTACGTTCATTATTTTCTTATTATATTACTTATTATTATTTTATTTATGGTATATACAGATCCAAGTTAGTCAAGTTATTTAATTGCTTCCATGACTGAGGTTTGGTTGAATACAAATTTTGATACCAAACTATTAACCAAAAATGGTACAAAAATCACCTACATCTCAATTCATGGTCTAGACTTACGTTATTTTTTTATTGTATTAAAGATTCACCCATCTGATGATGGTCATCAAATTTTTTACCCCATCCACCTTGGTTACATCAGACACTACTCCTTTGCCTTATAGTTACAAATTACATGTACAGTCATATTGATGGTCAAGGATTGCCAAACATCTCTTACTTATAATTAACACAATCACCCCTGGAATCTAATAATGAACTATTCCAACCTTTGAATTGGAAGAGTTCACATGTGTCTTGAGGGTGAATGTGTCAAAATAATCCATCAAGATCAAATATCATCAACAGATGCTGGTAAAGATGGATCTTTAAATTAACACCAGTACCTTGTGTCTGTCTGTCACCTTGTGTTTGTCTGTCACCTTGTGTCTGTCTGTCACCTTGTGTCTGTCTATCACTTACCTTGTGTCTGTCTATCACCTACCTTGTGTCTGTCTATCACTGTGTCTGTCTATCACTGTGTCTGTCTATCACCTACCTTGTGTCTGTCTATCCGGGAGATGAGGTTTAGGTCTGTGGTGTTGGAGAAACCACCGTGGACCACCAGCACCTTGTCATCAATTATGGTCGCCAGGGGCAACCAACTAAACAGGTCTTCAAAAAGTCGCAGGATGCCGTTGGCATGGACCTTAAAATTGAATGTTACAGACAACTGGATGAGGCACTCTACATCTCTTACAGGGAGATAACTCTATCGTGCTTCTCGGGGTATCTAACTTTAGCTTAAATATTACATTTATATGATACTGTAATAATTATTGGACAGTGATAATGCAATCTGATCTTACTTCAACATTCACCTCTGAAGTTCATAATGGACTATTACAACCTTCTAATTGGAAGAGTTCAAAGGTGTCTTCATGGTGAATTAGTTAACAAATGTGAATCCTTTAAAGTTAGCATGAACTTGAATGAACTTGTCATCTAGACTGATAATAAATGTTGATTGTTTTGAAAGCAGGAAGTTTTCTACCTGAAACAAGAGATCCAAGAGGGATCTTGGAGCCCTCAAAAGACAATTTTCATTTGTTCTTAAAAAGTTGGAACTTTACCCATCTTTTCTCTTTCATGTATTTAATTTAAGTTACCGTATACATGTATGAAATTTCGGAAAAGGCATTAATTGAAAGATGTTAGCCTATGGGCAATTATTCAAAAATAGGTTCCCCTTGCTAGGTACCAAGGGGAACCTACATATGAAATTTGAGGAAGATCCATCAAGTACTTATCAATTAAGCAATAGCAATAACAAACGTTCATGACAAAATCCAAGATGGCCACCTTTTGTTTTTCTGATCAGTCCCAAAATCAAAAGGGCACAAATAGGGACCAAGGAAAACCTACATATGCAATTTGAGAAAGATCCATCAAGTACTTCTCAAGAAATAGCAATAACAAAAATTGTTAAAGGATGGACGGACCACAGATGCAGAGCGATTTGAATAGCTTACCATCTGATGATGGTGGGCTAAACAAAATCATCAAACTTTTGCCATTGTAATTTTTTTCCTTAAAAACTAAAATATCATTAAAACTCTAAATGATTTTAGGAATTTTTTTAAAAAATATTTCACACTAAACATTCTGTTACAGCTAATAAACAAAATCAGGAACACCATCGTTAATTTCGTACCTTCTAGGATGTCTAATGAGTGAGCGGCATGGATTACATGTAAATTACGTGTAATCTGACTACAGTGGCGTTGATCACATGTCAATTATCAACAATCTCAGGGAAGGTATTGATTACAATTTTACATCCATTATTATATATTGTTTCGGCAACAACAGAAAAAAATATGTGGGCAGAGAATTGCCTACGTAAAAAGTAGATTCTTACGGAAGAGCATTGTACAGGTAACAATGAGGCATTGAAGAAATTAATTCAGGGTCTCTGAGAAGCTTTCTCCGAAGTTAAATACTGTAACACAAATTATTTCTACTATACAAATGATTTATCCAGTTATAAATTTTCCCATTAGTATTTGCTAATACTGCTTGCCAATATAGCTAGGGTATATTATAGATATTTTGGTCTATAATTCCTTCTTGCTCAAGGTAAAAGCAAACTAAAGGCCAAATTAATTGTTGTTTTATCATGTAAATAAGATTATCATAGAATCAGGAATCCAGAGTAGGTAGATTTAATAAGAAAAATCACTTTTTATATTTTTTCCTCGCAGATCTATTTAAAATTTGATGGATATCATTCTTTTGTTTTCTTGATATGGGTTAAATTTAATCTATGTATGTACTCTAGGAACTTGTGTAGTAAAGAAGTGAGCTCAAGACAGAGGTTCTTTCATTTTTCCAATGTTTAATAGAGAGCGTAGTAGTTGACAATGTTTTGGCTATAGGTTAGCCATCATCATAATCGTCATCTAGGAACTTGTGTTCACTAATGAGTTTGCTCTATCATTATATTCTACTCAACAAAAATTTCCAGAAAGGGATTGGATAAATAAGAATTCCACACAAGTGGATGTGTTCCCTGTGTGTGTCCAATAGTAGACAGATTATTATGATAGAACAAATCTAATTCAGGAATAATTTTTTTAATAAACAAGAATATCATAGAGCCAAAGGAAGCTCAAGTTATATCTTACAGTAGCCTTTGTTTTGACTTCAATCTTATTCATAGTAACAGTGACCTTGATTTTTGACCCTCAGACCTAAGAGTTATATTAAGCAAGGATGTTCAGTACTAGGAAGCAATGTAAGAAGTCTGTGCCTAATAGACTCATGTGAACTAATTTATCGTAGAGAAATCTTTAATCAGAAGTCAGTTTCTGTTTTTTAGTAATGGTGACCTTGATCTTTGACCTTCAGACCTGAAGAGCAAAAGAAAGCATGGATATATAGTAAGGAAGCAATGTATGAACTTAACGTTTGATAGGCCAAAATGAATTCAAGCTATTGCACAGAAAGGATGGAACTGATGACAGATACCAATGCCAACAAAGAGATCCCTAGGGATATAACCGTATCACCCTTTTAGTTGACATGACAAAGTAAATCATTATGTAGGTTATTTGAGAAGGAAATTCTACCCTCAGGTATAGAATTTTGGAGGTGTGAACATCAACGTTAGCCTCAATTTTCTGATCCTAGATTTCTATATCCTTCATGTCTATACATGACAGATTTCGTTAGTCTTAAACTTACATACTCACTGCGTATTTCTTGTTAACTTCTTTCACGAAGCCATACCTAGAAAAGCAGAGGAAAATGTTTAGTAGCAGGGTCTGTGTTTTAAGACAGGACAAAGTTTACTGATCAACATACTTGAAACATGTTTGTCCTAGGGATGCTTCATACCAGAAAATCTCAAATCAACACATTAATTACCCCTACTTCCTCAATTGGACTCACCCCATGAACTCCAGGGGCACTGTGTTTTTGAATTATATATAACTGAACTTTTTCAATATCTGTAAATGTAGACATTTTGGAATCCCAGTTGTACTGTGAGTGAGCTACAAAAAATAGCAACACATTGCAGACAAAACTTATACCCTCGCACTTCAACTTCAAAAATCTAAAGTGAAAAGGGAGATGTTGAGAGATTAGATTAGACCTAATGTCACAAGCAAGTATGCATTCAGGATAAATGTAGCTGTAATGACGCAGCTGAAATTCTTTTAATAGTAACAGTGACCTAGTTTTTGACTGCAGAAATTTGAAACATGAACTTGTTATAAGATATGATGTTTGTAAATACTTACATATTTTTTGTGTCATTCAGTTGAGAAATGCAGCCTAAAGAGAGATGGCATCTAAATTTGTGTCAATTTCTATTTATAGTAATGCTGACCTAGTTTTTGACCGCAGAAGGTAGAAATGAAAACTTGTTCAAGAGGTAAAGTTTGTGGACACTTGTGCAAAGTTTCATGTAAATAAGTTAAGAAATGCAGCCTGAAGAGCAGTGACATCGAAATTTCTGTTAATTTCTATTTATAGCAATGGTGACCTAGTTTTTGGCCACAGAAATGCAGCCTGTAGAGTGGTAATGTCATTGAGGGTACCTACAGGGGGTTACCCTCGACGATCCGTTTCAAGGGTATAACAACTAGGCATTGGAAATGTATTCATGACATGACTTTACTTTCTCTAGCGTTTATTACCATATTTGCCGTAATTAGCGCCCCTCCCCCATGATTCTTTTTAATTGTACCGCAAACCACATTGTGCCCATATTTACAAGGAAAAACACCCACAAATATCGGTGATATGTGTACAACTTGTCTGAAATTGATGACAAAATTGTAAAGGACAATTTTTGTCCAGATCCTAGTTATATGTAATTCTATTAGAACCAATTTTTTAGGTGCCCTTAGCACTAAATACGGCCATACAGTCAAACTTATGTAGATGAAATAGACAGATAATCTAAAGATACCTGTGACCGTGACCTCCCTATGAACCTGAGTTATAGCTAGGCCAACTGTGGGTGTTTCCCTTACATTGCCTCCATGTAATCAGCTGTTTTTCTTTCTGACTATCAACAAACACCCATATCAATTAATTTATAGAAGTGATAATTAGTAGCAGCTTTTAAGACGGTTCCGTGTAGTAAATTACTTTCCAAATCAATTATTTTATCTGTCACCTGATGTTTTAATCACTAATTCAGTCATAGAATCCTTAGAAGAATTAATCCAAATCAATTAATCAAATTTTTTTCTTCTTTCTTCTTAATACATAGCTTAATTAATTTCCTTTTTCTTTTTTTTTGTGATGAGGCATGGATTATACATGCGGATAAATGATGTGTGATTCTACACTATTTCAAGCAAGTAATAGCAATTATTTTCAAAAAGTTTTACGTGAAATAATTTTCCATCCCTGAAAACGATCAGTAAATTTTGCGGGAGAGAACTGATATAGGCCTAGCCTGTTGTTCAATCCCATTCATTGCACCATCAAAATGAATAAAATTTATTGAAATGAAATGAAAACGATCAGTAAATTGATTCACAGAGGATTGAATGTAATAAGTCATGTGACATACCGTATGTTCATGATGTGGTCCTCGTGGTTACCTCGGTTTATATAAACCTCGTTGGGATTCAACAAAAAACATGCAAAAAGTATCACAGATATCTCCACAGAGTTACTGCCCCTGTCCACAAAATCTCCGTTAAAGATGTAAGGATTGTCTACGGACGGCAGACCATTCTGAAACAAAAAATATCCCTATAACAGTGGATCTGACACTACCATAGGTGTCAACCTCTGAAACCTCCAATGAGGGAGATCTCCCTAAGTCTTTCCATATTTCCAATAAGGGAGAAAGTGCCTGAAATGCGACTGAAACTGCATTACTCAATTTGTCTTCCTCTTATTATGTATCAAAATAACTTAAAAAAGTATTCAATTGATCCAGACACACCTGTACACCTGTTGTGATCATTACACATACCCTTCGTTAACTAGGATATCATTTGACCACAGGACGTAGATTTAGAATTTGTGTGAGTTCGGACTTAAACGAGGGAGATGTCGAGGGGGACTGGTAAATTTTGGTCAAAATGAGGGAATCTCCCTCCTAATTAGGGAGGGTTGACAGGTATGCATTACACAACCCTATAATTCTCATATAAGACTATCAGAGTGAGTCTGAGAGTACAATTTATCATCAGAATATATGTAGCAGGAAATATATATAGAAATATTTACTTTATAATCAAAATGTCTTGTAGTCATCAATTTGTTGTGCTGTAAAAACAGGGAAAATAAATCTAAGACAAAAATGTCTGTATTCAGAATATAAATGTTACCTGGTAAGGTAAGAAGGTAAGAACTATTATATGACAGATCAGTGTATTTTATAACAATTAAAAGGTGGTTACATTGATACATAAGTAAATATATGACAAGGGTATGCTTTCAATGCATAGCATGGCAATCATATGATAACATGTGGCCTAACGGGCCTTAACGGTCATCTGACTATATATCATTTGAGTTGGTTATGATATTAACATTATGATATTCACATATTTGACCCCTGTGAACTTGTATCGAGGTTATTCATTCAAACAAACATTCCAGCACCATACAGACCAAATATCTGTACACTGGGCCCTAAGTTATTGAGAAGAATTAAGTTTCTTCAAGATTTTTACCACATTTGACCCCTGTGACCTTGAACATGGGTCAAGGTCATTCATTTGAACAACTTGGTAGCCTTTTATCCCAGCATGCTACAGGACAAATATCAGTACCCTGGGTCCTTCGGTTATTCAGAAGAAGTTGCTAGAAGGTTTTAACGTATTTGACCCCTGTGGCCATTTTAACAAACATGGTAGCCCTTCATCCAAGCATGCTACATGTATAATATAAGCACCCTGGGCCTTTCAGTTATAGAGAAAAAGTCATTTGAAATAAAAGTTTATGCACAGCGCATTGCACATGACGACAGACGGTGCACAGTGTCTGGTAATGGAAAACGATTTCGCATAAAATATTCTTGAGAGACGTTTTAGATGACAATCATCATATACTTTAGCTGGATGGGTGGTGCAGCGGATAGCGCACCTGCCTTTCACCAAGACGGCCGAGGTGCGATTCCCCGACTGGATGTGAAAAGGTATAGGTCATCTGCTTACCACATGGGTTTTCTCCGGTTACTCAGGTTTCCTTCCACAATAAGACCCCTCGTGCGCTAACATCTGGGGCAACAAGAGTGATTAAAATATAAGTTAGTTAACTTGTTTCATCATTGTTGTGAAATAAAAAATAAAGTTTATATATACCTTGTGGAAGACCATGTAAAGGTCGTCGAGTTTGCCGTGAAGGTCACCACACACGGTGATCTGTTTGGAGATGGAGATGGTGGCGTGGTTGATGTTACTCTTCTGCTTGAGCAATGATCGGGTTTCGTGAAGAAGTTGTAACAGGTACTTGGCGTGTAGACACTGTAATATTGATAAAATTTCGTCAACAATTACGTGTAATTTTATGTCTCACCTTTCGTGCTTTGTGAATGGCGTCAAAGTAAATACGGAATATAAAAGTATTCCCAAATTACACAGAGACTTAAAGTAAACTACAGTGTACCCTCGACCTATCGCCACCTGAATCTACCGACACCCTCGCATACCGCCACCTAAACCTCTAGAATGGTTTTCTGTCCTATCCCTCGTTAAGTTCGCCACCCTCGCATACCGCCATCTGCCACACCTTTTAAAATACAAATGTCCCGAATCGCTATATATTTCCCTTGTTAAGTTCGCCACCCTCGCATACCGCCATCCGCCACACCCTTTAAAATACAAAAGTCTCAAATCGCTATATATTTCCATCGACAATAACGCCATATTGTTCTGTTTTTTGGAGATCAAGGAACTCTTTAGTGTTCCAATTGGAATGGCATGCGGCAAAAGCAGATCAATAACTATTTTCAGATATAAATTTGTGCCAATGTAGATCTATAAGACGATATACTACTAAGCTTGTTTTTAATAAAATGTTGGAAATGCAATCTATTATGCAATTTAATTCATGGTTATAATTTTCATAATTCGATACTATCGCCACCCTCGTAATACCGCCATAATTGCTGTGGACGAAAGGTACGAGGGTACACTGTATATTGATATCTACTGATACCATTATAGTGAACACCTTACCTCAATTTAAAGGAAATTGTTTCACAGGTTCTTGTATTTTGGAGTAAATTGGAGTTTAATACAAATTCTCAAAATTCATATGCTGTAACTTCAAAATACCAAAACCTGTGGATCAATTTGCTGTAAATTGAGGTTTGGAGTTAAGTATGATAGTTTGAGTTATGTAAGCAAATTTCAATTCAATCGAATAATAACAATAACTGTGAAAAGTGGACTTTAACGTAAACGATGATGTGGTCGTGGCTGTGGCTACCGGAATAGCAATATCTTATAGTCTCACTTTACTTGACTCGGCACCGACAAGACAAAAACAAGGACGTAAAATATAGTATATTGGATTTTAGAAACCTGACACATATCAAGTTCTTGTTTTATATGTCAAAGGAGTTGGTGTCTAAGATTAGCGTGAGAATAAACAGCACATAGTTTCAGCGGTAATGTTGTCACCGGCTCCTGTTTCTGATACAGTGAAAATCTCATCGCAACTTCTAGTATAATGTCACCATGATAATTACACGAACTTAACAGACCCGCTATAATGTCTGTGTATCAAAACACATTACCAAATGTTTCAGTAGAAACGTTAACACAAATTCCGATCGAATTCATTAATTTGTGATAAAAGTGTAATCATGCCTACATTTAATGTTATTTTTTCATAAGAAATATACCAGAGACAAATATTTTATATTTATTTCATTTTAATATTGATGCTAATTAATCCTAAAAAAAATAATATTTGTATCCAAAAATAATTATGGCTGAGATTACGTGACTTATTTAAATATGTATCTATCAGAAATGACAGCCGAACTCTGTAGACAAAAACTTTGCTTGTTTCAGGAACGAACATATATAATCATAGCCCTGTTATCCCTACCTGAATGTATGACCTATTTCTTTGATTCCACATTTAAAAAAGTTAACTCATCCAACCCTGAAGTTTTATGATGAACTGTTCCAACCTTTGAAATGGATGAGTTCAAATGTGTCTTCAGGGTTGAATGACTTAAAGGATGTAAACTTCAACAAGTATAGGATTCCCATCTTCAAATTACATATACATCATCTAAATACAATGAATATGGGACCTTTTAAGCTTGACTGATGATGTCTGTAGACCTAAAAATGGGAGACTCACCAGTAAGATTTAAATTGGAATAGAAATGATTTGTGTGACCTTTGGCCTTCAACAAAAGACCTTGAACTTCACTCATATCAGCAAGAGGGGATAATCACCAATAAAAAGATAACACAGTTAATGTGAGACCTTTAACCTCAACTTAAAGGAACTCTATCACCAAGACAGACGGTCATAGAATTACAAGTCATGATCAACAGTTACTGTAAATAAAATTATTTTAGCAGACTCAAATTTTAGCGCATAGCCATATTTATATAAACAGATATGTATATATAAGCACACTGGTAAATTGGCACTGTCACAATACTTGCTGTAGAAAGCAATAAACAGAAACTTTAAATTAGCGCATTCATAGTATAGCAGAATACCTTCAACACAAAAATTGTTAAAAAAGATTACCATAAAAATATATACATTTACAGTATATCAAGTTTGTATAGCTTATTTCCTTTTGTGTTGATGCTCAAAGAGATCAATTTGAGATGCTAGAAGAAGTGGGACACTTTTCAAGTACATTATCAAAGCTCTCGATGCCAAAATGACTCAATTATCAAGACATGTTTCACATTACATCAGGCAAAATACCCTCCCCTATATGTAAGTGACAATTATTGTCATCGATTAAAGCCGAGGAAACAACATAAAATGGCCGACAGTGTGTGAAGGAGCTAGTCTATCCCTGTCAAGTGGTCCCCATGGTGCCAGAATTCAATATGGTGGCTGTTACTTAGCGTGTGTAGACATATACCTTAAGGCTACCAGGCAGTGATCCTCTACAACTCCAAACACATCCAAAGCTTTCTCTGAGGTTATCTTCACTTTCCTTGTCTACTTATCAGTACTCAATACCCTTTTAACAAATATTCCCTTTGAAACCTTTTTTATGTCATAACTTTCATGTTGTATAAACAGCATATTGAATACACTGTAGCTTGAAGTCTATGCAAGATCTATATTTTGTAATGTTTGAAGACACCAATTCTGTAGAATTTATCAAGATAGGCTCTGATATAATAATACACAGCAATGACGTAAAGGATGAGATTGAATCATTTGGACCAATGTCACCCTCACAGGCTACGACAAAGATCAGCCTACTAATTATTTAATAGTCCAACTCACTGAGACATTTATTCAATACCTAGCTACCTCATGATGACAAAGAGTGACCTTAAACGTAAGCCTACATACAGAGGTTTACTATAGTGTAGCTCAATGAACCCCTAGCTCACCTTCAGTAGGAGAGTCAGCCTTTTTAGACAGCTCAATGAACCCCTAGCTCACCTTCAGTAGGAGAGTCAGCCTTTTTAGACAGCTCAATGAACCCCTAGCTCACCTTCAGTAAGAGAGTCAGCCTTTTTAGACAGCTCACTGAATCCCTAACTCACCCTCAGTAGGAGAGTCAGCCTTTTTAGACAGCTCAATGAACCCCTAGCTCACCTTCAGTAAGAGAGTCAGCCTTTTTAAACGGCTCACTGAATCCCTAACTCACCCTCAGTAGGAGAGTCAGTCTTTTGAGTCAGCTCACTGAATCCCTAACTCATCCTCAGTAGGAGAGTCAGCCTTTTTAGACAGCTCACTGAATCCCTAGCTCACCCTCAGTAGGAGAGTCAGCCTTTTTAGACAGCTCACTGAATCCCTAACTCACCCTCAGTAGGAGAGTCAGCCTTTTTAGACAGCTCACGGAACCCCTAGCTCACCTTCAGTAGGAGAGTCAGCCTTTTTAGACAGCTCACTGAACCCCTAGCTCACCTTCAGTAAGAGAGTCAGCCTTTTTAGACAGCTCACTGAATCCCTAACTCACCCTCAGTAGGAGAGTCAGCCTTTTGAGTCAGCTCACTGAATCCCTAACTCACCCTCAGTAGGAGAGTCAGCCTTTTTAGACAGCTCACTGAATCCCTAGCTCACCCTCAGTAGGAGAGTCAGCCTTTTTATAAGCTCAATGAACCCCTAGCTCACCTTCAGTAGGAGAGTCAGCCTTTTTAGACAGCTCACTGAACCCCTAGCTCACCTTCAGTAAGAGAGTCAGCCTTTTTAGACAGCTCACTGAATCCCTAACTCACCCTCAGTAAGAGAGTCACAGGGTTTGGTTGACACAGTACGAGATCTACAGATTACACAGGTTTTGGTTGACATAGTGCCAGATCTACAGATTACACAGGTTTTGGTTGACACAGTGTCAGATCTACAGATTACACAGGGTTTGGTGTACACAGTGTCAGATCTACAGATTACACAAGGTTTGGTGTACACAGTGTCAGATCTACAGATTACACAGGGTTTGGTGTACACAGTGCCAGATCTACAGATTACACAGGGTTTGGTGTACACAGTGTCAGATGTACAGATTACACAGGGTTTGGTGTACACAGTGTCAGATCTACAGATTACACAGTGTCAGATCTACAGATTACACAGGTTTTGGTTGACACAGTGTCAGATCTACAGATTACACAGGTTTTGGTTGACACAGTGTCAGATCTACAGATTACATAGGGTTTGGTGTACACAGTGTCAGATCTACAGATTACACAAGGTTTGGTGTACACAGTGTCAGATCTACAGATTACACAAGGTTTGGTGTACACAGTGTCAGATCTACAGATTACACAGGGTTTGATGTACACAGTGTCAGATCTACAGATTACACAGGGTTTGATGTACACAGTGCCAGATCTACAGATTACACAGGGTTTGGTTGACAAAGTGCCAGATCTACAGATTACACAGGGTTTGGTTGACACAGTGTCAGATCTACAGATTACACAGGGTTTGGTGTACACAGTGTCAGATCTACAGATTACACAGGGTTTGGTTGACACAGTGTCAGATCTACAGATTACACAGGGTTTGGTTGACACAGTACCAGATCTACAGATTACACAGTGTCAGATCTACAGATTACACAGGGTTTGGTGTACACAGTACCAGATCTACAGATTACACAGTGTCAGATCTACAGATTACACAGGGTTTGGTTTACACAGTGCCAGATCTACATATTACACAGGGTTTGGTGTACACAGTGTCAGATCTACAGATTACACAGGGTTTGGTGTACACAGTGTCAGATCTACAGATTACACAGTACCAGATCTACAGATTACACAGGTTTTGGTTGACACAGTGCCAGATCTACAGATTACACAGGTTTTGGTGTACACAGTGTCAGATATACAGATTACACAGGGTTTGGTGTACACAGTGTCAGATCTACAGATTACACAGGGTTTGGTGTACACAGTGCCAGATCTACAGATTACACAGGGTTTGGTGTACACAGTGTCAGATCTACAGATTACACAGGGTTTGGTGTACACAGTGTCAGATCTACAGATTACACAGGGTTTGGTGTACACAGTGTCAGATCTACAGATTACACAGGGTTTGGTTGACACAGTACCAGATCTACAGATTACACAGGGTTTGGTTTATACAGTGCCAGATCTACAGATTACACAGTGTTTGGTTTATACAGTGTCAGATCTACAGATTACACAGGGTTTGGTGTACACAGTACCAGATCTACAGATTACACAGGGTTTGGTGTACACAGTGTCAGATCTACAGACTACACAGGGTTTGGTGTACACAGTGTCAGATCTACAGATTACACAGGGTTTGGTTGACACAGTGCCAGATCTACAGATTATACAGGGTTTGGTGTACACAGTACCAGATCTACAGATAACACAGGGTTTGGTTGACACAATGTCAGATCTACAGATTACACAGAGTTTGGTGTACACAGTGCCAGATCTACAGATTACACAGGGTTTGGTTGACACAGTGTCAGATCTACAGATTACACAGTGCCAGATCTACAGATTATACAGGGTTTGGTGTACACAGTACCAGATCTACAGGTTACACAGGGTTTGGTTGACACAGTGCCAGATATACAGATTACACAGGGTTTGGTTGACACAGTGTCAGATCTACAGATTACACAGTGTCAGATATACAGATTACACAGGGTTTGGTGTACACAGTGCCAGATCTACAGATTACACAGGGTTTGGTGTACACAGTGCTAGATTTACAGATTACACAGGGTTTGGTGTACACAGTGCTAGATCTACAGATTACACAGTGTTTGGTGTACACAGTGCCAGATGTACAGATTACACAGGGTTTGGTTGACACAGTGTCAGATCTACAGATTACACAGGGTTTGGTTAACACAGTACCAGATCTACAGATTACACAGGGTTTGGTTTACACAGTGTCAGATCTACATATTACACAGGGTTTGGTGTACACAGTGTCAGATCTACAGATTACACAGGGTTTGGTTTACACAGTGTCAGATCTACAGATTACACAGGGTTTGGTGTACACAGTGTCAGATCTACAGATTACACAAGGTTTGGTGTACACAGTGTCAGATCTACAGATTATACAGGGTTTGGTTGACACAGTGTCAGATCTACAGATTACACAGGGTTTGGTGTACACAGTGTCAGATCTACAGATTACACAGGGTTTGGTTGACATAGTGCCAGATCTACAGATTACACAGGTTTTGGTTGACACAGTGTCAGATCTACAGATTACACAGGGTTTGGTGAACACATTGTCAGATCTACAGATTACACAGGGTTTGGTGTACACAGTGTCAGATGTACAGATTACACAGGGTTTGGTTGACACAGTGTCAGATCTACAGATTACACAAGGTTTGGTGTACACAGTGTCAGATCTACAGATTACACAGGGTTTGGTGTACACAGTGCCAGATCTACAGATTACACAGGGTTTGGTGTACACAGTGTCAGATCAACAGATTACACAGGGTGTGGTGTACACAGTGTCAGATCTACAGATTACACAGTGTCAGATCTACATATTACACAGGTTTTGGTTGACACAGTGTCAGATCTACAGATTACACAGGTTTTGGTTGACACAGTGTCAGATCTACAGATTACATAGGGTTTGGTGTACACAGTGTCAGATCTACAGATTACACAAGGTTTGGTGTACACAGTGTCAGATCTACAGATTACACAGGGTTTGATGTACACAGTGTCAGATATACAGATTACACAGGGTTTGGTTTACACAGTGCCAGATCTACAGATTACACAGGGTTTGGTTTATACAGTGCCAGATCTACAGATTACACAGGGTTTGGTGTACACAGTGCCAGATCTACAGATTACACAGGGTTTGGTGTACACAGTGTCAGATCTACAGATTACACAGGGTTTGGTGTACACAGTGTCAGATCTACAGATTACACAGGGTTTGGTTGACACAGTGTCAGATCTACAGATTACACAGGGTTTGGTTGACACAGTACCAGATCTACAGATTACACAGGGTTTGGTGTACACAGTGTCAGATCTACAGATAACACAGGGTTTGGTTGACACAGTACCAGATCTACAGATTACACAGGGTTTGGTGTACACAGTGTCAGATCTACAGATTACACATGGTTTGGTTTACACAGTGCCAGATCTACATATTACACAGGGTTTGGTTGACACAGTGCCAGATTTACAGATTACACAGGGTTTGGTGTACACAGTACCAGATCTACAGATTACACAGGGTTTGGTGTACACAGTGTCAGATCTACAGATTACACAGGGTTTGGTTTACACAGTGCCAGATCTACATATTACACAGGGTTTGGTGTACACAGTGTCAGATCTACAGATTACACAGGGTTTGGTGTACACAGTGTCAGATCTACAGATTACACAGTACCAGATCTACAGATTACACAGGTTTTGGTTGACACAGTGCCAGATCTACAGATTACACAGGTTTTGGTGTACACAGTGTCAGATATACAGATTACACAGGGTTTGGTGTACACAGTGTCAGATCTACAGATTACACAGGGTTTGGTGTACACAGTGCCAGATCTACAGATTACACAGGGTTTGGTGTACACAGTGTCAGATCTACAGATTACACAGGGTTTGGTGTACACAGTGTCAGATCTACAGATTACACAGGGTTTGGTGTACACAGTGTCAGATCTACAGATTACACAGGGTTTGGTTGACACAGTACCAGATCTACAGATTACACAGTGTCAGATCTACAGATTACACAGGGTTTGGTGTACACAGTGTCAGATCTACAGATTACACAGGGTTTGGTTGACACAGTGTCAGATCTACAGATTACACAGTGTCAGATCTACAGATTACACAGGGTTTGGTGTACACAGTGTCAGATCTACAGATTACACAGGGTTTGGTGTACACAGTGTCAGATCTACAGATTACACAGGGTTTGGTTGACACAGTGTCAGATCTACAGATTACACAGTGTCAGATCTACAGATTACACAGGGTTTGGTGTACACAGTGTCAGATCTACAGATTATACAGGGTTTGGTGTACACAGTACCAGATCTACAGATTACACAGGGTTTGGTGTACACAGTGTCAGATCTACAGATTACACAGGGCTTGGTGTACGCAGTGTCAGATCTACAGATTACACAGGGTTTGGTTGACACAGTGCCAGATCTACAGATTATACAGGGTTTGGTGTACACAGTACCAGATCTACAGATAACACAGGGTTTGGTTGACACAATGTCAGATCTACAGATTACACAGAGTTTGGTGTACACAGTGCCAGATCTACAGATTACACAGGGTTTGGTTGACACAGTGTCAGATCTACAGATTACACAGTGCCAGATCTACAGATTATACAGGGTTTGGTGTACACAGTACCAGATCTACAGGTTACACAGGGTTTGGTTGACACAGTGCCAGATATACAGATTACACTGGGTTTGGTGTACACAGTGTCAGATCTACAGATTACACAGGGTTTGGTTGACAAAGTGCCAGATATACAGATTACACAGGGTTTGGTTGACACAGTGTCAGATCTACAGATTACACAGTGTCAGATATACAGATTACACAGGGTTTGGTGTACACAGTGTCAGATCTACAGATTACACAGGGTTTGGTGTACACAGTGCTAGATTTACAGATTACACAGGGTTTGGTGTACACAGTGCTAGATCTACAAATTACACAGTGTTTGGTGTACACAGTGCCAGATGTACAGATTACACAGGGTTTGGTTGACACAGTGTCAGATCTACAGATTACACAGGGTTTGGTGTACACAGTGTCAGATCTACAGATTACACAAGGTTTGGTGTACACAGTACCAGATCTACAGATTACACAGTGTCAGATCTACAGATTACACAGGGTTTGGTGTACACAGTGTCAGATCTACAGATTACACAAGGTTTGGTTGACACAGTACCAGATCTACAGATTACACAGTGTCAGATCTACAGATTACACAGGGTTTGGTTTACACAGTGTCAGATCTACAGATTACACAGGGTTTGGTGTACACAGTGTCAGATCTACAGATTACACAAGGTTTGGTGTACACAGTGTCAGATCTACAGATTATACAGGGTTTGGTGTACACAGTACCAGATCTACAGATTACACAGGGTTTGGTTGACACAGTGCCAGATATACAGATTACACAGGGTTTGGTGTACACAGTGTCAGATCTACAGATTACACAGGGTTTGGCTGACAAAGTGCCAGATATACAGATTACACAGGGTTTGGTTGACACAGTGTCAGATCTACAGATTACACAGTGTCAGATAAACAGATTACACAGGGTTTGTCGTACACAGTGTCAGATCTACAGATTACACAGGGTTTGGTGTACACAGTGCTAGATCTACAGATTACACAGGGTTTGGTGTACACAGTGCTAGATCTACAGATTACACAGTGTTTGGTGTACACAGTGCCAGATGTACAGATTACACAGGGTTTGGTTGACACAGTGTCAGATCTACAGATTACACAGGGTTTGGTTTACACAGTGTCAGATCTACAGATTACACAGGGTTTGGTTGACACAGTGTCAGATCTACAGATTACACAGGGTTTGGTTTACACAGTGTCAGATCTACAGATTACACAAGGTTTGGTTGACACAGTACCAGATCTACAGATTACACAGTGTCAGATCTACAGATTACACAGGGTTTGGTTTACACAGTGTCAGATCTACAGATTACACAAGGTTTGGTGTACACAGTGTCAGATCTACAGATTACACAGGGTTTGGTTTACACAGTGTCAGATCTACAGATTACACAGGGTTTGGTGTACACAGTGTCAGATCTACAGATTACACAAGGTTTGGTGTACACAGTGTCAGATCTACAGATTATACAGGGTTTGGTTGACACAGTACCAGATCTACAGATAACACAGGGTTTGGTTGACACAATGTCAGATCTACAGATTACACAGAGTTTGGTGTACACAGTGCCAGATCTACAGATTACACAGGGTTTGGTTGACACAGTGTCAGATCTACAGATTACACAGTGCCAGATCTACAGATTATACAGGGTTTGGTGTACACAGTACCAGATCTACAGATTACACAGGGTTTGGTTGACACAGTGCCAGGTATACAGATTACACAGGGTTTGGTGTACACAGTGTCAGATCTACAGATTACACAGGGTTTGGTTGACAAAGTGCCAGATATACAGATTACACAGGGTTTGGTTGACACAGTGTCAGATCTACAGATTACACAGTGTCAGATCTACAGATTACACAAGGTTTGGTGTACACAGTGCTAGATCTACAGATTACACAGGGTTTGGTGTACACAGTGCTAGATCTACAGATTACACAGGGTTTGGTGTACACAGTGCTAGATCTACAAATTACACAGTGTTTGGTGTACACAGTGCCAGATGTACAGATTACACAGGGTTTGGTTGACACAGGTTACATTAGGAAAGCATTATAATCTTGTCACAGCAGATAACATGACGCCCGATCAAATGTGTTTTCTACGGTCGGACAAATATTGGAGATTGAGCAACAAGTTAATGAAGATTGGTGGGTAATCCGTAGCTGTGATGTACCAGCAGACCCCGACCATTACGGAGGTCTGTGACTTGGCTTGTTT
Source organism: Mimachlamys varia (assembly GCA_947623455.1). Taxonomy (NCBI): domain Eukaryota; kingdom Metazoa; phylum Mollusca; class Bivalvia; order Pectinida; family Pectinidae; genus Mimachlamys; species Mimachlamys varia. Next base: position 11,607,449 of record OX392537.1, on the reverse strand, counting down.
TCATCATTAGCTATTGTGATGTATTGACCTGTATAGTATCGTCTGTTAGCAAAGTCACCTCACACAAAATGCCGATGTAGATATGGCTTTCCTACATTCATCAAGTATTTTTTACCAGAATGCATTATGGATGCTACAAATCTTATCGAAATTCTTCAATTAAGTAGCTCTTTTATTCGTCAAAAATATCATGTTTTAAAGAATATCCAGAAGTTGAGAAACTTTTGGATCTGTGAACTAACTTCAGTGTTTGGAACCTTAAATTTAACCATAACTTGTATGTTATAACTATTATTGTATACTCCTTACTTTATTCCAATCAATGTCTTTGAGACACATAAATGCCCCCGCCCCCATATGAAAGCAGTTCTGCAGAATTTCATGGAACTTGGACAATATTTGGATTTGGACCAATCAGAGGCCATGGAATGTGTCCTATTTTAGTTTACTGGTATTTCTGTAGTATTGCCCATTACATATACATATAAAATTTCATTTAAATCAGACAATATTTCAATTTTGACCAATCAGAAGCCTTTAATGAGTGCCGTCACATTACCATCTCTTCCACCAAGTTTTATTATAATCTGTACAGTAGAAGACAATTTATTACATGATATGTTTTTATCCAATCAGAGGCTGTGGTGGCCATCTTGGATGCTTGATATGTTAAAAAAGAGCAAGGTGCACAACAGGACATCAGACTTACATGTATTATACAGTAGAATCCGCTTAATTTCACTTCTCATTTGTCTGGGAAAAACATGATATGTATATGCGAAGTTAGATGACAATCGCATTAGTAGTTATTTAATTAAGCTGGTTACATAACCATGGGACGGGACAGGATGGACAAGGGTAACAATATATGCCTCTAATTTCATGGCGGGGGCATAAAAATGTCCAAATACATTGTAAATCAAAACAGTCACCTGAATAAAACAGTTATACAGAATAATCAATTTAATAGTTTCAGAATGAATGTATTATCAATGAGTATAAATCCTAGTGGATGAGACTATGGAATATTTTACCCCTGTGACGTTGAATGAATTTATGGTCAAGGTAAGGTAATTTATTTGAACACCTTTAATAGAACTCCATCACTCAGCTACCTCACTAACCAAATGGCAACCAAATATCATTACCCTAGGCCTTTTGGTTCGTGGAAAGACATGGAAAGTGTCGCATTGTTGACAGACAACCTGTAACTTGAATGACAGTCAAGGTCATTTATTTCAACAACTTTGACTGAGCTTCTACTGACCAAATATCATTACCCTAGGCCATGCAGTTTTTGTGAAGATGTTATTTGTGACCTGTGACCTTGAATGAAAGTCAAGGTCATCTGATGAGCAAATTTGATTAAGTCTCATCCCAGTTAATTATTTAAGATATTTTATTTGAAGTTTTTGGCATTCTTGACCTTAAATGGAGGTTATGGTCCTTTATTTTCTTTAAACACATTCGATAGAGCTCCATCTCAGTTACTGACCAAATATCATGGCCATCTAGGCCATATTGTTCTTTGAAGATGTCATTTGAAGTTTTTTGCATATTTGACCCCTATGATCTGAATGAAGGTCAAGGTCATTTATTTGAACAGCTTTTATATTGCTCTGTTCCATGTATCTACCAACTCAGGTATTATATACCTTTTATGAAGAGATAAATTTCTGACATATTGGACCCCTGTTTAAGGTCATTCATTTAAAACAACTATGATAAATAAAGAAGATATCATTTACAGGTTTCGGCATATCTGATTCCTGTGACCTTGAATGAAGGTCAAGATCATTTACATGAACAAAGTTGATAAAGCTCTATCAAAGCTAGACCAATAGACCGTATATCATCAACCTAAACCTTATGGTCCTATAAAAGATTTGGAAAATGTTAATTGTTAATGGACGATGAAGTGCAAGGACAGATGGCAATAAGTTAGGCAACCTTAAAAAACAATTATATTCCCATAAGAAAAGCTTTTATAGAATTCTACTCCAGGTACCTACTGGCCAAATATCTTTACTTTATGCGTTCTAGTTTTGAAAAGATGTTCTTTGAAGTGTTTAATTGGCATATTTGACCCCTGTGACCTTGAATGAAAAAGTTTCAGATCATTTATTAAAACAAATATGTTAAAGCTCTATCTTAACTACCTCAATCCTGACCAACTATCATGACCCCATGCAGGCTTTATGTTTTTTTTAAAGATGTTGAATGTGTCAACTATAGCTGTAAACAGACAATGAATGATGATGGACAGAGACAAATGGCAAATATGCACTTAGTCAAACAATGTTCACCACCAGTTTGTTAACTGGTCTCAGCCTGTATGTATGATGGATTTGGCTTATCTTATTTTCATCCTATTAATAGCCAGGGTCATTTAAGGTCATGTGCCAGATTTTGGTGGTGGAGGAAAGCCAGAGTACCTGAAGAAAAACCACCAATCTGCGGCCAGTACCTGGTAACTGCCCCACGTGGGATTCGAACTCACAACCCAGAGGTGGAGGGCTAGTGGTAGAATGTCGGGACACTTTCACCACTTAACCACCCCAACCCAGAGGTGGAGGGCTAGTGGTAGAATGTCAGGACACTTTCACCACTTAGCCACCGCAACCCAGGGTTGGCGGGCCCCGTTTATGTATGTATCGATAGAGTAGATTAGCGTGGTATCCCCTCATAGAAGTCAAATAACTATAGCAGAGCTATTTACAAGCTACAAAGACAGGTTTTGTAACATACTACAACATGTTGGTAATAGGAATATATATCACTGAACAAATATTTATTATATGATTTATAACAATGTTTAAACTCATTGCAGACATCTGCCTGATATTTCAAAACTAGATTGATAAGACATAAAAAGCTTTTAAGCCTTTCATTGACAGGGAACTTGACAGGTTGCTGTTTACAGACTTATCATTCTCTTCAATAAAAAAAAACCCCTGTCTACTAAATGCAGCTGTAGATAAATATACCGGTAAACCTGTTTCCAGACAGGATAAATGACAGAAAACAGGATATTAATGAACTTATTAAGTGAAACTCTAGGGAAACTGTGAAGAAAATTTGGTCTCAATTTACTATGTTGCTATAAATAGGAAACGGATGAAAAATAAATCAATTGCATTGTGCCAGAGTGTTAAATTTAAGTGTGCATACACTGACTCCTCTAACAGGGGATTTTCAGCTTCAGAACACAACTGTAAATATAAGGAGAAAATAAGCTGTTTCAATCAGGGAGATATTGACTTGGGGTATAAAAACGTTGAAGAACGCTTTATGAGCTTTGTATATTAAGCCGCCATACTGTAAGCTCACCGGCCTCAAATTCTTTCTTTGGTTGTGATACAATTTCTCAGATTGATGAAGCAAAAATCAAGTCAGAGATGCTGACATTGATCTAACCCAATCTTAATCACACACACTAGTCAGTAATTACACAAGGTAAATCACATGTTGACAATACCATATGACAACTGGACGCGGCCCTCCTGCCCCCCAGCACCTGCGTGTACATCTCCAAATTGGATCATATTGATTGGATTCTGTGGCAAGCAGCATGGAAATCTCCAACATTTACTTATTTCACTGAATGGTAATAAGAATCTAACAATATCTTTTTCTGTTCTTTGCAAATTGAGAAACCACAGCTATAGTTTTCAGTACCGTTTTGCCTCCAACCTGAATGAGGCCATCAGCCCTGTCACTGTATGTGGCCAAGCAGTCAATTACATCGTATACAGACGGAATCAAACAAGCGTGTGTTTATATCTTTCTTTCAATAAGGAGAAAAGTACAATTCAGATGATAAAATCACCTTTTGCCTGATGTAGAAATTTAATTTAGGGATATTTTTAGAAGTTCTAGTTAAAGCAAATGTCAAGAAGAGAACAATATCAGCTTTCACCTGTTGGCATGGGGAAATTTGTAATATTGTAAATCAACTTATTTTTGCGGTGACTTATTTTTCGCGTTTTCATATGAAACAACTATTTTGCGGCAATTTAATTTTGTGATAAGTACAGTCATAAATTCTATATACAGTATAATACAGTACTCCTACAGTTGGGATACCTCTGATTGCAACTTTTTCGCAACAATTAATTTTTGCGAATTTCGATCACCCGCATAATATGCAAAAACTAATCGCACGCGGAAATAATTTGGTTTACAGAACATGTATCTCAATGAATCTACCCGAGTATAGTGTTTTCTGCAAATACCAAAGGAAGGCCAAATTGGTAACGGTAACACTTGTAGCACTTTAATGCCTACGTAGATCTAAAGGTTTGGCCCTTTCTGGTGAAGTAACATGTTTCAAACTTTGAAAAAAAGAAAAATTGAATTCCGTCCTCATTAATAGAAAATTTAAACTGAATGTGAGTACAGTTTTTTGCCTTTAATGGTTGTTTATTCGAACCACCTTGAGAGTTTTGTTATGTATGTAATACCAGATCAATGACTCTCATTTAGACCAGCTGCCTTACAGTGCAACCCTATGAAAGATTACTTTTATCTTTACAACAGGATGGATTTGTTTGATGTCAATGTAATGTCAAATTCAAACTAAAATTCTAATTGTTCATTTAAAAAAAACATACACAGAAACTAGTTATAAATGGAGATGGTATAATAAGCAATTAAGATTTGCACCAATACATCTGGAAGACATGAATTTCCCATGTATTCATGATTTCATTCACTTGTACATTCTGGACCATGAAATATGAAATCTTCCAAGGTATTCTCCTATTTGAGATTTAAATAAACCTAAAAGTCATAATATTGCATAGCAATGGGATAGAAAAGGACAGAAATTGGCCCCAACATAAAATGGTAGGTGTGGACAGGAAAGGACAGACATTGGTCCCAACATAAAATGGTAGGTGTGGACAGGAAAGGACAGACATTGATCCCAACATAAAATGGTAGGTGTGGACAAGAAAGGACAGACATTGGTCCCAACATAAAATGGTAGGTGTGGACAGGAAAGGACAGACTTTGGTCCCAACATAAAATGGTAGGTGTGGACAGGAAAGGACAGACTTTGGTCCCAACATAAAATGGTAGGTGTGGACAGGAAAGGACAGACTTTGGTCCCAACATAAAATGGTAGGTGTGGACAGGAAAGGACAGACATTTATCCCAACATAAAATGGTAGGTGTGGACAGGAAAGGACAGACATTGATCCCAACATAAAATGGTAGGTGTGGACAGGAGAGGACAGACTTTAGTCCCAACATAAAATGGTAGGTGTGGACAGGAAAGGACAGACATTTATCCCAACATAAAATGGTAGGTATGGACAGGAAAGGACAGATATTGGTCCCAACATAAAATGGTAGGTGTGGACAGGAAAGGACAGATATTGGTCCCAACATAAAATGGTAGGTGTGGACAGGAAAGGACAGACATTGATTCCAACATAAAATGGTAGGTGTGGACAGGAAAGGACAGACATTGGCACCAACATAAAATGGTAGGTGTGGACAGGAAAGGTCAGACATTGGTCCCAACATAAAATGGTAGGTGTGGACAGGAGAGGACAGACTTTGGTCCCAACATAAAATGGTAGGTGTGGACAGGAAAGGACAGACATTGGCACCAACATAAAATGGTAGGTGTGGACAGGAAAGGACAGACTTTGGTCCCAACATAAAATGGTAGGTGTGGACAGGAAAGGACAGACATTGGCCCCAACATAAAATGGTAGGTGTGGACAGGAAAGGACAGACATTGGTCCCAACATGAAATGGTAGGTGTGGACAGGACAGGACAGACATTGGCCCCAACATAAAATGGTAGGTGTGGACAGGAAAGGACAGACATTGGCCCCAACATAAAATGGTAGGTGTGGACAGGAAAGGACAGACATTGGCCCCAACATAAAATGGTAGGTGTGGACAGGAAAGGACAGACATTGGTCCCAACATAAAATGGTAGGTGTGGACAGGAAAGGACAGACATTGGTCCCAACATAAAATGGTAGGTGTGGACAGGAAAGGACAGACATTGATTCCAACATAAAATGGTAGGTGTGGACAGGAAAGGATAGACATTGGTCCCAACATAAAATGGTAGGTGTGGACAAGAAAGGACAGACATTGGTCCCAACATAAAATGGTAGGTGTGGAGAGGAAAGGACAGACTTTGGTCCCAACATAAAATGGTAGGTGTGGACAGGAAAGGACAGACTTTGGTCCCAACATAAAATGGTAGGTGTGGACAGGAAAGGACAGACTTTGGTCCCAACATAAAATGGTAGGTGTGGACAGGAAAGGACAGACATTGATTCCAACATAAAATGGTAGGTGTGGACAGGAAAGGATAGACATTGGTCCCAACATAAAATGGTAGGTGTGGACAGGAAAGGACAGTCATTGATTCCAACATAAAATGGTAGGTGTGGACAGGAAAGGACAGACATTGGCCCCAACATAAAATGGTAGGTGTGGACAGGAAAGGACAGACATTGGTCCCAACATAAAATGGTAAGTGTGGACAGGAAAGGACAGACATTGGCCCCAACATAAAATGGTAGGTGTGGACAGGAAAGGACAGACATTGGTCCCAACATAAAATGGTAGGTGTGGACAGGAAAGGACAGACATTGGCCCCAACATAAAATGGTAGGTGTGGACAGGAAAGGACAGACATTGGCCCCAACATAAAATGGTAGGTGTGGACAGGAAAGGACAGACATTGGTCCCAACATAAAATGGTAGGTGTGGACAGGAAAGGACAGACATTGGCCCCAACATAAAATGGTAGGTGTGGACAGGAAAGGACAGACATTGGTCCCAACATAAAATGGTAGGTGTGGACAGGAAAGGACAGACATTGATTCCAACATAAAATGGTAGGTGTGGACAGGAAAGGATAGACATTGGTCCCAACATAAAATGGTAGGTGTGGACAGGAAAGGACAGTCATTGATTCCAACATAAAATGGTAGGTGTGGACAGGAAAGGACAGACATTGGCCCCAACATAAAATGGTAGGTGTGGACAGGAAAGGACAGACATTGGTCCCAACATAAAATGGTAGGTGTGGACAGGAAAGGACAACCATGGCTCAAACATCACTAAGAGGCAAATAGGGCCTGCATTGCTCACATGAACCCAGTTTTATCAAAACAATCAAGGAAAACATTTGGACTTGATCAGATATCTTTCTATAAAAGTGACACAAACCCTGGGCATGTGCCTAGTATTCCTACTCCAATTGAAGTAAACAGGTCTGCCTGACAGTAAACAAAGATCCAAGGCGCCACGTACGTTACGAAATCTTTCCGCCTCAAAAAAAACCTATACCAAAAGTATGATTTAGTTTACTGCGCATTTTAATTTTTGTTTTATGAAGAACATCCTCTCAAGAAAGTAAACATGAGTAATTTTACATCTGTCTAAGATAACCTTGCAATCAATATTAAATACCCTGCAGTTAGGAGTACAAATATTTAGAATAAACTAGACTAAATCATTTTTTAAATCAATTTTGGTTTTGAAAGACTGTATAAGATCCTGGAGGTGATATTTGTTGATGGGAAATGTAAGGAGCATTCTACTGTTCTTGGACTCGACCTCAATATGTACGCTTATAAAGAATGTCCAGTCAATAATGTAAACATGAGATAGTCTCAATCTTTTAAATGTGTACCTTACTCCACTTTAAATACCCTGCAGTAGTGTAAATATTTAGAGGTAAACAAGACTAAATTTTTTTTTTTAATCAATTTTTATTTCCTGTAACAATGCATTTTTTGTTTACGATATTTTTGCGAGTGAAATGTTTGTGGTGAGGAAATTTTCGCTTTGTTAGTCATGCTGTTTTGCACTGTGCACCTTTAATACTATTATACACTGTAGAGTTTGAGTAGTGTTAAATATGATAGCGTGTGGATATATTAGCAGAGATTTAATGCAACAAAGCGAAATAAGAGAAAATTTCCACACCACGAGCTATTCCACTTCTACAGTAAACAATTTTGGCTTAATGGAAACAAAAAATAAGGAAAGTTTAATCCATGTTGGTGATAATCAACAACAAATTCCTTGAATACAGACTAATTGATGAAGTAGTGAGCCTACCTAACAGGTAACACCATGTATTTATCATTAGGCTGTTCCAGATCTGACGACAATAACAGGTTTCACAATGTGACAGGCTTAGCCAATCAATATGTTCCTAATCCTTTTCCTGTGTGTTTGCAACTGATCTTTCACAAAGAACAACTCTCAAACAGTCCAATATGGCTACTTTTTTAGAGAATTTCTTAAACTGATTCACCCCTAGAATATCAAAATGAACTATTCCAACCTTTGAATTGGAACAGTTCAAATGTGTCTTCAGGGGTAAATGAGTTTCACCCCTGAAGACACATATGAACTCTTCATATTCAATGGATGGAGTAGTTCATTATGAAATTTCAGGCATGAATGAGTTAATTGCTCAATAATATTTAAGTGGAAAGAAAAAATACGGTCATGATTTTAGACATTCTAGTTGTCATTCATCTCACGCCAGGTCAAGACCTCGGTATTTTCGGTGACCATGTTCAGACATAAAAGAAAGATTTAACATTGCAGTTTGGGGTTTTGAAGTTTTGAGGCTTACCTTTTTTGTTTTGAAAGACTGTATAAGGTCCTGGAGTTGCGATTGGTTGAGGGGAAATGTAAGGTGCATTCCGCTGTAACTGGACCCGACCTCGATATCGTTGGGGTTACTGAGCAGGAGGAGGCCAGCATCTTCGGCTTCCAATGTTCTAACATCTGAAACAATGTCATAAAACAATAAAACATGTTTAAAATATTTAAATAATCTTCTTAAACTGTAAAACCTTAAAGGCCCAATAAACGTAACTTTAGGGAAATTTTCGTGATTATGAAAAATTCTGAAAAAAAAATCCAGTCGATAACCATGGAAAAATAAGCCTAAAACGAAGTAAACCTGAGCGGTAACTAACAAGAAACTCTGGACAAAAAAATCCAAAGTATTGAGAATAATTCAGGTGGGGCCCACTTCAACAACAAACCGGAGGTAGAAGACGGTTCGAAATGGACGCGTGTTTACAAATAGCGTGTTTCAACTACTGCTGTACCGGTAACCGCGAAAGAATTCATCTTGAATATTGCCGATATCAGTTAATCTTAACTAAATCTATAAATATAATAAGTTATTAAGCTTGATTTTCGCTTCAAGTTTTGCCGAAAGTTACGTATATTGGGCCTTTAATTTGTTTATTGCTCTTACTTGAAAGACTAGAACATATTGTGTAAAATTGAAACATTTTTATAATGTGGACTTATTGACTCTTGCACCTTAGAATAAGTGTAAACACACTTATTTTTGTGCATTCTAATTTATGACAATGCTGAATTTAAACAGATAAACATGGGAGGAAATAATGTAATCTATCACCCCTGTGTGATGCAGACTGAGAAATCTCCACCCGAGGGTAAGATTTATTATGATGCTTCGCCAAGTGGTAAAATTTATAAATCTAATTCCGATGGTTGATATTTCCATATCTACATTATACAACGGTGATTGATTATTTTTCTCCCACACTTTCCTAACGTAAAATAAGCTGTAATGTGAACTTGGTGCATATAACGCCATCATCAATAGCAGATGCAATGTGTGACGAAATTGGTGACGTTACTCGATCTGGTTACACTGCATAAAGTGATGATGTGATAATGATCATGACGTTATATTTCAATTAGCGCATGTGAGCTGTCTTTTCCCTACCCCGGTATAAGAGAGGTTCATCTTATCTTTATCAAAAATGGGATTGAACCTGTGAAGAGTGGGGAAAGAATATCTCACTCCTCATTGGCATATCCCCTAGCTATATTGTGAATCCCTTGTCTGTTATATATCTTTCATGTCATCCTTTTTCCTGCAAAATCATTTCCTTTGGGTATTTCTGTCTCTCTATCATTTCCTTCCCTTTTCTCTACCCCTCTAACCAATACCATTTGTTTCCTAACCAGCTTCCGCCGCGCTCATACGTTCAATAACAATGGATTCCAATTCTACAACTAGCTTACTCCTGGCTAATGGCTATCAACAACTGAGGAAATTTCAATTTATCCAGACAAAATTAGATTGTGATGTTTTTAACTATTTGGCTGGTCTAGAATATGTGTTTATGAACCAATGAACCGTCTAGCTGCTGAGCTATCAGACTATGTTTCTATACTACAATATATACCATTAACTGCGAGATAAGAAAAAAATTATGATGCAGATTTCATGACATTGTATTGGCCATAACTCAAAAGATTCACCAAAACAGATATTAAGTTTTGAATGAAGAGCCAGCAACAGGTAATTGCCTATAAAACCCTGTATGGTGTTGTGAGATTTGTTGCTATCAATGAAGCCCACCATATAGGACTGTTGGTCCCAGATATTTTGATTCTTTTACTGTACCAGTTTAGGTATACTAAAGTGTTCTGAAGTGAAATAACTGGTTATATGAGTGATGGCCAAAGCCTTGGAGTGTTCTGTCATTGTTATAAATACGGTGTTCAATCCCTTGGAGTGTTCTGTCACTGTTATAAATGCAGACTGTTCAATCCTTTGGAGTGTTCTGTCACTTGCTATAAATACAGTGTTCAATCCCCTGGAGTGTTCTGTCACTGTTATAAATGCAGACTGTTCAATCCTTTGGAGTGTTCTGTCACTTGCTATAAATACAGTGTTCAATCCCTTGGAGTGTTCTGTCACTTGCTATAAATACAATGTTAAATCCCTTGCAGTGTTCTGTCACTGCTATAAATATGGTGTTCAATCCCTTGGAGTGTTCTGTGACATGCTATATATACAGTGTTCAATCCTTTGGAGTGTTCTGTCACTTGCTATAAATACAGTGTTCAATCCTTTGGAGTGTTATGTCACTTGCTATAAATGCAGTGTTCAATCCTTTGGAGTGTTCTGTCACTTGCTATAAATGCAGTGTTCAATCCCTTGGAGTGTTCTGTCACTGGCTATAAATATTGTGTTCAATCCCTTGGAGTGTTCTGTCACTGCTATAAATACAGTGTTCAATCCTTTGGAGTGTTCTGAAACTTGCTATAAATACAGTGTTCAATCCCTTGGAGTGTTCTGTCACTGCTATAAATACAGTGTTCAATCCCTTGGAGTGTTCTGTCACTTGCTATAAATACAGTTTTCAATCCCTTGGAGTGTTCTGTCACTGCTACAAATACAGTGTTCAATCCTTTGGAGTGTTCTGTCACTGCTATAAATACAGTGTTCAAGCCTTTGGAGTGTTCTGTCACTTGCTATAAATACAGTGTTCAATCCCTTGGAGTGTTCTGTCACTGCTATAAATACAGTGTTCAATCCCTTGGAGTGTTCTGTCACTGCTATAAATACAGTGTTCAATCCTTTGGAGTGTTCTGTCACTTGCTATAAATACAGTGTTAAATCCCTTGGAGTGTTCTGAAACTTGCTATAAATACAGTGTTCAATCCCTTGGAGTTTTCTGTCACTTGCTATAAATATGGTGTTCAATCCTTTGGAGTGTTCTGTCACTGCTATAAATACAGTGTTCAATCCCTTGGAGTGTTCTGTCACTTGCTATAAATACAGTTTTCAATCCCTTGGAGTGTTCTGTCACTGCTATAAATACAGTGTTCAATCCTTTGGAGTGTTCTGTCACTTGCTATAAATACAGTTTTCAATCCCTTTGAGTGTTCTGTCACTGCTATAAATACAGTGTTCAATCCTTTGGAGTGTTCTGTCACTTGCTATAAATACAGTTTTCAATCCCTTGGAGTGTTCTGTCACTGCTATAAATACAGTGTTCAATCCTTTGGAGTGTTCTGTCACTTGCTATAAATACAGTTTTCAATCCCTTGGAGTGTTCTGTCACTGCTATAAATACACTGTTCAATCCTTTGCAGTGTTCTGTCACTTGCTATAAATACAGTGTTCAATCCTTTGGAGTGTTCTGTCACTTGCTATAAATACAGTGTTCAATTAGTTGGAGTGTTCTGTCACTTGCTATAAATACAGTGTTCAATCCTTTGGAGTGTTCTGTCACTGCTATAAATACAGTGTTCAATCCCTTGGAGTGTTCTGTCACTGCTATAAATGCAGTGTTCAATCCCTTGGAGTGTTCTGTCACTTGCTATAAATACAGTGTTCAATCCCTTGGAGTGTTCTGTCACTGCTATAAATACAGTGTTCAATCCCTAGGAGTGTTCTGTCATTTGCTATAAATACAGTTTTCAATCCCTTGGAGTTTTTTGTCACTTGCTATAAATATGGTGTTCAATCCTTTGGAGTGTTCTGTAACTTGCTATAAATACAGTGTTCAATCCCTTGGAGTGTTCTGTCACTGCTATAAATACAGTTTTCAATCCCTTGGAGTGTTCTGTCACTGCTATAAATACAGTGTTCAATCCTTTGGAGTGTTCTGTCACTTGCTATAAATACAGTTTTCAATCCCTTTGAGTGTTCTGTCACTGCTATAAATACAGTGTTCAATCCCTAGGAGTGTTCTGTCATTTGCTATAAATACAGTTTTCAATCCCTTGGAGTTTTCTGTCACTTGCTATAAATATGGTGTTCAATCCTTTGGAGTGTTCTGTAACTTGCTATAAATACAGTGTTCAATCCCTTGGAGTGTTCTGTCACTGCTATAAATACAGTTTTCAATCCCTTGGAGTGTTCTGTCACTGCTATAAATACAGTGTTCAATCCTTTGGAGTGTTCTGTCACTTGCTATAAATACAGTTTTCAATCCCTTTGAGTGTTCTGTCACTGCTATAAATACAGTGTTCAATCCTTTGGAGTGTTCTGTCACTTGCTATAAATACAGTTTTCAATCCCTTTGAGTGTTCTGTCACTTGCTATAAATACAGTGTTCAATCCATTGGAGTGTTCTGTCATTTGTTATAAATACAGTGTTCAATCCCTAGGAGTGTTCTGTCACTTGCTATAAATACAGTGTTCAATCCTTTGGAGTGTTCTGTCACTTGCTATAAATACAGTGTTCAATCCCTTGGAGTGTTCTGTCACTGCTATAAATACAGTGTTCAATCCTTTGGAGTGTTCTGTCACTTGCTATAAATACAGTGTTCATTCTGTTGCAGTGTTCTTTCACTTGCTATAAATACAGTGTTCAATCCCTTGGAGTGTTCTGTCACTGCTATAAATACAGTGTTCAATCCCTTGGAGTGTTCTGTCACTGCTATAAATACAGAATTCAATCCTTGGAGTGTTCTGTCTCTTGCTATAAATACAGTGTTAAATCCCTTGGAGTGTTCTGTCACCTGCTATAAATACAGTGTTCAATCCCTTGGAGTGTTCTGTCACCTGCTATAAATACAGTGTTCAATCCCTTGGAGTGTTCTGTCACTTGCTATAAATACAGTGTTCAATTCCTAGGAGTGTTCTGTCTCCTGTTATAAATACAGTATTCAATCCCTTGGAGTTTTCTGTCATTAGTTATAAGTATGGTATTACGTGAGTTATTTTTTAAAAAAAGGTAAAAAAAAAAAGTCTCAACCGAGATTGCCAATCTTTGATTTTCAGATCAATAAGAAAATTAACAACGCTTGTTCAGAATTTTATACTGATCAATGGTATCAAGTTAGAAACCAATCAGTAAAGTCATTCTTGAGAAGAAGTAAATAGACATTCAAGACAGCAATCAGAGGCCATAGTTGTCATCTTGAGTTTTATAGATTGATTGACATGAAATGTAACAACACTTGATGGGGACATCATAAGGATCGAACAATTGTACCACATTTTAAGTCGATTAATGCAGACATTGTTGATAGTCATAAAATGTAACAACACTTATTTGGGATATCAATAGAGTCCATTGTAGCAAGAACAAAGACAATTAGAGTAGCGATTCTTGAGAAGAAGTCTAAAATTCCCAAGGGAAGCAGATGGCAGAGCAGCCATCTTGGTTTTTGGGTTTTGCTAAAAAATGTTACATTAAATACTTGGTCCGGACCTCATAAGGATGAATAATACCAAAAAAGGAACGAATGGTGCAGTCATTCTTAAAAAGAAATTGGAATATTGGAGTGTTTTTTAACTTGTTATAAACAAGATGATCAATATCTTGGAGTGTTTGTCACCTGCTACAAGTGTATGTATGGTGCAGTCCATATTTTGCATTGTGTCTGACATTTCCTGTAAGCTTAGAAATCTTCGAAAAGATGTTAAGAAATATACAAAGTATTCAAAGTCTTGACTGTCAAATGTAAAATGAGACTTTGTTCTGATGTAGGAGCATTTGAACATGCTGGCTGTTATATAATTCCCTGTCCCCACAATCCAATTTCAAATTGGTTAAAATTGTTTTGTTTGCTTCAAATATTGTAGAGGAAGAAATAAAAATTGTCAAGTTTTCACATCTGATTAAAGGATGCAGCGATATTTTTTTTTTTTTTATAAAACATCTTTTATGCATTATACCGGTAACCTCAAAGCTATTAATCTCATCCTCCAAAAATGTTAATTGGTTTAATTCTTCAGCGTCTTTTTTAATCATCTGTCAGATTTCTTTTTTTTATCTTAATCCAATCTGCATCTGCTCAAAGGTAATAATGTTGAAAGGGTGGCAAGGTGATTCAATTCCTTCAACAGTTAACGATGCAAAAATGTCAAATAATGTTGAGCAATTAGTCTTGTCGGGATAAGCTCTCCCTGACATCTCCGAATGCTTTTGAGAGATTTTGATTGAGATTATGATTTCGAAATTCCAGGTTTTCAGCTTTGATTGTAAGAAGTGGGCTGACATGTCGTTGATTGAATCTGGCTGATAATTACAAACTGGATGGAGCCAATCTCATCGCTTCACTAGCCTAGGCCAGGGACGGTTTGCGGTGGCAGCGAGAGAGAGGCTACACAGGCATATAATCTGGGTTTCACTTCCCTCAAGACATGTGTTGAATTCTTAAAACAAGCAGGAGGCCACTGGAAACAAAATACTCATGAAACGTTACATTGGAAAAAATAGTTTAGCTGTCAGGGACAATAATTAAGAAATTATGTTCCATTTGATCAGTATGATGGGCATAATGAAAAAGTAATTAAGCGCAGAAAAATATGTTATATTATATGACAATGCTTCAAATCTTCCGACGGAAAGCTCGAGGAGACAAATTAAAGGTCGCGCTCAGGGCCCGTCTGTCATCGGCCTTTCTTGCCATGGTGTCGACAGTTTACGAGGCCTTTTCACCACATCCTCAATACACAATTTATGAGTTTACCTGACATTCATCCATGTATGGTGTATTACTTACACAACAGATAATTTGTGAAGCAGACTGCCCAGACAGGATTTCAATCCAATTGAACCCTGTTTATCAGATTACTGGATGTGCTTTGACTGGGAAATCTTGTAAGTGTGGCGTACTTTTATCTATAAAGAAGACTGTCCAGGGTGTGAAAGAAACGCCGTAAAAATGACAATACACCCAATATCTGTCACGGTATAAAAGTCTGTCCTGCTGAACAGCTTGTGATTCAGAAAGCCATGATTCTCAGAAACAGCTAGTATACATATATAGCTCTACATTGTGGGAACACTTTTATATTATACACATTCTTTGTTAAAAGAAATAATTATAGGAACTCAATTTTCTTAATTATAACCTATGAACATTTAGTAACAAAAAGGATTTTTTTTTCAAATGGTTTGTAATTTATGGCTCAAAAACTATTCAAAATAAGGATGATATGCAGAATTTATACCCAGGAAGCTAAGACACAAACCTTAGACTAAAGGACCAAAATATTGAATGTTTTCAACATACAAAGTCTAGAAACTGCCTAGAGGTCTACATTATGGAATTTAAAAATAGTCAATTTGCATAAAAACTGTAATAAAAGCACCCAGAACACTTACATTTACCTTAGGATTGAAATATATTTTTGTCCAGGAGAAATTCTTTAAATTCAAACATCTGACCTGTGTAACCTTCAGTGTGTGTCATGTCAAGGTCATTCATTTGAGCAAACTTGGTAGCCATTCATCCAAACAGGCTACTGGCCAGATAGTGAGAGGCAGAGTGACTTTGAAAGTTAGTCAAGGTCATTCAATTGAACAAACAAGAAGCCTGCGATGCTTGCTGTTAGCCACGTACCATCATTCTAGGTAGATTAAGATTATTGAGATGAACTCGACATTATGATTAACAAGAGGTCCAAGGTCTCTTAAAGGGGTCAACCAAGTCATATAGGTACATGTACTGGCAACTCAATGTCATTGTTAATATATATCAATGTGATGTGGAAATCAACATGTACACAAAGTGAAATATAATTCTTGTCATGTCACCAAAGGACAAGAACTTTAAAAAGTTTCAAATAGATTATTTTGCTGGTAAGAAATATAATATAGGTCTATTGTAATTAAGCCATTTTTGTCTTTGGCCAACTCCAAGTTAGGCCAGGATCTTACTTTTTACTGGTACTTTTTATTTCAATTTCAAAACCAAATTTGAACTATTTCTTGCTGAAAATGGACAAGATATATATTTGGAAGTGTTATTTCTCTACATAAACTACAGTCAAACTTTCCCTCTCCCCAACCAAAAATATGGATGGCCCAGAGGGAAATGTACAATTTAAATAATTGCACCTGATAATCAGAGGAGAAGAGAAAGACTTTAAAAAGTAAAAGTTAATTTTTCCTTTGGGGCCCTGTTCTGGTCCCTAGGGTTGAGGCAGGATTCCTGATTGTACCATATAATACTCTCCCACAAAAGATGATTCTGACCAAGTTTGAATAATTTCCTGATGAAAATTAAGAAAATATTGCCTGTTCTTTTCATATGTAAACTATAGTAAATTTTAATCCCTCTACAAGAGAGAACAGATTAACAAAATAAATAAACCTCCTGATGATCATTCTATCAATGCAGAGAAATTCACTATGGTAACTCTGTGTCTAACAAAGGAGACTTTTGTAGTATACATTAATTTTTCGTTTTGGAGCACTGCCCTGGGGCGCTAGGATTTCAAAGAATTCCTTCCACTGGTTCTTGAGAAGAAGTCGAATGTGTAAAAAGTTAATGCAGGACAGACAACAAACGAAAAACAATAAAAAAAAAAGGGTCACTTAAACAAAGCTCAGGTGACCAAAAACGTTGATGCCGAGCAGACGACCGACAAAGCACCATTGGCAAAAGCTCACTTGGCATCTGTGAGTTAGGTGAGCTACAGATTTGAAATTCAACTGAATATGCAAATAAATCAAATTACAGTGGCATTTATGTGTGGGGTGTGCATTACTTCTATTCGAGATCCTTCCTGTATTCTGATGACGCTACTAATCTAAGCCACGATCATCATCACCAATACCAGTTCTTGCAGATCACAGTAAACAATAGTCTGGTGTTCCTATACACTGGTCCTCAGTCAAATTAGTCACATAAGTTTCCCAGAGAAATTACTAAATTACATCTTTGGATCTAGTTTCATATCATAACTGAAGTAAAATTGTGTGCTGTTTGTACATTAGGTGTCGTATGACTGGCAGATTCGATCATCACTGACAACATTTTATCATCACAATACAGTGGATTCCAATTAATATCACCCCTGTTAATATCTCATTCCTCTTTATATCATGTTTTTCCAAAGCACCATTTTCCCTCAACAACAAACCGAAGGTAGAAGACGGTTCGAAATGGACGCGTGTTTACAAATAGCGTGTTTCAACTGCTGCTGTACCGGTAACCGCGAAAGAATTCATCTTGAATATTGCTGATATCAGTTAATCTTAACTAAATCTATAAATATAATAAGTTATTAGGCTTTATTTTCGCTTCAAGTTTTGCCGAAAGTTACGTATATTGGGCCTTTAATATCATGTATTTTGAGGTGAATTCCTCATAATATCATGTTTTTTTAAACCAATCACATCAAATATTCAGAAAATGATATAATTTCCATTGATTTCAGATACAACTCGGAGAAAATATTGCATAGAAAATTGTATTTTTTTTTTTTTTTTGGGTGAAATAATGTTATCTATAGATTGATACATCTTCATATGTACATTGGATCGTTAACTTTTAGTTATGGAGATTGGAAATGCACTAGATTTATTGGAAAAACATGTTTATGTTAATTAATGTAACATTCCTGTTAATGTCATGTTTTTGCCTGACAAATGCAACATGATATAAAGAGGAGTGCACTAGTACTGTAACACATATTCTCGGAGTATAAACATTTCCAACACATCTCCTTGGGTATATAAACAATTTTAAAAGACATTTTTTCCGGCCACGAGAGGGTTTACTGACCACAGTTAATAGGACGCCTGTTATTGTCCGACAAAGCCCGCAATAATTTAGGCTGACCGGTCCTGTCTGGCGTCATCTGTTTCAACATGTCTGCGAAAAAGTTGTACAACTGGAAACAAAAAAAGATAAATGTAGAATGACAGATTAGTACTAAAATCAATGGCTTAATTACACAGTTAAATTGAAACAATTCAAATTCCCTCAACCATATAGTTACCGGTAACCATGACCCTCCCCTGTAAGCAACCTGGTCTTTTCCTTGAAAGAGCGACCCATAATTTATAAATACATGTATTTATATTAATTTATAAACTAACCTTTTTATTCTAGAATATAAGGCTTTCCAATCATTCTAAATTTCTACAGTTGAAAAACAACCAGGGTGTTTTTTTGTCAAATATCCTATGGTAACCAAACTTAAAACCATCAACACAATATTAAGTTGATCCGAAAATGCTCTCACGCACATTTTTCCCCATAAACATTTCAAAAAGTTGGCAAGTATGTCATATATACATTTCCTTATGTTCCTTATACATAGTCAACACAGCAACACAAGCAATTTGTACATCAAACAATGATGTCAGAGAATTATATGAATTGTTGGTGATTAGAAGTGACCTTGAACTTGTTTGAAATTAGTATTGACCTTGAACTTGTTTGAAATTAGCACTGACCTTGACTTTGTTAATAATTAACAATGACCTTGAACTTGTTGGTGCTTAGCAATGAACTTGAGCTGGATGGTAATTAGCACTGACCTTAAGCTGCACTGACCTTGAGCTGGTTTGTAAGTAGCAATGACCTTGAGCTGGTTGGTAATGGATTCTGACCTTGAACTTGTTGGTAATTAAATCTGACCTTGAAATTGTTGGCAATTAGGACTGACCTTGAACTTAGTAATTAAAATTAACACTGACCTGGAACTTTTTGGTAGATAGCAATGACCTTGAAGTTGTTTGTAATTAACACTGACCTTGAGCTGATTTTGCTCCCCTGAGTATTCAATGGACTGAAATATATTCCAAGTACATCGTCGCCGCATCTCCAGGCGTGCCATATAGCGACGATACCATTTCTGTATCAAAATGGCTGATCGAATCACTGAAATATTGAAGAAGATGCAAAAGGTCAGGGAGGTCATGATCAAAACCTGTTAATATCTGATAGATTTCAAAATCATTATATGCATTCATAGTATGTGGTATAACTATATCCCTAGCAACACCAGCAAGTAACTGTCTTCCTTGACAACAAGGATAGCAAACTCTTTTTCTAAAAAATGATAAGACAACCATCTTGTCTAAAAATAGGGGATAAAATATTTCCTTTCCTGAAAAAGAAATTTAGACACTTTCCCTGACAAGGAGAAGTTAGCAACTGTCCTAAAACAGGGAGAAGTAGCTATATTCTTTGACAACTTGAAGAGATACAGCCATTTTCCCTGCCAACACGGAGAGTGAATTTGCCAATATCACCATGACAAAGAATGTCAGCGTTATTCCTTGATATTTGGACATGCAAACAAGGTGGAGCTTGTTTTCTCCCAGAGGAAAGAATAGAATACATAACCACCTTTCTTAACAACAAGTTGATTTTACTGCAATAAACATGTCACCTTCTTTTTTTTACAATTAAACCAGGTTGGCAAGTTGGATATATTGATTTGAGACAACATTAATTAGAACAAGAAATGGTTTCTATAGCAACACAATTTAAGTTGTTTAATCACTTGACATCCTCTCATTTCAATGAAAAAAAAAGTCTGGTTAAGTAATACTGTTTGACTGAAAAAAAGATTTTTAACAGATCATTGCCTTCCCCATGTTCCTGTGTTCTTCAAGTGTTCAAATTTTCATTGGAAAAGATTGATATTGATATTGCATCAGCTAACTTACCTGGTTTTGAGAGTACGTTTATGACAATGCTTGAGGCATATTGGATAAATGTTTGAGGTAATTTTTGTCATCTTTCAACAGATTTACCCAAACATTTACAAAAAGACTTTTTTTCTCAAGTTTCAATAGCAGTTACCAGAAAAGCGGCAACAGAAGGATACAGTCAAACACATTTATAACAAACACACAACAAATTCATGGTTATAACAAATTCATGGTTATAACAAATTCATGGTTATTACAAATTCATGGTTATTACAAATTCATGGTTAATATAACAAATTCATGGTTATTACAAATTTATGGTTATAACAATTTCATTGTTACTACAAATTCATGGTTAAAACAAATTCATGGTTATTACAAATTCATGGTTATTACAAATTCATGGTTAGTACAAATTCATGTAATAACAAATTCATGGTTAAAACATAGTGTTTTTCATTGCCTGCAAAGCGAACACATAATCTGTATACATGTATAACAAACTAATTTACTTGGTCCCCACAGATTCACTATAAAAGCATCTCGCACTGTAGTAGACAGATGCAAAGGTGCCAGACCACATTTAGAAATAAACCACTTACAGAATTTCTAACCGACTGAGTCGCTTGGTCACTATGGCTATTTACAGACTGTACAGTCTGTGTACAGTCTCCACACAAGTATAGATTTCCATTGTATTCCTATTGTCCAATGATCATGATATTTCAATAATAATCAGGTCAAATATATGATCATTAAATCTAATGAACTGGTCCATCTAATGACCAGACATATATATATACAGAGGACAGGTGGTGTGTTTATGTTATTGACTTCTACCATATATACAATAATATACATAATTTACTAAATTTCAATCTTTGTCAAAGTAAATGGAAATATAATTGAAATATACTGTGTATGGAATAATTAGCTCTGCAATGCCCCTGACACAAAATTTCTGGTCAGCGACATTATTATATTCTAAGGAATCCACAAGGGACATACATTTGATTAGGCGTTGTCAAGGTTACATACCAATGGAAATTTTGAAGCCAACATCATGTGGCAGTCTCTAGGTTCTTTAATACAATTAATGAAAAGTCTAGAGAGTCTCGCATAATTGTGCATCCTTAATATCTGTAATCCTGGGAATAGCCAATTAATTATAAGTACAGCA
Source organism: Mimachlamys varia (assembly GCA_947623455.1). Taxonomy (NCBI): domain Eukaryota; kingdom Metazoa; phylum Mollusca; class Bivalvia; order Pectinida; family Pectinidae; genus Mimachlamys; species Mimachlamys varia. Next base: position 11,586,077 of record OX392537.1, on the reverse strand, counting down.
TTGGCCAGTTGATTGAAATGAATGTCCCCTGTTGACAAGTATGGGTGTTTATAGAAATGGTGTTTACAGACCGCCCAATATGATAATGACATCTTGTTTCCCTGGTATAGTTATATATACATGTGATACATTATACCTATGATAATTACACAAGGAGAAAACCGACAAATAATTCAACACCACGTCTCAATTAATGCTAATCAACACCACTGGTCAACATAACAAAGCCCTAAGCTGACACTATACACTATGGTTCTTCAGACATCCTGTTTACTTGGACTTGGACTTGAGGCTAAAACTCATTATTTTTCATTACTGTAAAAGATGTGCATTGATTAGGTTGCCTTACAAGTGTAAGCTGTAGGGAATTTCCTTTAGCTCAGTCGGTAGAGCATTGGGCATGTGAGCCAAGGGTCGCAGGTTTTAGCCCCAGCGACTGCACTATCTTCATGACTTTATCACTTTTCCTTGTCCTATTGCAAACTGGTGCCCAACACCCTCCCTGTTCAAGGTAGAAGACAGGAGAATCCTTGGCGGGGAGTCAAAGAACCTGGATTGGGTTGGGTTGGGTTGTAGAAAAGGAAGGAATATTGTAAAATATGTGCATTAAATTTTGATTAACTCAGTCGGTAGCGCTCGGGCTGGAGAGCCAAGGGTCGGGGGTTTGAGTCCCAGCGACGGCCCACTATCTCTATTACTTCTCCTAATCCTATTACACCATCTGTGTTGTTTCTAGTACCTTTTAGGTTTAAAATTTCAGAGAAAAGGTGTGGGAATTGCTTTTTATAGACCCATAACTATTTGCAATGGGAATAGCCGAATGTATGAAGTCATCATCATCCATTTACACTATCGGTGTCGCGTCTCGTATCTATCAGCTTTTGAATTCAGACGAAAGTTGTCGGAATTTTTTTTTTTTTTTTTGCCATATTTTTGTGCAATGGGAATAGCCAAATGTATGATGTTTTCCCTAATTCAAACTGAAAACTGACACAACACTACATAATATCAGAAAATTACAGACAGGTTATTAAATCAAAATCTTCAAACATGACAACCGAAGGAGGAAATTGAATGGTTATTACATTTCTCGCCTAAGCTTCCATTTTGTACATTTCAGATGCTATAGACAGCCAGTTTGATATCTGAATCCATTGGTGTGATTCTGTATTCGATTACAATGAAGTTTCTGAATATAAATACGAATTAAAACAGTTCCAGCAAAACAATAAAACACAGAATCTAATCTATCTTTTGAATTAGTTAGATTTATATTTCAAAAAGCAACTAAAGTGGGCATCTTTTTAATGTCACATAAATGAATTGCATAACTAAACCCATTACTTAAGTGAAAATGCATTACACTAGAGTACATGCAGTTAAGGAAAGGGGTAGGAATTCACCTCAATATACATGATATTAACCAAATAAAATTACACTGATTTTATAAAAGGGAAAATGGTGTTTTGGAAAATCATGATATAAAGAGGAATGTGATATTAACAGGGGTGATATTAAGTGGAATCCACTGTATATAGAATTGAACTATTACTGCTGGTGCAAAATAATATTTTATGCTGAAAGTAAAATGGAAACATGGTGGGAACATACTGATATAATGAACTACAAATTTTAAAGGCAATTTCCTATTATAGATCAGTAAAACTGAAACAATTATGTAGACATGGAACAGAATAGACACCTGAGAATTTGACCATGAAATATTTAAAATATGTTGTAAACTGACAATGGATAGCATTTTAGAATTATTCACTTTTCAATTTAAGGTTGGTTTTCATGACTATAATGTGTTATATGGTGAGACACTTACTGCACATTGAAGCAAGTTTCAGTTTAACATGTGATAGTACAGTGGACTAATTCTCTTAATATCATCCCTGTTAATATCACATTCCTCTTTATATCATGTATTTCCCAAGCACCATTTTTCTCTCTATATAATCTATATTATTCTATTTGGTTAATATCATGTATTTTGAGGTGAATTCCTCTTAATAACATGAAAATGATGCCAGTTTTTTTTAACCATTCACATGATATATCCAGAAAATGATGTCATTTCCATTGATTTCAGATACAACTTGTACATGATATTGCATAGAAAATAAAAAACTATCCCAAAAACAATATTTTTAATTGAAATAATATTATCTATTTATTGAAACATCTTCATATGTACATTGAGTATAGCTTACTTTTAGTTATGAAGATTGGAATGCACTAGATTTAGTAGGAAAACATATTTCTCTTAATGTCACATTTCTGTTAACATCATTTTTTTGTCTGACAAATGCAACATGATATAAAGAGGAGTGCACTGTATCTCAATCTTGAAAGTAATTTTAAACATTCCGATACAAACTTTATATTGTGTCATAAAATACTGGCAATGAGGTTTTGTGTAACAACTTACGGGGCATTAGGTAGAGATCAATAAACTTTATACCATCCAGAGTCAACCACGACAAACAAATTTATTTGTGCCTTACCCATTGATGTAGCAAGTTTCGAGTACAGAGTCTGCCATCAAAGATTGGCTGACAGTGTTCTCATCGGTAATATAACCCTCATCAAATGTTACGTCACTCCATAAAGACCTGGTGAGTTTCTAGGAGCTGAAGAATAAACAGTACGTCTGCTACGTTTGTTTGAGAACAAGAACTGTTTACGAAGGAAATATCAATCCAGGTGTTTCATATTATGATTGCTTTAACAGTTGTTTTACAACCATGAGTCAAACGAATCTACGCAATTCAATCAAAATTACAAATGTTTTGTGACAATAATAATCTGATTTTATGGTCGTCATTTTGAAAATGTCACATTTCATTAGGGAAGGAAATGAAAACTGGATCAGGTTTGCGCTCACATCGGACTGGCTTCAATTTGTGTCGAATTCCAACTTGTTTGTCAATCAAGACGGATATTGCATCAAAAATCACAGCAGAACTCTCCAATGTCACCAATCCTGTATGGCTTCCTTTTATACAATTAAGCCTTTATACATCATGGCAAATGTCTCTCAATTTGAGAGAAACTTGTTGTTTTGTTTTCATAGAAGATTTTTTCTTGAAATTTGAATGACTTTTAGAGATTTGGTTTTCCAGTATTCATGTATTCAAACATTTCAGGTTGTTTTTGAATGAAGGTTTCCAAATGTTAAAATATCCAATGTAATATTCAGCTGATATTATACCCTACCTATACCTGACAAAAGTGTAATGGGCAGAAGATACTGCATGGTGATGTAATGTTTGAATTGAAGTAACTAGTGGCCTTTTGAAGAGTACTTTTGAACCATATGTGGCCTTTACAAAACTGGCATCAGTCTCTACTGAGAAGTTCAGTTGTATGTATATATGTTAATGTACAAGGCTATGATGACATTACATGACATTTGCCTTTAGAAGAGTAACATGATCGGAGCATTATAAGTTTTAAGTAACTGACTACGTAATCCAGAAACAGTCATTCAAGATTCATATGAAGCAAACTAACGTTTAGCTGGCATTGAAAGGACCTTTAATTTGTTGTGGGAAGAGAGGGGAAAATGCAGAGCAATTAAAACCATGAGCATCAGAACCATCGGGACCAATCTCTAGATGGGCACTCTTACCATTTTGCTAACAGGGCCAAGTTGTTCAAAAGGTGATTAGCTTAATCACTATTTAATAATATTATTCAACATTTAATAACTCTGTCAATATACAATGTACAAGTTTCAGTCCCAAACTTTTGCATATAAATTGACTTTACTAGATACTGATATTTGATATCTGGAATTTTGCATCTTATTCAATAGTTTAAATTACCAGTTTTAAAGTTATAGGAGAATTGAAATTTGCACTAATCACTGTGTAAAGTAAGCTAATCACCATTTGAACAACTGGGCCTGGTCACCATCGATTGATTCGTTCCTGTTCTGCAACATTACTCCCACCAATTCCTAAGTCTTCCTGATCACCCTCAAAGGATATTTGTTCTCATTACCCAGAGTCAGGTATCCCCTTCATTGGCAAGCGTACATACGCCAAATTTGCTTGAAACAAGGGTTGGTCACATCACCATGGTAACAGAAGAGAGAAAATGCATGACCAGACCAGAGCATTTGAACCACGATCTTCATGAGCCACGTGGTTGCCAAGTGACCGACCAAATACAGTTCCGCTACACTGAATACATGCTATATGGGGTACTTCATGACATCACTTGGGTAATATATATAATGTCAATTAATTGTTGGGTATATAATATATATATATACTGTGCAGATATTATTTGTAGTGCTTGGATGATATAATAGAGAAATTTTATACAATGACATTATATATGTGCTGCGATTGGTGATATTACATGTGTGCTCTGATAAGTATACATATGTGTAGTGATACACAGTTACACACATGTGTATTTGTAAACATCAGCTTACATTTTGTCCACTTACGTTTCAGAAACTTCTCACTATCACAAACTAAGGGCATTGGATCAGGCGATTGGACTGAGGCATGAATCGGAGATGTTACTTTAAAGAAAAAAATAATTCGTCTCCTGTTAAAGCTCTTTAAATAAAGTATAAAAAAGTAACAAAAATACCCTGTGTTTGTTTCAAGGTATTAATTTTTTGTTATGGAAGTAAAAGTCAAACTTAGACAAGTAACTCACAGTAGACTCTTTATGTGACCAATTTTCTTTGTCTTCAAAAAAATTAACAGCCTATATGTTAAAATTGTTCTGTCTTAGAAAGGATGGGTTATTTTATGACACAAAGAAGCAATTGTTCAAAAATTCCTAGGTGTACTGAAGACTATTGTATCGATTTCCACCTAAGTCTGATTTCACCAATAACTCTGTAACATAACACATTAACATCAACACCATCATCACAGTCTGACATGAATTTTAACACTTCGAAATTGTAAGACTCAGTTCCACTAAATATCTTCATAAACTAGCGCCCCCCCCCCCCCCTTTTTTTTTTTGCCAAGATCCCTCAGGTCTTCAGTTCCATCATGTTCAAAATCAGAATTCTCACTTTTCATGCATGCCAGGTTTGATCAAATTGGTTCAGGCATTTTTTCCTGAAAACCTTTCAAAATGACAAATGATATTCTGTACTACTAATTCAATGCCCTGTAAAACAAGTTATCAGCATCTGATAATGCTACAGTGAATCTATTTGATAAATCTGCTATTGATTTTGTCCTCGTTTTATTTACACACATGAATGTGTCATTTATGGTCAATTACATACACTGCCCATCCTCCACGATTTGGATATGAACCGAGAGTGCCGTTATCCACGATTTAGATATGAACCCAGAGTGCCGTTATCCCCGATTTAGATACGATAGTCAGTATCACATTCCCATCCATCATAGACAAGGCATCGGCAATGTTTTACACATTTCAATTACCACAACACTCAGGGTGTTCAATGATACCACCTAATCCAGCTTTAGAAGCTTTTTTATTGCTCAGGTTCGAACAACCAATTCCATACAACAGAATTATTTTCTACAGCAAAATTATCTCAAGAACAAGAATATATTCGAGTTATTTTATTCAGAACATAGCATACAATGCCATTGTGAGACTTTTCACTTTCTGTATCAACTGTGATATTTAGTTTCCTGTAATTACCGGAATTGTGAGATTTAAAGTTCCTGTAATTACAGGAACTGTGAGATTTAAAGTTCCTGTAATTACAGGAATTGTGAGATTTAAAGTTCCTGTAATTACAGGAACTGTGAGATTTAATTCTATGAAGTTGGATTTTAATATGCTCATTATGCCAATTTGTTCTGATTGAGAATGATGCCTCAGTTCTCACTTTGAGGCCATGACATTTACTTGGATGTGACCTAGATTTACATGTTTATGAGGCAGAGGTCGCTTTCTCTTCAGGAACACCTGGTCTTATTCTCTTGTATTTTCTTCATGGATCTGTGCAAATCTTTCCTTTTTGAATTTTTTCCCACAGTTTAATCAATTTTGAGTTTAGATTAAGGTTTTGTTGAAGCTTTGGAACTCTCTGATTTTTTTTTTCTAATTTGATGTAGACAGTCAAGGTTAAATCAGCAGAGCTCTAACAGTTATAAAATATGTATAGAAGATTATTACAAACTTAACTCAAAAACCCTTTTGGTATTTTAGAAAAGTGTCAATCATTCCTGTTTTTAATACTTTTACCAAGTGAAAAACATGGATAGGAACGACTCAGAATATCAATTGTCTTCCAGCCAGCTTAAAAGATAGACACTCTACAATATTTCCCTAATCTCATTAGGATTCTCTCGACACTTATTCCTTCGTGCGATTTTTTTGTTTAAAATAGGCGATACCTTGGCAATATCATCCTAGGAATATAAAAGGAACATATAATTGTTAGAAAGTTAATAGTTACTATGGTTACTAGTATATCTCAAACAAATAACATACTGTTGGTAGCTTATGGTTGTCATGACGTCATGCCAAGGTTACCGCGCGTTCATCCTCACATTTCCAACGTCACATCTCAATCAATGGAGGGATATGATGGTGTGCTAATCACCCTCAAATCATCATCCAGTTGTGACAGATCTACTAGGTTGAAATAATACATGGCTATTTCTCAATATCCGTACACTGATTTTGTATGAATGTGTAGTGGAGATCTGAAATTAATGTACCAATTCAAGTTCTTATAATGATGCATTTTTTCATGAGATTTCGTGAATGTTTCATGAATTTTTACCATGATTCATGAAAGTTTTTAAATTGAACACAACTGTATTCATGAATTGAAAATTCATAAACATTAATAAACAACATCAATTTTATGAATTGATGAGGATTATGCCAGGATTGAAAGATGATTCATGGAAGATTGATCTAATTATAAAATATTAATTATTTATGATGTCTTGAGGTGCTTTATTTAAGGCTGCACCTTTACACATAAAAAATGCTTTCCCTTTGGGGGTTTGAGCTTTCACTGTGTCACATCTTCTAGGATAAGACGTCAGAGAATATCATCCTGGGGGTCTGAGCTTTTCCTCTGTCACATCTTATAGGATAAGACAGAGAATATCACCCTGGGGGTCTGAGTTTTTCCTCTGTCACATCTTCAAGGATACAACAGAGAATATCACCCTGGGGTCTGAGCTTTTCCTCTGTCACATCTTCAAGGATAAGACAGGGAATATCACCCTGGGGGTCTGAGTTTTTCCTCTGTCACATCTTCCAAGGATAAGACAGAGAATATCACCCTGGGGGTCTGAGTTTTTCCTCTGTCACATCTTCAAGGATAAGACAGGGAATATCACCCTGGGGGTCTGAGTTTTTCCTCTGTCACATCTTCAAGGATAAGACAGGGAATATCACCCTGGGGGTCTGAGTTTTTCCTCTGTCACATATTCTAGGATAAGACGTCAGAGAATATCACCCTGGGGGTCTGAGCTTTCACTCTGTCACATCTTCAAGGATAAGACAGGGAATATCACCCCGGGGGTCTGAGTTTTTCCTCTGTCACATCTTCATGGATAAGACAAAGAATATCACCCTGGGGTCTGAGCTTTTCCTCTGTCCCATCTTCCAAGGATAAGACATTAGACAATTCACCCTTCAAGTCTGATGATCAATGTTTATTCTATCCTATTATTTCATTCACAGCTCCACCGACAGCAATCTGGCATGTTGGTAAACATTGAGACACATGGGGATATACATGTTATGACATAACAATTTGCATGGAAATGATTACAAAAACAGACTACAGAATGAAAGTAATCAATACTTATTAATCAATATGAAGGATTGATAGTACAGATTAATCAACAGCACAGGAAACCTGCTTACAATATTCTAGTCAGGCGATAAACCATTGGAGATTTAAAAGGACAGATTAAGGGAACGGACGAACATTACTACCATTCTTCAATCTTTAATCCATCAGTTTCTCATTTGTTCTTATTAAATTATTTGTCAATCTCTTGGAATGCAGACAAGCTAAACACACCTGTGACATCCTAATCAAAACAATAGAATGACTTCAATATAATGTCATATTAAATCTAGAAGTATAAATCTCAATTTTTGCAAAACAAGAGGGCCCAATGGGCCTGCATCACTCACCTGGTATTAATCTCATATGCTCTAAGGCCTTTTGGTTACTAAGAAGAAGTTATTGGAATGTTTTAACAGATCTGACCCCTGCGACCTTAAATATGGGCCAAGGTTCTTTCCTTTCACAAACTTTGTCAGGTTTCATCCAAGGAACCTTTCAACCAAATATCATTCTTCTAGTCCTTTTGGTTATTAATTAAGAAGTCATTTAAAAGAAAAAGTTGATGCTGACGGATGGACTGACGATGCTGCGGCAATAGCTCACTTGGCCCTTCTGGCCAGGTGGCTAAAAATCTTTTATAGAAAATTGAAGACTTTTGAGATGGGACAGAAAATCTCCACCCTGGAGGAACTATTTTTAATGTTTTTCTTGTTGAGCAGCCTCAGGTGGGACATTTCGCCTTAATGGCTGATATATGTGTATGTGTCTAACCTACAGAATGGGGAGACAGCGGTTCTATCAATCCATCAACCTTGATGAATGAAGGACTGGCAGGAACATGATTGGGGCCAAGACAAATAGCCGAGCCTACTCAGCCACTGAAGTATTAGTCAGTGACATACAACTTAGTTTTGTATACAATTCTAATTCGCAACCCAGAAATGGAGGGCTAGTGGTAGAATGTCAGGACACCTTTACCACTTGGCCACCGTGGCCCAGAGGTGGAGGGCTAGTGGTAGAATGTCGGGACACCTTAACCACTCGGACACCGCTCCCCCTTCAATGATTGCATTGGAAGCATGAATAGATTTCAATTATGTGTTAAAGGCATGTGAACTGAACCTTCTTTGGGATGCTGAAGGTGTTACAAATACTACTCCATCAGATGACATTTTTTTTTTTTAATTGAGGATCTGAAAGATACTGTGTTATGTAAACTGTTGTAAACACATTTAACACAGACAAAAAAGTGCCATTCCTCCCCTCTATGGACCTCAACCCTCCTCAGTACCTGCACTCCCTTCCTTCCTCAAAAAAAATCTATCACCATCTAATCTATTTATTTACACAAACCCTGCTAATTCAGGAAACTCTGCACGGAAAGCGAAATGAGATTCTTGGGGAGACGTTTACGTCTCCCATTTCCATGTCACACAATGTTGTGTGTACAGGCTTACAGATTGCAGTGTAATTGGATCATCTGCTCTTGTCTTATTTTTACTGATCAATGTATTGGAGATGTTTAAATCTGACACCACAGGATAAGAACCACCAGTTCGGTAAAAATAAATGTTTACTTGGAGAATGCAGTGCACTTCTGTAAACTATAGCATTTGTTTATGATTGGACCATTTAATCTGTTGTTGTTGTAGTAGTTGTTGTTGTTGTTGATTTATTTTATCCAGATAAGAGAATTGGAAATCTCATTCAGACCTGACACTAAAGGATAAGAACCACCAGCTGATTTCAAGAAGTATTTCCTACAAATATTTCAATTGTATATACAGTAAAACCCCACTAATTAGAACACCGGTTTACTCGAAAACTCCTCATTTGTCAAACAGTTTGTTTGATTTGATCCTGACCGAGTTCATACATATTCAACCAACCTCGGATTACTCGAATACCATGTATTCCTCGAACTATTGATCAGGTCCCCATGAGTTCAAGTAAGTGAGGTTTTACTGAATTAGATTGTTAGTTGTTAATTGTCTTTATCTTTACGGATAACTATTGGAATTGTTATATCTGACCATGCATGATAAGTACCACCAGCTGACCTCAAAAATTCTGTTTCCAGTACTTCCTAAACGTAAAATAATACTTGAAATAAAAAAAAACAAATGTAAATCGTTGAATCGTCAGTTGTCTTTTTCTTATTGCTTGCTGAATTGGAGGTGTCAAATCTTGTTTTTTTCAAAAAAATATTTCCTACTTTGAAAATACAATACATTTTCTACAAATAATAGACTTATTTTATTATAGTTGGGTAATTAATGTATTGGAGATAATAAATAAGACTGTTTGTTGGATCATTATATAACCTGTTGTATTGGAGATCTGTAGCCAATTCTCGATGATAAGAACCACTTGTTATTTTAGTGATTACAGTTTTGGAGATTTTAAAGTTGACAATCCCTGTTAAGTGTTAAGAACCACTAACAAGCTTTTGAAAATTAGTTTGGTCTCCAGAGAATATACATTTCCTACAAACAATTAGTTGATTGTCGTCTACAAGAATTAAAGGGTTTCCGAAGCACCACAGTTGTGTAATACGAATCCACGACAATATGCCAACAGCGGTTATACAGGGTTTAACCTTTCAATCTTTCAAGCTATTCTGGAAAACATCTCTACTAACTAAACTTTCCAGCTTGATATATATATATAAGAGTTTTAAAGTTTTCACAACCTTTTGGACGAATATTTTAAATTTAAAAAGAATAAAAAAACTTGACACAAATTACATTTAAAATCTTTCTAAAACATTCTGAAGAGTCAACGAAATAAAAAATTCTTCTACCTGGAAGTTACAAAATGAATGCTGTATGTCACTTTCTAACTTAAGTAAATCACAGGTAAATCCATATTTGCCGTATTTTATCCCCCCCTCCCCCCCCCCCCTTCCCCCCCCCTCCCCCCCCCTCCCCCCCCCCCCCCACTTTAAATTCTATTTCAAATTGCTTTACTGATAAAGGACTAGGCGTTTTAAGGGCCATTTTTCCCCTGACAGGGGATTGTGAATAAGTTTTCTTATTTGTAAACTGGACTAAACGAAGTATGCAAATATGAAATTTCAAATTCATTCTGTGACTGGTTAAGGAGATATGGCATTACAAACAGAGGCATAGACCCACATTTTCATAAGAAAACGTGTGGATATTGTCTGTTATGTGTGATTTTGATGAAAACAGCCCATTTTAAAGAAAATCAAACTAACACACTTTTAAAATTTTTGAAAGCCCCCACATGTATCAAATAACAAAATATTTGACTTGAACATTGTCATATTAGTGGTCTTCAGCAGAAAGGAATTTCTCTTTGTCAAATTCAAGGGCCTTCCTTTCTGCATGCTAACATCCAAAAGGACCACATCTTTGCTATTGGTACAATAGCAATGCAATCTCTTTGCTATAGTTGGTAGCTAGGCTTATTTGCATGCGCATTGAAAACAAATCTGCACAAATAAAATTAGTCCCAGTTTACCAATATACTGTTTACAACAGAAATTGGTAAATATATTCAAGATGAATTATTTTAATTTTTAACCAGAGGCCAAAACCGACCAATAATGTCCCATGCCCTTTGCCATCATTAGGGAGAGGGAAATACGCAAAAATCAAACACCAGTAAACTCCTAAAAAATCTGTACATGTTTTCAAACTCCTAAAATATCTGTGTATCTTTTCAAACTCTTAAAATATATGTTCAAGTTTAAAAACTTCTAAAATATCTGTACATGTTTTTAAACTCCTAAAACATCTGTACATCTTTTCAAACTCTTAAAATATGTGTTCAAGTTTAAAAACTTTTAAAACATCTGTCCATGTTTTCAAACACCTTAAATATCTACATGTTTTCAAACTCCTAAAATATCTGTACATGTTTTCAACTCCTAAAATACCTGTACATGATTTTGACCTCCTAAAATATCTGTACAAATTTTCAAACACCTGAATTTATCTGTACAAGTTTTCAAATTCCTAAAATATCTACATGGTTTTAAATATCTGTATATAGTGGGTTTTTTTCATTTAAAGAGGACAAATATATATCAACATTTATATTAATTAACTAGATCTACCTGTTCCTGACAAGTAGCTCTCCACAGCTTGAGAGTGGAACTCTCCTGTCAGGGAGGTTTTAATCATAATATACAGTAACATACCTCCTTCAGCAAAATTTGTTTAATTAAAACTATTCCAACATACAATACTTATCTTAATCCTCTATAGACTTTAGTTAAATACCAGAGGTCCAACCATAAGGTTCAACATCAGTTTAAAAATAGCAGCATTGGAAGTAATTCATATAGTTATACTTTGTATAATCAGATAAAGTATAAACATCATTTACCTGTAATGATCTCCAACAATGTACCATTCATTGATATTAATCAGTATTCTTATTATCATTACATAAGTTGAACTTTTATCAAGAAGTGTTTTCTTACCTTTTTCTGATTTGGTGGAAGATTCCTCTGGGGTGATGGTTTTAGCAGAGGTGCACCCCATACTTTAGTCCAAGGGTAGAGTATAGCTAAAATGCTGGTCTAAACTGACATCCATCCTCACAGTGAGGATATCTCTTGTCCCCAAACACACCAACGCTTCAACGCTTCAATGCTGCTGCCTTCAATATCAAGCTGCTATTACACACTGCAGCCTTCCGATAGTCATTCTATACTGCCGTCCTAGCCCAGGCTCGTAGCTGTCAACGATGTACATCAGAAACATTAACAAGAGCCCCACAGGGCATGTCTTGCTCACCTGGATACTATACTGTATCTAAGCAATCATGGCAAAATAAAGTCCAATTTTTTTTTTCAAAGGTCAGAGACTGACCAAAAGACCAATCTTTTATCAATTGATTCAGAGTTATCAACTATTTTTTACCCCATCCCTAAACCCAAAGGTCGGGGTGGGGGTGGGGGACGGCCAGCTTGTCAATTAAATTTGTACAATTCTTAATACCCATCACCATTGGCTAGGATACTTCCAAAAAAAAATATAGCAAAATTACTTGATATCCATTGCATGTTTTTAGAGGCCAAATTGCTTAAATCAAAAAAGCCAATTTACAGTTTATGGCTAACCCCTCAGACCTCTGGAGGGTCAGCCCAAACATTTGTACAATTTTGAATCCCCAGTACCTAGGGATATTAACAGTAAACTATGGTTGACATCTGTTGCTTAGTTTGAGATATGAAATTGCATCAAACTAATATAGCTATTAACTATTTAAACATATGGGATTAATATTACCGTCAACATAGTAACCAGGAAACTGCCCAACCTGGGGGACCTATCTATGTAAATATTACCTAATTGAATGATTGATTGATTGTTTTGGTCAGTTTGTCACATCAAAATAAACGTCTCGTGTTACATGTTTTGGTCAGTTTGTCATACCAAACTGGATGTCTGCAGTTAGATGTTGTGGTCAGTTTGTCATACCAAACTGGACGTCTAGTGTTACCTGTTTTGGTCAGTTTGTCATATTAACCTGGACGTCTAGTGTTACCTGTTTTGGTCAGTTTGTCATACCAAACTGGATGTCTGCAGTTAGATGTTGTGGTCAGTTTGTCATACCAAACTGGACGTCTAGTGTTACCTGTTTTGGTCAGTTTGTCATATTAACCTGGACGTCTAGTGTTACCTGTTTTGGTCAGTTTGTCATACCAAACTGGATGTCTGCAGTTAGATGTTGTGGTCAGTTTGTCATACCAAACTGGACGTCTAGTGTTACCTGTTTTGGTCAGTTTGTCATATTAACCTGGACGTCTAGTGTTACATGTTTTGGTCAGTTTGTCATACCAAACTGGACGTCTGCAGTTAGATGTTGTGGTCAGTTTGTCATCACACCTGGCCTGAACATGTCCTTGATCCAGTGTTAACTATGCCTATCTTGCTAATTGCCGCACTGATCAATGAAACAGTGACGTATCAGAGAGCCTTTCTAGTCTACCTGTTAAGCCAGGTGAGAGTGGCACTAATCAGGACTCTAGGGAGGAGATCAGCGACATCAATATGAGGAGAACAAACATCATACCTGGGCACAACATCACATATACCTGGGTACAACATCACATACACCTGGGTACAACCTCACATACACCTGGGTACAACATCACATACACCTGGGTACAACATCACATACACCTGGGTACAACATCACATACACCTGGGCACAACATCACATATACCTGAGTACAACATCACATACACCTGGGTACAACATCACATATACCTGGGTATAACATCACATACACCGGGGCACAACATCACATATACCTGGGTACAACATCACATACACCTGGGCACAACATCACATACACCTGGGTACAACATCACATACACCTGGGTACAACATCACATACACCTTGTCACAACATCACATACACCTGGGTACAACATCACATATACCTGGACACAACATCACATACACCTGGTACAACATCACATACACCTGGGCACAACATCACATACACCTGGGTACAACATCACATACACCTGGGTACAACATCACATACACCTGGGCACAACATCACATACACCTGGGTACAACATCACATACACCTGGGCACAACATCACATACACCTGGGTACCCCATCACATATACCTAGACACAACATCACATACACCTGGACACAACATCACATACACCTAGACACAACATCACATACACTTGGACACAACATCACATACATCTGGGTACAAGAATACATACACCTGGGTACAACATCACATACACCTGGGTACAACATCACATACACCTGGGTACAACATCACATACACCTGGGTACAACATCACATACACCTAGGTACAACATCACACACACCTGGACACAACATCACATACACCTGGACACAACATCACATACACCTGGGTACAACATCACATACACCTGGGTACAACATCACATACACCTGGGTACAACATCACATACACCTGGGTACAGCATCACATACAGCTGGGCACAACATCACATACACCTGGACACAACATCACATACACTTGGGTACATCACATACACCTGGACACAACATCACATACACCTGGACACAACATCACACACACCTGGACACAACATCACATACATTTGGGTACAACATCACATACACCTGGACACAACAACATTTTACACCTGGGCACAACAACATTATACACCTGGGCACAACATCATATACAACTGGGTACAACATCACATACACCTGGGTACAACAATACATACACCTGGGTACAACATCACATACACCTTGACACAACAACACAAACACCTGGGTACAACATCACATACACCTGGGTACAACATCACATACACCTGGGTATAACATCACATACACCTGGGCACAACATCACATATACCTGGGTACACCATCACATACACCTGGGCACAACAACATTATACACCTTGGTACAACATCACATACACCTGGGTACAACATCACATACACCTGGGTATAACATCACATACAGCTGGTTACACCATCACATACACCTGGGTACCCCATCACATACACCTGGGTACAACAACACATACACCTTGGTACAACAACACATACACCTGGGTACAACAACATTATACACCTGGGTACAACAATACATACACCTGGGTACAACATCACATATACCTGGGTACAACATCACATACACCTGGGTACAACAACACATACACCTGGGTACAACATCACATACACCTGGGTACAACAACACATACACCTGGGTACAACATCACATACACCTGGGTACAACAACACATACACCTGGGTACACCATCACATACACCTGGACATAACATCACATACACCTGGGTACAACATCACATACACCTGGACACAACATCACATACACCTGGACACAACATCACATACACTTGGACACAACATCACATACACCTGGGTACACCATCACATACACCTGGGTACAACAACACATATACCTGGGTACAACATCACATACACCTGGGTACAACAATACATACACCTGGGTACAACAATACATATACCTGGGTACAACATCACATACACCTGGGTACAACAACACATACACCTGGGCACAACATCACATACACCTGGGTACAACAACACATACACCTGGGCACAACATCATATACACCTGGACACAACAACATTATACACCTGGGCACAACAACACATATACCTGGGCACAACATCACATACACCTGGGTACAACAACACATACACCTGGGTACACCATCACATACACCTGGACACAACAACATTATACACCTGGGTACAACAACACATATACCTGGGCACAACATCACATACACCTGGACACAACATCACATACACCTGGGCACAACAACATTATACACCTGGGTACAACAACACATACACCTGGGTACACCATCACATACACCTGGGTACACCATCACATACACCTGGGTACAACAACACATACACCTGGGTACGCTATCACATACACCTGGGTACACCATCACATACACCTGGGCACAACATCACATACAGCTGGGTACACCATCACATACACCTGGGTACACCATCACATACACCTGGACACAACAACATTATACACCTGGGTACAACAACATTATACACCTGGTAACAACAATACATACACCTGGGTACAACATCACATACACCTGGGCACAACATCACATACACCTGGGTACAACATCATATACACCTGGGTACAACAACACATTTACCTGGGTACAACATCACATACACCTGGGTACAATATCATATACACCTGGGTACAACAACACATATACCTGGGCACAACATCACATACACCTGGGTACAACATCACATACACCTGGACACAACATCACATACACCTGGACACAACATCATGTACACCTGGGTACAACAACACATACACCTGGACACAACAACACATACACCTGGGTACAACAACACATACACCTGGGCACAACAACACATACACCTGGGTACAACAACACATACACCTGGGCACAACAACACATATACCTGGGCACAACATCACATACACCTGGGTACAACATCACATACACCTGGACACAACATCACATACACCTGGACACAACATCATGTACACCTGGGTACAACAACACATACACCTGGACACAACAACACATACACCTGGGTACAACAACACATACACCTGGGCACAACAACACATACACCTGGGTACAACAACACATACACCTGGGCACAACAACACATATACCTGGGCACAACATCACATACACCTGGGTACAACATCACATACAACTGGACACAACATCACATACACCTGGACACAACATCATGTAAACCTGGGTACAACAACACATACACCTGGGTACAACATCACATACACCTGGGTACAACATCACATACACCTGGACACAACATCACATACACTTGGACACAACATCATGTACACCTGGGTACAACAACACATACACCTGGACACAACAACACATACACCTGGGTACAACAACACATACACCTGGGCACAACAACACATACACCTGGGTACAACATCACATACACCTGGGCACAACAACACATATACCTGGGCACAACATCACATACACCTGGGTACACCATCACATACACCTGGGCACAACAACATTATACACCTGGGTACAACAACACATATACCTGGGTACACCATCACATACACCTGGGTACAACATCACATACACCTGGACACAACATCACATACACCTGGACACAACATCATGTACACCTGGGTACAACAACACATACACCTGGGTACAACATCACATACACCTGGGTACAACATCACATACACCTGGGTTCAACATCACATACACCTGGACACAACATCCGTACACCTGGACACAACATCACATACACCTGGGCAAAACATCACATACACCTGGACACAACATCACATACACCTGGACACAACATCATGTACACCTGGGTACAACAACACATACACCTGGGTACAACAACACATACACCTGGGCACAACAACACATACACCTGGACACAACAACACATACACCTGGGCACAACAACATTATACACCTGGACACAACAACATTATACACCTGGGTACAACAACACATACACCTGGGTACAACATCACATACACCTGGACACAACATCACATACACCTGGGTACAACATCACATACACCTGGGCACAACAACACATACACCTGGGTACACCATCACATACACCTGGGTACAACAACACATATACCTGGGTACAACATCACATACACCTGGGTACCCCATCACATACACCTGGGTACAACAACACATACACCTTGGTACAACAACACATACACCTGGGCACAACAATACATACACCTGGGTACAACATCACATACACCTGGGTACAACATCACATACACCTGGGCACAACATCACATACACCTGGGCACAACATCACATACACCTGGGCACAACAACATTATACACCTGGGTACAACATCACATACACCTGGGTACAACATCACATACACCTGGACACAACATCACATACACCTGGACACAACATCATGTACACCTTGGTACACCATCACATACACCTGGACACAACAACATTATACACCTTGGTACAACATCACATACACCTGGGCACAACATCACATACACCTGGGCACAACAACACATACACCTGGGTACAACAACACATACACCTGGGCACAACAACACATACACCTGGACACAACAACACATACACCTGGGCACAACAACATTATACACCTGGACACAACAACATTATACACCTGGGTACAACAACACATACACCTGGGTACAACATCACATACACCTGGACACAACATCACATACACCTGGGCACAACATCACATACACCTGGGCACAACATTATTATACACCTGGGCACAACAACACATACACCTGGGTACAACATCACATACACCTGGGTACAACATCACATACACCTGGGCACAACATCACATACACCTGGGCACAACAATATTATACACCTGGGTACAACAACACATACACCTGGGTACAACATCACATACACCTGGGCACAACATCACATACACCTGGGCACAACATCACATACACCTGGGCACAACAACATTATACACCTGGGTACAACATCACATACACCTGGGTACAACATCACATACACCTGGACACAACATCACATACACCTGGACACAACATCATGTACACCTGGGTACACCATCACATACACCTGGACACAACAACATTATACACCTGGGTACAACATCACATACACCTGGGCACAACATCACATACACCTGGGCACAACAACATTATACACCTGGGTACAACAACACATACACCTGGGCATATAACTGAGGATAGGAGTTGTCTCTTACCCATTTAGCTCAAGTTAGAATTGTGTGTTTCAGAACTCTGATGTTAGGCTGACTCAAACAATAGCAGCACCGAGACTTGTCACAAACTCTTTTACATGTGGAATTAATGACTTGACAGTAGAATACAAAGCTAACAATTACTGCTTGTTAATCTGGATTGTACTGAACTTCAACACAAATAGCTTTCATGACAGAGGCGTGACTTTGATGAATAGGATCCAAACCTAGAATAGCACAAGTCTTAGTAGACATCAATCAGGAATGATTCTTAACCGTATAGTTGCATGTACTTCTTAAAAAAATATTTCTTTCCTGGCACATTTAATCAGAAACAAAGTTTCTAAGCATTATAAATACTAAATCTCTAAATAAATAGAATAATTTCACTATTAGTTAATAGTAAATATTTTGAAACTTTCATTGACCCAATTGTGACATTGGAAGTAATTAAGTTTAGGACAAGTTTAGGACAAGTTTAGGACAAGCATTTGATGGCAGCTAGCTGATGGTCCATCCTTTAGGCCACTTACTATGTACACTATGCCCAGGCACAGGATTTTACTCATTCACCCCTGAAGACACATTAGTTTGGTTTGGTTTCTTTTGTTTTATATCCTATTAACAGCCAGGGCCATTTAAGGACGTGCCAGGTTTTGAAGGTGGAGGAAAGCCGGAGAACCCGATGAAAAACCACTGACCCATGTTAAGTATCTGACAACTGCCCCACGTGGGATTCGAACTCGTCACCCAGAGGTCAGGACAACACCTTAACCACTCAGCCACCGCAGCCCTGACAACACATTAGAACCCTTTGAATTCATTGTGAAAGTTCTAAGTTAAATGAGAAGACAGAAGTGTTTACCAAGTAAGGAAATGTATGGATGGATGGATGGACAAACAGCTAGAGGGAAGTGTCATGACTTATTGTGGCATTCAAACCAGGACAATAGTTACAGATAGGTGATCTAGAACTATAAGCAGCAGATAGATTTTATCATTATTTGTACTTAAGTACTGTACCAATATGACCAGAGGTATATTTTCCTCATGTACCCAACTGGACAATCTTAATTGCCTGACACAATGACCCTTTCCTGGCTTGTTACTGAGCAGGCCCAATCATCTACTTCCGAGGTCAGTCATACAGAGACAAAGGATGGCCATTTTACGACAATCACCTAAAGTACTCCCTAGATACAGCCTTCCTTATGCTCCTTTGTTGAAAACATAGTAGAGATCTGTGCTGAATATGGATGTGGTCTGATTTACGAGGAAGCTTGGAAATGGTTCTGTGCAAGTCCAGCCTTTTCAAACGTTCTAAAGAATGTACTTCAGTGTAAATGTAGTGTGACAAATTGTCCACAGGATAGATGGTTTTGTGAGCTACTCCTGGATGTAATGAAAAGCAGACTCTGAATCATTGGACATCCTAACCAATTGATCACCGACAGAATCTTATAGTTTTATATTTCCTCTATTAAGGCTTTAAAGTTTTGAATTATTCAATGACCATGCATACTGGGGGTGAAGAATATAAGGCAGAGTTTTGTTATTGAGATTAAACTACAAATTAACCTATATATAAAATGTAGCGTAAACTCAACCATTTCTTTTTTATATACAGCATTACAACATTTGACAAAACAGAACAAGAGGCCCAATGGGCATGCATCCCTCACCTGGTATCAATCTCTCACTTGTAAACCTAAAGTGGCCTAAAATCTATAACTGTAAGACATTCAAAAGAACAGATTAAGATTTAAACATATTTGACCCTTGTGACCTAGAAAGCAAGACAAGAACATTTTCAAACTTTGTTTGGCTCTTTTCAAGGAAGCTTTCTGCCAAATATCATGTCTTTTGGTATTTCAGATTTTAACAGATTTGACCCCTGTGACCTTGAATATAGGTCAAAGTCATTTTTATACAGAAAAATTTGTCGGGCTTTATCCAAGAAACCTTTCAGCAAAATATCATGCTTCAAGGCTTTTTGGATAATTAGAAGAAGATGTTTAAATGTTCCAACAGATTTGACCCTCACTGCCAGTGTGGCCGTTAATAAAACCAAGGTTATTTATATTCACAAACCTTATCAGGCTTCATCCAAGGAACCTTTCGGCCAAATATCATGCTTCTTGGCCTTTCAGTTAATCAGGGGAAGTTGTTTAAATGGGAAAGTTGACATCGGACGGATGAAGGATGACAACAACCCTAGTCAACCCTACAGTACAGAGTCTCTGAGAGAGGTAGATGATATAACAACCCTACAGTACAGAGTCTCTGAGAGAGGTAGATGATATAACAACCCTACAGTACAGAGTCTCTGAGAGAGGTAGATGATATAACAACCCTAGTCAACCCTACAGTACAGAGTCTCTGAGAGAGGTAGATGATATAACAACCCTACAGTACAGAGTCTCTGAGAGAGGTAGATGATATAACAACCCTAGTCAACCCTACAGTACAGAGTGTCTGAGAGAGGTAGATGATACAACAGCCCTAGTCAACCCTACAGTACAGAGTGTCTGAGAGAGGTAGATGATATAACAACCCTAGTCAACCCTACAGTACAGAGTCTCTGAGAGAGGTAGATGATATAACAACCCTACAGTACAGAGTCTCTGAGAGAGGTAGATGATATAACAACCCTACAGTACAGAGTCTCTGAGAGAGGTAGATGATATAACAACCCTAGTCAACCCTACAGTACAGAGTCTCTGAGAGAGGTAGATGATATAACAACCCTACAGTACAGAGTCTCTGAGAGAGGTAGATGATATAACAACCCTAGTCAACCCTACAGTACAGAGTGTCTGAGAGAGGTAGATGATACAACAGCCCTAGTCAACCCTACAGTACAGAGTGTCTGAGAGAGGTAGATGATATAACAACCCTAGTCAACCCTACAGTACAGAGTCTCTGAGAGAGGTAGATGATATAACAACCCTACAGTACAGAGTCTCTGAGAGAGGTAGATGATACAACAACCCTACAGTACAGAGTCTCTCAGAGAGGTAGATGATACAACAACCCTAGTCAACCCTACAGTACAGAGTCTCTGAGAGAGGTAGATGATATAACAACCCTACAGTACAGAGTCTCTGAGAGAGGTAGATGATATAACAACCCTAGTCAACCCTACAGTACAGAGTCTCTGAGAGAGGTAGATGATATAACAACCCTACAGTACAGAGTGTCTGAGAGAGGTAGATGATATAACAACCCTAGTCAACCCTACAGTACAGAGTCTCTGAGAGAGGTAGATGATATAACAACCCTAGACAACCCTACAGTACAGAGTCTCTGAGAGAGGTAGATGATATAACAACCCTAGACAACCCTACAGTACAGAGTCTCTGAGAGAGGTAGATGATATAACAACCCTAGACAACCCTACAGTACAGAGTCTCTGAGAGAGGTAGATGATATAACAACCCTAGACAACCCTACAGTACAGAGTCTCTGAGAGAGGTAGATGATATAACAACCCTAGTCAACCCTACAGTACAGAGTCTCTGAGAGAGGTAGATGATATAACAACCCTAGTCAACCCTACAGTACAGAGTCTCTGAGAGAGGTAGATGATATAACAACCCTACAGTACAGAGTCTCTGAGAGAGGTAGATGATACAACAGCCCTAGACAACCCTACAGTACAGAGTCTCTGAGAGAGGTAGATGATATAACAACCCTACAGTACAGAGTCTCTGAGAGAGGTAGATGATATAACAACCCTACAGTACAGAGTCTCTGAGAGAGGAAGATGATATAACAACCCTACAGTACAGAGTCTCTGAGAGAGGTAGATGATATAACAACCCTAGTCAACCCTACAGTACAGAGTCTCTGAGAGAGGTAGATGATATAACAACCCTACAGTACAGAGTCTCTGAGAGAGGTAGATGATATAACAACCCTACAGTACAGAGTCTCTCAGAGAGGTAGATAATATAACAACCCTACAGTACAGAGTCTCTCAGAGAGGTAGATGATATAACAACCCTACAGTACAGAGTCTCTGAGAGAGGTAGATGATATAACAACCCTACAGTACAGAGTCTCTCAGAGAGGTATAGATGATATAACAACCCTAGTCAACCCTACAGTACAGAGTCTCTGAGAGAGGTAGATGATATAACAGCCCTAGACAACCCTACAGTACAGAGTCTCTGAGAGAGGTAGTTGATATAACAACCCTAGTCAACCCTACATACAGATTCTATGAGGGAGACTTTGCCTATGTTGAAAGCATGAATAGAACCTTATTATCTAGGGGAAGCTTTTGTTGGTCGCTTAAATAGTTTCCATGGTGAATGTGATGTTAGAGGTTGTCAATGAGGATGACAATTTTCTAGTCTGGTATGAAATGATTCACCGGCAGTAATTAGCGTCCGGTAAAACTGGATATTAGGGTTGTCTGTAGGAAATAAGGACATTCAGCACCGTTTAACTTAGAATTGTAATGTCCAGAAAACACCACAGGTCACAAAGTCCATTTTTTCTTGGGTCCTCGGACTATATAGCATCACAATTACGGTGGAGTTTTCTGTCTGGTCTTTCATTAAATGTGCCCTTCTCCGGATCCTGCGTCTAGGTCGCTTGTTAAGACTGAAATCTGTGTCCATATCTGTCAGAACCCTCGATTTTTATTACTTGAGCGCAGAAACCCATTCTCAGTCATATAAGTAAACTGATAAACATGTGAAAATGAAATTACCAAGTACAGTGCACTCCTCTTAATATCATGTTGCATTTGTCAGACAAAAACATGATATTAACAGGAATGTGACATTAAGAGAAACATGTTTTAAATCTAGAGCATTTCCAATCTCCATTACTAAAAGTAAGCTATTTAATGTACATATGTCAAGATGTTTCAATATATATAGATAACATTATTTCAATTAAAATCATTTTTGGGGATATTTGTTATTTCCTATGTAATATTTTGTACAAGTTGTATCTGAAATCAATGGGAATTACATCATTTTCTGGATATTTTATGTGATTGGTTAAAATAACATGATATTAAGAGGAATTCACCTCAAAATGCACGATATTAACCAAATAAAATTACATAGATTATATAGAGAGAAAAATGGTGCGTGAGAAAAACATGATATTAAGAGGAATGTGATATTAACAGGAGTGATATTAAGTGGAGTCCGCTGTATATCAATTAAGCTGGAGTGGAAACATAATAATAATATAATAATAATAATTCAAGCTTTTTGTATATCGCTTTATCAGGACCTTAAGGACGCTCGACCCTACGTAATACACAAGTTTTGATTCTCATTTTGTGGTGACGTAGCTTCCTATTTGTGTACCTGGTATTTGATAACGGGGTATCAAATTCGTTCTACACCGTGATATGTCGCGATGTCAACAATGGCGAGATGAGAGGGAACGGTTCAAGTCTTCAACTCAAGATTTCGAGCAAATAAAGTATTGTCAAGACCACCCTATTGCAAAACAACAACAAAAATAGATGTACACTATATCGACTAATGGTCGGACACTGACAGCGACGGCAAGGTACAACTGGCCATGTTTTCTCAAACTGGAGAGAGAGTCGGCGAGTGGTAGAATTATCCGTGTTGGCAGAAAGTTTGCACAACGGCTGTGCCTGGTGTCATTATATATGCACTATTATGTTGTTGAAATATAACACAGAACGCCGGTAGTTGTTATGTTCTAAAATGATTTAGGCTTGTACGTATTCACAGTATGTATGTTATGTAAAAATACTACTCACTATATAAACTTCCTAATAGCATCAAGGGAGACAACCTACTCTAGACACAGTTTTACATTTAGTTTTCAATAAGTAGCATAAAAAGCTTGTCTATGATATTTGATTCAATTTTTTGCTTGTGCTTTATGTAACTATATGGTATGTAAATAATTTGACTGTGAATACTGAAATTTGTCCGCTAGATATAAAAATAACACACTTTGTAACAATCGCTTTGTCCATTTTTCCACAAATAAAATATTTTTGAGGTAGGTATTGATTTCTTTTTTTATTTTATTGTATGTTTGTGATTTTCAACAACATTCACAAGAAAAAAAAATAGAAAAAACATTAAATTTTGAGAAAATTATTTTTTGGTGTTTTTTACCAAAAATGAAACAAGTCATAGGAATGCTTAGATTTTCACAAAATCATCTCTACCTGGTAGCATAGTCAACATATGAAAGTTTTAACGAAATCTAGCGGTTAATTGCGAAAGGGTCGAGCCTCCTTAAAGGGCGCCTCAAAGCGGTTCAAAAATTATTATCCGTGGTTATAGGGCCTTAGCAACCAGTCAATATTATTCTCAACTACGTCTTGGGTGAGGACAAAGCCATGAGCTGTACAGAAACACAATGGTCTATTTAGTACTAAACAGAGATGGTACAAAAACAAGAGGTCCACTGGGTCTGTTTCTTTCAACTAATATCAATCTCATACCAAGTAGCCTTAAAAGTTCACCAAGGTCAAAAACATCATGATGGCTAGATTAAGCAACAGAAAAAATGTCCCTGGACCTGGGGATGATTTACAAGAATTTACTTGAAACAAAAGGACCAATGGGCCTGCATCGCACATCTAGTATTAATCTCTCACTTGTAACCTTTAAGTGGACTCAGATCTATTAAAAAAAACTTGTTAAAAGATTTAACACATTTGACTGATGTGAATTTGAAAGTACTTAAAGTATGCCAAGGTTATTTTTTATTTTTCATTTGCAAATGTCCGGTTCCTTCCATGGAAGCCACCAGCCAATCATCACGTCTCTTAGCCTTTCAGCATTTCTGAAGAAGTCCTTCGAAGGTTTTGACATACTTGACCCCTATGACCTTGAAAGAAGGTCAAGGTTGTTTTTGTTTACAAATTTTTACTAATTTCGGCTTTTCCCTAAGGAAGCTTCCAGTTTAATATCATTTCACTAGACCTTTCGGTATTTCAGAAGGAGTAAGGGGAAATACACATTAGAATACCAAATTCAGTCGAGATTATCGTGAGTTATGTTACTATGATATGTTTAATATTGAGAGTGGAATTGATTTTGCTATTTTGCTTTTATTGTTGTTTATATTATGCATTGCACATTTGCACATGTTCAGAAATTGAACTGTGGAACTGAAGCCGATCCTCCAGATACTTCTATGAATATAAATTGTTTTGACAACACCTAGCCATACCGCAACAATTCTAGAGCCTGGATTGTTGGCAGTAAGTGGGAAGTTTTATCCTTGACATGTAATTTTGTTTCGGTGATACTGTCTACTAATCTGTACCTATACCTACAGCATCAGTGAGACATATTTTATTGGTAGGATTGCATGTGTCCATGATTAAGTTGTAAATTACTTTTTATGACACTCATGTGGTTTCTTCACAGGTGCTGTCAAATATCACTCTGTCAGATACAGATTAATTAACAATAGGAAGAATAATTCATCAAAAATGCCATTAGCATCTTGTATTTGATTTCAATGGTCTGTCCATTAAATCTATACTTTTAAAGATTACCCTTCCTCCCCAATATTTACCCCACACTCCTCAATATTTACCCCACACTCTCCAATATTTACCCCACACTCCCCAATATTTACCCCACACTCCCCAATATTTACCCCCACACTCCCCAATA
Source organism: Mimachlamys varia (assembly GCA_947623455.1). Lineage (NCBI taxonomy): Eukaryota > Metazoa > Mollusca > Bivalvia > Pectinida > Pectinidae > Mimachlamys > Mimachlamys varia. The sequence goes on along the minus strand of OX392537.1, from coordinate 11,559,331 downwards.
TTTACCCCCACACCCCCCAATATTTACCCCCACACCCCCCAATGTTTACCCCACACCCCCCAATATTTTCCCCCACACTCCCCAATGTTTACTCATACACTCCTCTGTGTTACCCCCTCCCAACCCCCGACTGTTTGGTCCTAATGTGTCTATGTATGTGATCAGATTGATGAATGACCTACAGTGTGAACGTTGTCAGATTCAATCAAACTGCAAGAAACACTGAATATTGCATTAACATTTTGACGTTGTTCATGATTACGGAAAGTAACAACTTTAAATCTGATTTTAGAGGTGTAGTACACATTAACAATGAAAAATAGAACCGCCTAACGTTATTATCGTAATCTAATAGTGCCGAAAGTGAAAGCTCCTCGTTAGCCTTATTTGTCTTCCTCATTTACACTTTTCCGCTACAAAAACTCCATTTTGGAAATTACGTGATTCATTTAGTCTCGATGCCATCAGAAACTATTTCTTGCCTTTAGACTATTATACCCATTATTATATTAGTATAACAGCAAGGCATTTTATCAAGAACTGAAATTTTTGTCCAATTTAATTAAGAGGGCCAGCCATATATTAAGAAGTTGTTTTAAGTATATAACTCTTTTGACCCCTTTGACCTTGAAAGTAGAATGAAGTCAGCTTCATTTGCAAAGTTTGTTGGGCTACTACCAACAAAAGTATAAGCCAAATACCATGACCCTTGGTCTGTTCATTCTTCAGAAGATGTTACTTAAAGTGAAAAAATAAAGAGACAATGGACAACACACAATGCACTTTCACATGAGCTCACTTAGGAGTCATTACTGGTAAGCGGACCACACCTTTGCTTTTGATGGTCGTCTGCACCAATGTCTGCTTACATCTAGCAATAGAACTGCAAAATAAGCAAATGTTTTGCCTATTTTTGGCCTTTTGAATTGCACGGCACCTCTCACCTGCCTCACCTATAATTCAAATCATTATAGTCACTTCATTATGTTCAAAATGAGATCTAACACATTAATCCCTGAAAACACAATTGAACGGTTCCAAATCAAAGGTTGGAATAGTTCATTTTGAAAATTCAGGGGTCAATGTGTTAAACTCTTAACTAAAACTTACGGATGTTTTTTATTTTTTAAATTCAACCTTAAAGCCCTAAACCATTTAATTTCTATTTTTACTTTGAACAAAATCAGATTTTCTTTGCTGACGGGGATGATCGACCCCAAATTTAATCCTCCCTGTTGTACATTAATTCAGAAGCTGACAAGAGCTCCACCTACAGGTTAATAGTGACATTATTGGGTGACACTACCAAATCAGGAGTGATAAGGAGGTCAGTGTACAGCAATCACAGGGCCTAGTGAAGACTGAGGAGATTCAGAACGACCAGGAAATGGGCTTCCCATATCAATACCGTGTTAGATGAATATACAGTAAGACATTTGTTTCCCCCTCCCTAAGAAATATGTCAATTAACTCGAGCTGTAGGTGGCACTCCTCGTTTCTGGCTCCTTTTTAATGGCAATGTCCGGGAAACGGCAGCAATAGCTAGCTTAGTCTCGTCACAACAGGTCTTCTAGACGAGGCGACAAAGCAGACATTTTTTTTTCTCTCAGTGTCTGATATCTTTTACGCAGTATGTCATTTTTGGATTGAAAATATTTAGTAATAAATAGAAAAAAATTCAAGATTCAATTTTTTGACCATTATTGAAAATTTCAAAATTACCTTCCCAAATGTTGTCTATACAAAACTGACAATGCTAGTAAGCATACAGCTCAAGTATAAAAGGTTCAACAATAAAACATCCTCAGGATTCTTACTTGTCGGTCTTTATTGTTGATCCGAGAGGATCTGGTATACTTCTAGGCAGGAATAAATTTAAGACATTCACTGCATTCTGTGCTAAGACTTTCACCATCTATACAGTTTGAAGTGATATTGATCATAAAAAAAGTCGTTTAACATCCCCAGGTATTATACAGGGGGGTAATTCGCGTCTTTTTGATTTATACAGAAACGTAATGACTCAACTTCCATTCAATTCTCTCTTTATTAAATTAGATTTTTGAAGCTCTGACTGGATAAAACTGAACTACCGCTAATAAAGAATACTTTCTGTAAGTTATATAGAAGATGTGAAGTTTTTATCACGGAGAAATAGCTGAAGTGTTTTAAATCTAAATGTCAAACTGGATGTAAATCAAACTTGTGGTTTTCAACGACAATTGTGTTATTCATGATTTCAAGTCACAGACAAGCCAAATCTCTCAGTGAACGACCAAGGTCAACTGCCAAAACTCTCAATATCAAAGGTCACACTTAAGAATTTGATAGTAAATGCTTTATCAAAGGCTTGTTTAGTTAAATGGGATTTGGATATTATGTGATATACAAAACAAAAATTGCATGATATCGTTTTCTTTATCATTGATATACAGTGAACCCCCGACCTATCGCCACCCGAATCTACAGCCACCCTCACATACCGCCACCTAAACCTCTAGAACGAATTTCCCTTCTACAAAAATGTATATAATTCCCTCGTTAAGTTCGCCACCCTTGCATATCGCCATCCGCCAAACCCTTTAAAATACAAACGCCCTGATTTGCTATACAGTTCCCTCGACGATAACGCCATATTGTTCTGTTTTTGGAGATCGAGGAATTCTTTAGTGTTCCTTTTGGAATGGCGTACGGCAAAAGACTAGATCAATAACTATTTTCAGATATAAATTTGTGCCAATGTAGATCTATATGACGATATTATACTTTAATAAAATGTTGGAAATGCAATTTATTAAGCAATTTAATTCAGGGTAATATTTTTCATAATTCGATCCTATCACCACCCTCGTTATACCGCCATAATTGCTGTGGACGAAAGGTGGCGGTATAACGAGGGTACACTGTATATATAATAGTTATGGTCTAACTTCAAGTTAAGGTTTATGGAATTTGAAACTTAGTTACTTTATCAAAATCTGATTTGATAAGTGTTTGTATGATCTAATAAACAATTATTTTATGCTTCTTATAATTCCATTAACTTCCCTTTGGATTTAACATTTCCCCATCACAACAAATTTATAAGTGTTATGTATGGTTTGGTTTGGTTTATTTAGTTTTATGTCCCATTAACAGCCATAATCATTTAAGGACGTGCCAGGTTTTGGAGATGGAAGAAAGCCAGAGTACCCAGAGAAAAAGCACCAACCTAAGGTCAGTACCTGGCAATTGCTCCATGTAGGTTTCAAACTCGCAACCCAGAGGTGGAGGGCTAGTAATCAGGACACCTTAATCACTCAGCCATCGCTGCCTCTACATATGGATGTATAGACTTAAATCTGTACCATACACGATGTTCTCCGCCATTGTACCAGATATTTGTAATGAGTAGTTCAATATGTATATTTCTGTATGCCCCTATGCAATGTGCATTCGGCAATAAACTGAATTTAAAAAATTAGTCAAAATTCTTTTTTAATGTACAAAAAATGCCAGCAAGCCTGCGAATGATGCCCTGTAGTCAAATTGTCTGCACTGTTTGATTATCTCGTACTTAAGTACATAGATTTCAAACTTTTTCAAATGCCAATTGTGTTATAGATGGAAACTATAAAGAGCATACCATCAAGGAAATTTTCAAAGATTCCTTTATTATCAAGCTTTATTAAATTTAAATTATTTTTTTTTTATTACAAAATGTCAAGCCAGCAATCAGCTACATTAGAACTGTACTAAAGAAATACCTTCAAATATTTTGTAACTGAGTTTCCTGTATATATATAATGAGATCCTCAAGATGTTTTCAGCTGTTTCTTTATTCAAAATCGATATAAATACAAATTATGGTTAATTTTCTAATAAAAACGAAATAGTAGTGAATTCAAATTCAAAAGATCACTACAAAAGTAACAGCAAACTTTTGCACTTAGAACGAGCCGTCATAAATTGCTGTCGCAAAGCTAAAAGGTTAATCCGCGGCTCTAATCTAATTCCCTGGTTAATTAAACAAATTCCGCCTATAATGCTATCTTGTTTCTATACATTGTTTAACCGTGTATTAGCTGTTAATGTTAAAGGTTGAGGGGCACTCTTACGAAGACTCCTCTCATGTATAACCCCCCTCCCCCCCAACTCCCTCACCTGAACTAAATTATCCTGATACATCCTATAGACAATGGATTTTGAAAGGTATAAAACATAATCCATTTGATGATAGCAATACCAAAAGAAAACAAACATCATTGTGACCCATTTTTTATTTTACTAGATTGGGATGTCTGCATGTTGCCAATAAGCCTATTTTCTATCCACAGCCATTAAGACATTTCTGTAATTAGTTCCCCAACTCTCAACAATCATATTTCATTTTAACAATGGAAGCCTTCTATACACTTCCCGGAATTACTGACAGCTTCCGTGGCAATTTCCCACCGCATGACTTTATATAGCTCTTTTTACTCCAGTACTAAACAACAAATCATTTGTATAGATTTTTGCTTAACCAGCTGGTAGATGTAATGAAAGGTATAATGATGTCCAATACTCACATCCCATCACAGAGAAGTGAGGATCATGATGTCCAATACTGACATCCCATCACAGAGAAGTGAGTATAATGATGTCCAATACTGACATCCTGTCACAGAGAAGTGAGTATAATGATGTCCAATACTCACATCCCGTCACAGAGAAGTGAGGATCATGATGTCCAATACTGACATCCCGTCACAGAGAAGTGAGTATAAAGATGTCCAATACTGACATCCTGTCACAGAGAAGTGAGTATAATGATGTCCAATACTCACATCCCGTCACAGAGAAGTGAGTATAATGATGTCCAATACTGACATCCTGTCACAGAGAAGTGAGTATAATGATGTCCAATACTCACATCCCATCACAGAGAAGTGAGTATAATGATGTCCAATAATGACATCCTGTCACAGAGAAGTGAGTATAATGATGTCCAATACTGACATCCCGTCACAGAGAAGTGAGTATAATGATGTCCAATACTGACATCCCAGCACAGAGAAGTGAGTATAATGATGTCCAATACTGACATCCCGTCACAGAGAAGTGAGTATAATGATGTCCAATACTCACATCCCGTCACAGAGAAGTGAGTATAATGATGTCCAATACTCACATCCCGTCACAGAGAAGTGAGTATAATGATGTCCAATACTCACATCCCGTCACAGAGAAGTGAGTATAATGATGTCCAATACTGACATCCCATCACAGAGAAGTGAGTATAATGATGTCCAATACTGACATCCCGTCACAGAGAAGTGAGTATAATGATGTCCAATACTGACATCCCGTCACAGAGAAGTGAGGATCATGATGTCCAATACTGACATCCCATCACAGAGAAGTGAGTATAATGATGTCCAATACTGACATCCCGTCATAGAGAAGTGAGTATAAAGATTCCAATACTGACATCCCATCACAGAGAAGTGAGTATAATGATGTCCAATACCGACATCCCGTCACAGAGAAGTGAGTATAATGATGTCCAATACTGACATCCCTTTACAGAGAAGTGAGTATAATGATGTCCAATACTGACATCCCGTCACAGAGAAGTGAGTATAATGATGTCCAATACTGACATCCCGTCACAGAGAAGTGAGGATCATGATGTCCAATACTGACATCCCTTCACAGAGAAGTGAGTATAATGATGTCCAATACTGACATCCCGTCACAGAGAAGTGAGTATAATGATGTCCAATACTGACATCCCGTCACAGAGAAGTGAGGATCATGATGTCCAATACTGACATCCCGTCACAGAGAAGTGAGTATAATGATGTCCAATACTGACATTCTGTCACAGAGAAGTGAGTATAATGATGTCCAATACTCACATCCCGTCACAGAGAAGTGAGTATAATGATGTCCAATACTCACATCCCGTCACAGAGAAGTGAGTATAATGATGTCCAATACTGACATCCCGTCACAGAGAAGTGGGTATAATGATGTCCAATACTGACATCCTGTCACAGAGAAGTGAGTATAATGATGTCCAATACTCTCATCCTGTCACAGAGAAGTGAGTATAATGATGTCCAATACTCACATCCTGTCACAGAGAAGTGAGTATAATGATGTCCAATACTGACATCCCATACACAGAGAAGTGAGTATAATGATGTCCAATACTGACATCCTGTCACAGAGAAGTGAGTATAATGATGTCCAATACTGACATCCCGTCACAGAGAAGTGAGTATAATGATGTCCAATACTGACATCCTGTCACAGAGAAGTTAGTATAATGATGTCCAATACTGACATCCTGTCACAGAGAAGTTAGTATAATGATGTCCAATACTGACATCCCGTCACAGAGAAGTTAGTATAATGATGTCCAATACTGACATCCTGTCACAGAGAAGTTAGTATAATGATGTCCAATACTGCCATCCCGTCACAGAGAAGTTAGTATAATGATGTCCAATACTGACATCCCGTCTCAGAGAAGTTAGTATAATGATGTCCAATACTGACATCCTGTCACAGAGAAGTTAGTATAATGATGTCCAATACTGACATCCTGTCACAGAGAAGTGAGTATAATGATGTCCAATACTCACATCCCGTCACAGAGAAGTGGGTATAATGATGTCCAATACTGACATCCCGTCACAGAGAAGTGAGTATAATGATGTCCAATACTCACATCCTGTCACAGAGAAGTTAGTATAATGATGTCCAATACTGACATCCCGTCACAGAGAAGTTAGTATAATGATGTCCAATACTGACATCCCGTCCCAGAGAAGTGGGTATAATGATGTCCAATACTGACATCCCGTCACAGAGAAGTGGGTATAATGATGTCCAATACTGACATCCTGTCACAGAGAAGTGGGTATAATGATGTCCAATACTGACATCCTGTCACAGAGAAGTGAGTATAATGATGTCCAATACTGACATCCTTTCACAGAGAAGTGGGTATAATGATGTCCAATACTGACATCCTGTCACAGAGAAGTGGGTATAATGATGTCCAATACTGACATCCTGTCACAGAGAAGTTAGTATAATGATGTCCAATACTGACATCCCGTCACAGAGAAGTGGGTATAATGATGTCCAATACTGACATCCTGTCACAGAGAAGTTAGTATAATGATGTCCAATACTTACATCCCATCACAGAGAAGTGGGTATAATGATGTCCAATACTGACATCCTGTCACAGAGAAGTTAGTATAATGATGTCCAATACTCACATCCTGTCACAGAGAAGTGGGTATAATGATGTCCAATACTGACATCCTGTCACAGAGAAGTGGGTATAATGATGTCCAATACTGACATCCTGTCACAGAGAAGTTAGTATAATGATGTCCAATACTGACATCCCATCACAGAGAAGTGGGTATAATGATGTCCAATACTGACATCCTGTCACAGAGAAGTGAGTATAATGATGTCCAATACTGACATCCTGTCACAGAGAAGTGGGTATAATGATGTCCAATACTGACATCCTGTCACAGAGAAGTGGGTATAATGATGTCCATTACTGACATCCTGTCTCAGAGAAGTTAGTATAATGATGTCCAATACTCACATCCCGTCACAGAGAAGTGGGTATAATGATGTCCAATACTGACATCCCGTCACAGAGAAGTGGGTATAATGATGTCCAATACTCACATCCCGTCACAGAGAAGTGAGTATAATGATGTCCAATACTCACATCCCGTCACAGAGAAGTGAGTATAATGATGTCCAATACTGACATCCCGTCACAGAGAAGTGAGTATAATGATGTCCAATACTAACATCCTGTCACAGAGAAGTTAGTATAATAATGTCCAATACTGACATCCCGTCACAGAGAAGTTAGTATAATGATGTCCAATACTCACATACCGTCACAGAGAAGTGAGTATAATGATGTCCAATACTGACATCCCGTCACAGAGAAGTTAGTATAATGATGTCCAATACTGACATCCTGTCACAGAGAAGTTAGTATAATGATGTCCAATACTGACATCCCGTCACAGAGAAGTTAGTATAATGATGTCCAATACTGACATCCTGTCACAGAGAAGTTAGTATAATGATGTCCAATACTGACATCCCGTCACAGAGAAGTTAGTATAATGATGTCCAATACTGACATCCCGTCACAGAGAAGTTAGTATAATGATGTCCAATACTGACATCCTGTCACAGAGAAGTTAGTATAATGATGTCCAATACTGACATCCCGTCACAGAGAAGTGAGTATAATGATGTCCAATACTCACATCCCGTCACAGAGAAGTGGGTATAATGATGTCCAATACGGACATCCCGTCACAGAGAAGTGAGTATAATGATGTCAAATACTCACATCCCGTCACAGAGAAGTTAGTATAATGATGTCCAATACTGACATCCCGTCACAGAGAAGTTAGTATAATGATGTCCAATACTCACATCCTGTCACAGAGAAGTGGGTATAATGATGTCCAATACTGACATCCTGTCACAGAGAAGTGGGTATAATGATGTCCAATACTGACATCCTGTCACAGAGAAGTGGGTATAATGATGTCCAATACTGACATCCTGTCACAGAGAAGTGAGTATAATGATGTCCAATACTCACATCCTTTCACAGAGAAGTGGGTATAATGATGTCCAATACTGACATCCTGTCACAGAGAAGTGGGTATAATGATGTCCAATACTGACATCCTGTCACAGAGAAGTTAGTATAATGATGTCCAATACTGACATCCCGTCACAGAGAAGTGGGTATAATGATGTCCAATACTGACATCCTGTCACAGAGAAGTTAGTATAATGATGTCCAATACTGACATCCCATCACAGAGAAGTGGGTATAATGATGTCCAATACTGACATCCTGTCACAGAGAAGTTAGCATAATGATGTCCAATACTCACATCCTGTCACAGAGAAGTGGGTATAATGATGTCCAATACTGACATCCTGTCACAGAGAAGTGGGTATAATGATGTCCAATACTGACATCCTGTCAAAGAGAAGTTAGTATAATGATGTCCAATACTCACATCCCGTCACAGAGAAGTGGGTATAATGATGTCCAATACTGACATCCCGTCACAGAGAAGTGGGTGTAATGATGTCCAATACTCACATCCCGTCACAGAGAAGTGAGTATAATGATGTCCAATACTGACATCCTGTCACAGAGAAGTTAGTATAATAATGTCCAATACTGACATCCCGTCACAGAGAAGTTAGTATAATGATGTCCAATACTCACATACCGTCACAGAGAAGTGAGTATAATGATGTCCAATACTGACATCCCGTCACAGAGACGTTAGTATAATGATGTCCAATACTGACATCCTGTCACAGAGAAGTTAGTATAATGATGTCCAATACTGACATCCCGTCACAGAGAAGTTAGTATAATGATGTCCAATACTGACATCCCGTCACAGAGAAGTTAGTATAATGATGTCCAATACTGACATCCCGTCACAGAGAAGTGGGTATAATGATGTCCAATACTGACATCCCGTCACAGAGAAGTTAGTATAATGATGTCCAATACTGACATCCTGTCACAGAGAAGTTAGTATAATGATGTCCAATACTGACATCCCGTCACAGAGAAGTGAGTATAATGATGTCCAATACTCACATCCCGTCACAGAGAAGTGGGTATAATGATGTCCAATACTGACATCCCGTCACAGAGAAGTGAGTATAATGATGTCAAATACTCACATCCCGTCACAGAGAAGTTAGTATAATGATGTCCAATACTGACATCCCGTCACAGAGAAGTTAGTATAATGATGTCCAATACTCACATCCTGTCACAGAGAAGTGGGTATAATGATGTCCAATACTGACATCCTGTCACAGAGAAGTGGGTATAATGATGTCCAATACTGACATCCTGTCACAGAGAAGTGGGTATAATGATGTCCAATACTGACATCCTGTCACAGAGAAGTGAGTATAATGATGTCCAATACTCACATCCTTTCACAGAGAAGTGGGTATAATGATGTCCAATACTGACATCCTGTCACAGAGAAGTGGGTATAATGATGTCCAATACTGACATCCTGTCACAGAGAAGTTAGTATAATGATGTCCAATACTGACATCCTGTCACAGAGAAGTGGGTATAATGATGTCCAATACTGACATCCTGTCACAGAGAAGTTAGTATAATGATGTCCAATACTTACATCCCATCACAGAGAAGTGGGTATAATGATGTCCAATACTGACATCCTGTCACAGAGAAGTGAGTATAATGATGTCCAATACTGACATCCTGTCACAGAGAAGTGGGTATAATGATGTCCAATACTGACATCCTGTCACAGAGAAGTGGGTATAATGATGTCCAATACTGACATCCTGTCAAAGAGAAGTTAGTATAATGATGTCCAATACTGACATCCCATCACAGAGAAGTGGGTATAATGATGTCCTATACTGACATCCTGTCACAGAGAAGTGAGTATAATGATGTCCAATACTGACATCCTGTCACAGAGAAGTGGGTATAATGATGTCCAATACTGACATCCTGTCACAGAGAAGTGGGTATAATGATGTCCAATACTGACATCCTGTCACAGAGAAGTTAGTATAATGATGTCCAATACTCACATCCCGTCACAGAGAAGTGGGTATAATGATGTCCAATACTGACATCCCGTCACAGAGAAGTGGGTGTAATGATGTCCAATACTGACATCCCGTCACAGAGAAGTGAGTATAATGATGTCCAATACTCACATCCCGTCACAGAGAAGTGAGTATAATGATGTCCAATACTCACATCCCGTCACAGAGAAGTGAGTATAATGATGTCCAATACTGACATCCCGTCACAGAGAAGTGAGTATAATGATGTCCAATACTGACATCCCGTCACAGAGAAGTGAGTATAATGATGTCCAATACTGACATCCCGTCACAGAGAAGTGAGTATAATGATGTCCAATACTGACATCCCGTCACAGAGAAGTTAGTATAATGATGTCCAATACTGACATCCTGTCACAGAGAAGTTAGTATAATGATGTCCAATACTGACATCCCGTCACAGAGAAGTTAGTATAATGATGTCCAATACTGACATCCCGTCACAGAGAAGTTAGTATAATGATGTCCAATACTGACATCCCGTCACAGAGAAGTTAGTATAATGATGTCCAATACTGACATCCCGTCACAGAGAAGTTAGTATAATGATGTCCAATACTGACATCCCGTCACAGAGAAGTTAGTATAATGATGTCCAATACTCACATCCCGTCACAGAGAAGTGAGTATAATGATGTCCAATACTCACATCCCGTCACAGAGAAGTGGGTATAATGATGTCCAATACTGACATCCCGTCACAGAGAAGTGAGTATAATGATGTCCAATACTCACATCCCGTCACAGAGAAGTTGGTATAATGATGTCCAATACTGACATCCCGTCACAGAGAAGTTGGTATAATGATGTCCCATACTCACATCCCGTCACAGAGAAGTGGGTATAATGATGTCCAATACTGACATCCCGTCACAGAGAAGTGGGTATAATGATGTCCAATACTGATATCCCGTCACAGAGAAGTGGGTATAATGATGTCCAATACTGACATCCTGTCACAGAGAAGTGAGTATAATGATGTCCAATACTCACATCCTTTCACAGAGAAGTGGGTATAATGATGTCCAATACTGACATCCTGTCACAGAGAAGTGGGTATAATGATGTCCAATACTGACATCCTGTCACAGAGAAGTTAGTATAATGATGTCCAATACTGACATCCCGTCACAGAGAAGTGGGTATAATGATGTCCAATACTGACATCCCGTCACAGAGAAGTTAGTATAATGATGTCCAATACTTACATCCCATCACAGAGAAGTGGGTATAATGATGTCCAATACTGACATCCCGTCACAGAGAAGTTAGTATAATGATGTCCAATACTCACATCCTGTCACAGAGAAGTGGGTATAATGATGTCCAATACTGACATCCTGTCACAGAGAAGTGGGTATAATGATGTCCAATACTGACATCCTGTCACAGAGAAGTTAGTATAATGATGTCCAATACTGACATCCCATCACAGAGAAGTGGGTATAATGATGTCCAATACTGACATCCTGTCACAGAGAAGTGAGTATAATGATGTCCAATACTGACATCCTGTCACAGAGAAGTGGGTATAATGATGTCCAATACTGACATCCTGTCACAGAGAAGTGGGTATAATGATGTCCAATACTGATATCCTGACACAGAGAAGTTAGTATAATGATGTCCAATACTGACATCCCGTCACAGAGAAGTGGGTATAATGATGTCCAATACTGACATCCCGTCACAGAGAAGTGGGTATAATGATGTCCAATACTCACATCCTGTCACAGAGAAGTGAGTATAATGATGTCCAATACTCACATCCCGTCACAGAGAAGTGAGTATAATGATGTCCAATACTGACATCCTGTCACAGAGAAGTTAGTATAATGATGTCCAATACTCACTCGATTTTATTTTTTTCTGTTTGCCATCGATCAGGACGGTGAATTCAATCCAACAGCTCATTGTAACAAAGAACTGAGCTAAAGAATTTGGTATATTTGGTTTGGTTTAATTTGTTTTACATCCTTTAAACAGCCAGGGTCATTTAAGGACATGCTAGATTTTGGAGGTGGAGGAAAGCCAAAGTACCAAGAGAAAAACCACTGACCAATAGTCAGTACCAGGCAACTGCCCCACATGGGTTTTGAACTTGCAACCCAGATGGAGGGCTAGTGGTAGTTGGGACACTTTAATCACTGAAAAAGCAATGATAATATTTTAACTGTATTATCAAAGATGGTCACTTGTCAGCTATTTTGTTTTTCAGATCAGTCCCAAAATCAAAAGGACATAGCTATATGGACCAAAGGGAAGATAAATATGACAACTGAGGAAGATCCAACCAGTAATTCTTGAGAAATAGCGATAACAAACTTTTGATGGGCAAAATCCAAGATGGCCACCTTTCAGCCATTTTGTTTTCCTTACCAGTCCCAAAATCCTGACTATGGACCAAGGAGAATCTATTTATGAAATCTGAGAAAGATGAATTGAGTACTTCTAAATAAATAGCGATAACAATCTGTCATTTTCAGAATCGAAGATGGCTGCCAAATATCAGTACCCCTGACCTTTCGATAATTGAAAAAAAATGAATTGCTTGAAGATTTTAAGACGTTTGACATCTGTGACCTTGAAAGTGGGTTAAGGTCATTTATTTGAACAAACTTGGTAGCCCTTCATCCCAGCATAGTATAGGCCAAATATCAACACCTGGTCCTTACAGTTTGAAGGCGATTGAATAAAAAATTAATGTATGACAGATTGAATGCGGAGGATGCGGATGGCGAATGATGACGGATGAAGCACGATGGCTATAGGTCATCTTGACCCTTCAGGTCAGATGACCTAAAACCTCTGATCCATTTCATGCTGAAAGTTTCCAATGTAAGTCTAATTTTATCAGGATCAGCCACCTCAAAATGTAAACATTGGGTTGCCGATGAAGAAGGTCTGATTAGATCTGCCCTAGTCTGACAAAATCAGACATATTCAGAGACAAAATCATAATAATTTAGTAAGCTAGTATACCAGTGCACAATGAAAAATTATAATCTTATTACCTTTGTGAATAATCTTCATTTGTATTAGCTTGAATACAAGTCTTCATTTTCTGTTTGATTTTGTCTTTTTGCATTGCTGCATTTAGATAATGCTACTCTAGATATACAAATGTTGGCGGGAATGGTAACTGACAGCCCCAAAATATAGGCACAGAAAAAGGTAAAACATATAGATTATTGATGGCATAATAATGGTCTATATACCTGTTTATGAGCAGAACATCTCCTAAGTGTAGAGGTGAACCAATGTTCTAGTGTGTACAATTGAATTTAGGTCCCTGTGGGAAGAGTTGAATCTAGGTCCCAGTGGGTAGAGTTGAATCTAGGTCATGATGGGTAGAGTTGAATCTAGGTCCCGGTGGGAAGAATTGAATCTAGGTCATGATGGTTAGAGTTGGTTCTAGGTCCCGGTGGGTAGAGTTGAATCTAGGTCCCGGTGGGAAGAATTGAATCTAGGTCATGATGGGTAGAGTTGGATCTAGGTCCCGGTGAGTAGAGTTGGATCTAGGTCCTGGTGGGTAGAGTTGGATCTAGGTCCCAGTGGGTATAGTTGAATCTAGGTCCTGGTGGGTAGAGTTGAATCTAGGTTATGATGGGTAGAGTTGAATCTAGGCCATTGTGGGTAGAGTTGAATCTAGGTCCTGATGGGTAGAGTTGAATCTTGGTCCTGATGGTTAGAGTTGAATCTAGGTCCCGGTGGGTAGAGTTGAATCAAGTCCTGGTGGGTAGAGTTGAATCTAGGTCCTGGTGTGTACAGTTGAACATGGATTCTTGTCAGGGTACAATTGAACCTGGGTCCCTGTGGTTAGTGTTGAATCTAGGTCCCGGTGGGTAAAACTGAACCTGTATCCCTGTGGGAAGAGTTGAATCTATGACATTATGGGTACAAGAGAATATTCATCCCTGCAGATAGAGTTGAACCTGTGAGGCTGTGTGTTAATTGAGTGATTTTATCTACACACTCGTGTACCTCCCAGCAGACATATATACAGCCTCATCAGATTGTCGTAATTGTTTACAGAAATAGCATCATTAAGGGATGATAGGTATTATAGATATTATCTCTCCAGGTCAAATAAATGTACAGGTAATATTTCACTGAGAACTAAATGGTAAACATACACTAGTTTATTTACCAATCTCTGTAGTGGCAATTAATTATCCCGACAGCATCACTTATATATTGTTGCTTATTAGGTACAAATAATTCCAGCCAGGTAAATTACCCTGGAGAATCACTGTGGTTACTAGGTAACGGAAAGCACTAATGAAATTCCGGGTTTGGCGGCGTTGATGGCATTATAGACCGTTATTTTCTGATTAGGGCGGCTAAATGTCTCTAGAGAGGATCAATGAAAAACAATGCTGATATTCACATCAACACTTTTACACGTATCTGATCACAAATTCTCATCAAAGTTAATAAAACTTAATTGCCGAGAAATGACCCACACACTCAGTGCATATACATACTAAGTCACAAGTATATTATACACAAGAATACAACACATAATATATACATACAGGTTGACGAAACTGTACCATATCACAAAGAATCTAAGGATACAAACATTTTTTTTACTGTATAACCGAATATTTTTTGCATGTTTTTGGCATTTTTATTTCTCAAAATAAGGAAATTAAACTAACGCTAATTAAATTTTCGTGATCTGGAGAAATGATAGTATATCTATGCTTCCTGGATATTACCCTGTGTTTCAACTAATAAGACAAATGTTCATTAAAATTGGAAATTAAACTAACGCTAATTAAATTTTCGTGATCCGGAGAAATGATAGTATATCTATGCTTCCTGGATATTACCCTGTGTTTCAACTAATAAGACAAATGTTCATTAAAAATAACTGATTGGATATATCAACGCGACTCAATGGTATATCATTTGTTTTCCTGTATTTGGCCAACCTAGTGGTCCATGTTATGCAACATTTTGTTTAAAAAAACGAAGTCAGAAATTATCCCGGCAATTCACAGAGATGCCAAGGGATACATTTGGCAAGAAGAACTATTTGCAAGGGCCAAGTTAACACATGAGCAGACGACCCAAAGTAGCCACATCTGTCAGGGGGAAGATGGGACCTCCTCCGAATAAGAATTAAGGGCACAAGGACTGTGGGTCTCACTCACTGTGAAGCAGATTAGTTAGCCAATAGACAACCGTTCTAGGTTCCAGATAATTAGAGATTAAAGGTCATTCTTCTTTATTTCCACAGAAATAAAAAAATGCAATGTCAATCCCCATTTTCTATAGGATTAGAGAATGAAGGTCAGTATTTAACTAAAGAAAATTAAACACCAAATGTCCATCTGTACTAGGACTACTAAGAAACTAAAGATTATTGTATGAGATTAAAGGTCAAGTTCCATTTCTGAAGGTTAAAAAGGGACAGATTAGCTATATTAAGTTACATGAAGTTATATTAATTATTTCCAAAATGAAAGAAGATTTGGAAATTGAAAACACTGAAGTTTTTTTTTCTGAAATAAGAATATTACACCAATCATTTGAACATTAAACTTACTATAGCTCATCATTGCAACAAGTGACTGGCCATTTTAACTTCTAACAAGAAATTCCAGATTATCTTGACACAGACCAGTGATGTATAATGTTCGGACAGTGTCGTCTGCCTGATGTTGAGGATGATTGCTGGATTACATGTCAGTACAGAAAGGCATTCCAGGTTATTTCTTTAATTCAGTATTAAGCATTAGCGTCACACAAAGCTGAACAATTGACAAGACAGAAAGGTTAATTGTGTGATTTATTGTTCAACTTGTATGAACAGCGTTACTATAGACAGGAACTCCAATACTGATTTGTAAACAGAGGCCGATCATTACTATGTCATGAATATGCATGATGGTTGTCGGTTCAATGCCCCCAACATGAGGACATGAATATTTATGACATCCCACCATTGTTGTCATGAACAGTCTCCCCTTCTCCATTAAATCAGGTTGATCTTGGATGAACTTGTACAGATTCTGATTTCCTGCCATACCATCACACAACCAACTTGCATAATGTGTGATGTTTCATAACACTTTTGCACGAACAAGAGGTCAACAAGGCCTGTATCACTCACTTGGATTCTCATTAGCTATTGTGTATCACTACACATATTTCCAGTGGCTTGGTCTCTTAGCAACACCCTTATATAATCCAGTCCAATCCCTCTTTCCTCATGGGGTGGGGGGACAAGGTTATACAGTGCACTCCTCTTTATATTATGTCAGACAAAAACATGATTTTAACAGAAATGTGACATTAAGAGAAACAAGTTTTTCCACTAAATCTAGTGCATTTCCAATCTCCATAACTAAAAGTAAGCTATTCAATGTACATATGAAGATGTTGCAATATAAATAAATAACATTATTTCAATTAAAAATCAATTTAGGGGATATTTTTTATTTTCTATGCAACATTTTGTACAACTTGTATCTGAAATCAATGGAAATGACATCATTTTCTGGATATTTTATGTGATTGGTTAAAAAAACATGATATTAAGAGGAATTCACCTCAAAATGCATGATATTGACCAAATAAAATTACATAGATTATATAGAGAGAAAATGGTGCTTGGGGGAAAATATGATATAAAGAGGAATATGATATTAACAGAAGTGATATTAAGTGGAGTCCACTGTTCTATCAGAAATGTAATGTAATGTGCCAAGGACACTCTATTTTATTGAATTAGACTTAGATAAAGCTATAGAATAAAATTCTTTACCTCTGCCTCTTGGTTTTTCAAAAACAGTTTGTTTAAAAGACTTTAACACATTATCATATTGGAAATACATATATATGCAGTTCTTCATTCTTTTGGGGAATAAATGCATATACTATGCCTTTCTATTCTTCAAAATAAGTCGTTTTAATTTTTTGACATACTGTAAACGTACATATTTTCGCGGTAATCTTATTTTAGCGCTTTTCGCGTTGAAAGTTTTGCGCTAAAATATGATTACGCTAATTGGAGTTTTAATATACTGCTTATATAGTTATTTTCACTGATGCGCGAATTTATCATTGCGCTAATATGACAAACACTAAAAATGCGCTAAAATTTGATTGCGCCAAATTAAGTACGTTTACAGTATTGGACTCCTGTGACCTTGAAAACAGGTAAAGGTCATTTTCATTCTCAAACTTTTCAGGCTCAATCCCAAGATTCTACTCAAGCCTAATATTTAGATTCTGTACCTTTTGGTTCTTCAGCAAAACTCATTTGAAATGTTTTGACACATTTGACCACGGTGATCTTGAAAGTGGATCAAGGTCATTTTGTTCTTAAACTATGCAAGTGTCTAACTAACAAATATCATGTTTTCAGACCTGGTCATTCTTCATAAAAAGTTGTTTAATGGAAAAGTTGAAAAATATAAGCCATGCTCCAGGCCTGCATAAACACGTATTCATCCTCACATATTTACACAACTGATTCTAAACATCTAAATTCCTGTATGGATCCGTCCTTTAATTGACAGGAAAAATAATCTCTAATGAAAATGAATTTACAGTATATAAACAAATAATACTTACATCAGCTTGTTGAGTGTAGATATAATCCTGGACCCATTGTTATAACTTGGATGGAACTGTCTCCGCAGTAATACGTCTGTGGATCTTTTTTCTGATATCTTTGAATGGCCTGTGCAGTAACGGAAATTGTCCATTCCAACTAAAAAAAGTAAACATGAAAATAAGTACAGGTGTACTTAAATATAATGGGTAAATTGGATGTGTATCTGCGCTGTAACATTTAAGTGTGGTAGCCGTGTAAATGATACTGCTGGGAGCAAGGTCCCACTACAAACAGAACACAATACATCACATACACAGGCATTCACACATAGGATGATATTAGCCAGGTGGCTTAGATGACCTTGACTCCCGAAGCACAAACACATAAATGACATCTGAGGTTGAGCAAGTGTGCCACTATCAATAGATTTGGAAAAACCTGATGCTATTTTTTGTGTTGGAAGGTAAAAAATATTTATTTTATTGAATAACAAAATAAGCAGTACGAAAAATGTCAAAGACATTACCACTGGGATGACTACTGTATACTAAGTAATTAGGAAAACACCTACTGAAGTCCTGTCATCTTCTAGGGTTTGTGTATCAATGGAGAGTTAATAACTCCCTTTCCCGGAATTTCATTGTGAACTAATCCAAACTTTGAAGTTCAAATGTGTCTTCAGGGCCGAATGAGAAGGTAAATGTACCACATGACAGAATCAAATGTTCTTTTTTCAGGTGTAGTTACACAACTCTTATAACCCAAATAATGGCCTCAATATGAAGCTATTGGTTACCTACGTATACATCCTATATATATAGGCATTTTGTAGAGTCCATGCATATCTCTAATAGCTCATCATTGGCTTAAAGGCATGTCTAGATAAGTGTTTTTGAAATCATGTATTCACTTTTTTATTTCTGAAGAGGCGAGTTTGTTGAATTAAATTTTTGCAAAATCAAAGTCATTTACAGTATCGCCTCTTGTTTTACTGATACAGTGCATTCCTCTTTATATCATGTTGCATTTGTCAGACAAAAACATGATATTAACAGGAATGTGATATTAAGAGAAACATGTTTTTTCCTCTAAATCTAGTGCATTTCCAATCTCCATAACTAAAAGTAAGATATGCAATGGACATATGATGGTGTTTTAATAAATAGATAACATTATTTCAATAAAAAAATCATTTTTGGGATTATGTTTAATTTTCTATGCAACATTGTGTACAAGTTGTATCTGAAATCAATGGAAATGACATTTTCTGGGTACGTTATGTGATTGGTTAAAAAAACATGATATTAAGAGGAATTCACCTCAAAATACATGATATTAACCAAATAAAATTACGTAGATTATATAGAGAGAAAAATGGTGCTTGGGAAAAACATGATATAAAGAGGAATGTGATATTAACAGGGCTGATATTAAGTGGAGCCCACTGTAGTGTATTAGGATAGACACAATAACAACTTTATAGACAAACAAACACGCAGATAATGTTCAAAACTTGCTGGAACTGTACTTACCTTATAGATCCAAGCAGAAGTCTCAATCCAGAACAACAAAATACATATTTAGAATATTTTATCCGTAATTCTGTTTAGTCGTACATCTCTATTGTTCTGTATAGTCCTACATCTGTTGAAGGTTCCTGGAAATGAGATGGTGTATTTCTCTGTTGGCCTATAAGATCTCCCTTGAGGGTAGATGATAATGTAGATGATGTATTTCTCTGTTGGCCTATTGCATCTTTCTTCTCCCTTGAGGGTAGATGATAATGTAGATGGTGTATTTCTCTGTTGGCCTATTGGATCTCCTTTCTCCCTTGAGGGTAGATGATAATGTAGATGATGTAATTTTCTCTGTTGGCTTATTGGATCTCCCTTCTCCCTTGAGGGTAGATGATAATGTAGATGGTGTATTTCTCTATGTTGGCCTATTGGATCTCCCTTCTCCCTTGAAGGTAGATGATAATGTAGATGGTGTATTTCTCTATGTTGGCCTATTGGATCTCCCTTCTCCCTTGAGGGTAGATGATAATGTAGATGGTGTATTTCTCTATGTTGGCCTATTGGATCTCCCTTCTCCCTTGAAGGTAGATGATAATGTAGATGGTGTATTTCTCTCTGTTGGCCTATTGGATCTCCCTTCTTCCTTAGGGTAGATGATAATGTAGATGATGTATTTCTCTCTGTTGGCCCATTAGATCTCCCTTGAGGGTAAATAATAATGTAGATGATGTATTTCTCTGTTGGCCTATTGGATCTCCTTTCTCCCTTGAGGGTAGATGATAATGTAGATGATGTAATTTTCTCTGTTGGCTTATTGGATCTCCCTTCTCCCTTGAGGGTAGATGATAATGTAGATGGTGTATTTCTCTCTGTTGGCCTATTGGATCTCCCTTCTTCCTTAGGGTAGATGATAATGTAGATGATGTATTTCTCTCTGTTGGCCCATTAGATCTCCCTTGAGGGTAAATAATAATGTAGATGATGTATTTCTCTGTTGGCCTATTGGATCTCCTTTCTCCCTTGAGGGTAGATGATAATGTAGATGATGTAATTTTCTCTGTTGGCTTATTGGATCTCCCTTCTCCCTTGAGGGTAGATGATAATGTAGATGGTGTATTTCTCTATGTTGGCCTATTGGATCTCCCTTGAAGGTAGATGATAATGTAGATGGTGTATTTCTCTCTGTTGGCCTATTGGATCTCCCTTCTTCCTTGAGATTAGATGATAATGTAGATGATGTATTTCTCTCTGTTGGCCTATTGGATCTCCCTTGAAGGTAGATGATAATGTAGATGGTGTATTTCTCTCTGTTGGCCTATTGGATCTCCCTTCTTCCTTGAGATTAGATGATAATGTAGATGATGTATTTCTCTCTGTTGGCCTATTGGATCTCCCTTGAAGGTAGATGATAATGTAGATGGTGTATTTCTCTATGTTGGCTTATTGGATCTCCCTTCTTCCTTGAGATTAGATGATAATGTAGATGATGTATTTCTCTCTGTTGGCCTATTGGATCTCCCTTGAAGGTAGATGATAATGTAGATGATGTATTTCTCTCTGTTGGCCTATTGGATCTCCCACTTTCCTTGAGGGTAGATGATAATGTAGATGATGTATTTCTCTCTGTTGGCCTATTGGATCTCCCTTCTCCCTTGAGGGTAGATGATAATGTAGATGGTGTATTTCTCTCTGTTGGCCTATTGGATCTCCCTTCTTCCTTGAGGGTAGATGATAATGTAGATGGTGTATTTCTCTCTGTTGGCCTATTGGATCTCCCTTCTTCCTTGAGGGTAGATGATAATGTAGATGGTGTATTTCTTTCTGTTGGCCTATTGGATCTCCCTTCTTCCTTGAGGGTAGATGATAATGTAGATGGTGTATTTCTCTATGTTGACCTATTGGATCTCCCTTCTCCCTTGAGGTGAGATGATAATGTAGATGGTGTATTTCTCTCTGTTGGCCTATTGGATCTCCCTTCTTCCTTGAGGTGAGATGATAATGTAGATGGTGTATTTCTCTCTGTTGACCTATTGGATCTCCCTTCTCCCTTGAGGTGAGATGATAATGTAGATGGTGTATTTCTCTCTGTTGACCTATTGGATCTCCCTTCTCCCTTGAGGTGAAATGATAATGTAGATGGTGTATTTCTCTTTGTTGACCTATTGGATCTCCCTTCTTCCTTGAAGTTAGATGATAATGTAGATGGTGTATTTCTTTATGTTGGCCTATTGGATCTCCCTTTTTCCTTGAGGGTAGATGATAATGTAGATGGCATATTTCTCTATGTTGGCCTATTTGATCTCCGTTCTTCCTTGGGGTAGATGATAATATATATGATGTAATTCTCTCTCTTGGCCTATTTGATCTCCCTTGAGATAAGATGATAATGTAGATGGTGTATTTCTCTCTGTTGGCCTATTAGATCTCCCTTGAGGTTAGATGATAATGTAGATGATGTATCTCTCTGTTGGCCTATTGGATCTCCCTTCTCCTTTGAGGGTAGATGATAATGTAGATGATGTAATTCTCTCTGTTGGCTTATTGGATCTCCCTTCTCCCTTGAGGGTAGATGATAATGTAGATGATGTATTTCTCTCTGTTGGCCTATTGGATCTCCCTTCTTCCTTGAGGGTAGATGATAATGTAGATGATGTAATTCTCTCTGTTGGCTTATTGGATCTCCCTTCTTCCTTGAGGGTAGATGATAATGTAGATGGTGTATTTCTCTCTGTTGGCCTATTGGATCTCCCTTCTTCCTTGAGGGTAGATGATAATGTAGATGATGTATTTCTTTCTGTTGGCCTATTGGATCTCCCTTTTTCCTTGAGGGTAGATGATAATGTAGATGGTGTATTTCTCTCTGTTGGCCTATTGGATCTCCCTTCTCCCTTGAGGTTAGATGATAATGTAGATGATGTATTTCTTTCTGTTGGCCTATTGGATCTCCCTTCTCCCTTGAGGTGAGATGATAATGTAGATGGAATATTTCTCTCTGTTGGCCTATTGGATCTCCCTTCGAAGGTAGATGATAATGTAGATGGTGTATTTCTCTCTGTTGGCCTATTGGATCTCCTTCCTTCTTTGAATGTAGATGATAATGTAGATGATGTATATCTCTCTGTTGGCCTATTGGATCTCCCTTTTTCCTTGAGGGTAGATGATAATGTAGATGATGTATATCTCTCTGTTGGCCTATTTGATCTTCCTCCTTCCTTGAGGGTAGATGATAATATATATGGTGTATTTCTCTCTCTTGGCCTATTTTATCTTTTCTTCTCCCTTGAGGGTAGATGATAATGTAGATGGTGAATTTCTCTCTGTTGGCCTTTTGGATCTCCCTTCTTCCTTGCGGGTAGATGATAATATATATGGTGTATTTCTCTCTGTTGGCCTATTTGATCTTCCTTCTTCCTTGAGGGTAGATGATAATATATATGGTGTATTTCTTTCTGTTGGCCTATTTTATCTTTTCTTCTCCCTTGAGGGTAGATGATAATGTAGATGGTGAATTTCTCTCTGTTGGCCTTTTGGATCTCCCTTCTTCCTTGCAGGTAGATGATAATATATATGATGTAATTTTCTCTCTTGGCCTATTTGATCTTTTCTTCTCCCTTGAGGGTAGATAATAATGCATAGGAAGTATTTTCCTTTTTTAGTCCAACTTGATCTTCTTTTTCCCTCGATAAATAATTGTGAAAATAATGTTATTTCCTTTAAATCCTATTTGACGTTAATTTTCCCACGATAGTAAAATATAATGTAGATGATGTACAAGTTCTTTCCTTGCACTGGTCTTTTTTATCATTCTTCCCCAAAGAGGGAAGATGATAATGTAGATGATGTACTTTCATATATTTTCTATTCTGACAGCTTCTCTTTTAAAAGAAGATTATTATATAGATGTCATTTTCTGGTTTGTCCTATTTGATCTGAATTCTCCGGTCAGGGAAGATGACAATGTACTTTCATATTGTCTTTTTTAACAGCCTTTCCTATAAAGGAAGATGATCATCTAGATATTGTATTTTTTTTTGTCCTGTTTGATCTGAATTAACTGTAACAGAAGATGATAAAACAGTGGATATACTTTCCTCTTTAGATCCGACAGTAATTTCCCTTGAGGGACGATAATCAAGAAGATAAATGTATTTTGTTGGCCAATATTTTCCTTGAGGGACGATAATCATGAAGATAATGTATTTTGTTGGCCAAATTGATCTTAATATTGTCATGAAGGAAGATGAAAATAATAAAATATACATTTTTTTTCTTTTCCCTTTGAGGGGAGATAACCATGAAGATAATGTACTTTCTCTTTCGTCTTATTTAATATTGTTTTTCACTTGAGGAAAGATAATACATGGAGATGAAGTTCTTCTACCTGGAGCTGATTATGTTATCTTCCCTCGATTGACTCATCCTTTTCTTTTTTTGTTCTCCATCACTCCTCTAATGAGAGTTGATAACATAGATATGTTAACTTTCTCCACAGTTTCTTATTTTGACCCCTTTTTCTCCTTGGTGGTATATGATATTGTCAACCATCAAATAAGAAACACCCTTTTTAATTGGAAATCTTGTTGGGGTCC
Source organism: Mimachlamys varia (assembly GCA_947623455.1). NCBI lineage: Eukaryota > Metazoa > Mollusca > Bivalvia > Pectinida > Pectinidae > Mimachlamys > Mimachlamys varia. The sequence continues at coordinate 11,534,957 of OX392537.1, read as the reverse complement.
ATATTTCTATAGACCCTCACTCTGCCAGGGTCTATTAAAGCACGTGCAAGGGGAGATCACTCAAACTAGAAACTGTCCTCAAAACAACAAAGATATCAAGGATTGTCTAAATAGTACATATCATATTGATCTATATAAAAGACCTCTACATTGCTTCTATCAAAGGAGCATATTTCCTGCCTGTCCAAATTAGTTTGGAGATTCACAGGTGATATGATCAATCCCCAATTTTTCTTAAGTACAAGTTCAATGAATTAATAAAATTTAGAGATTTTACAACAAATATGAAACAAGTTATCCTACTTTTATTAACCACTCATGTTGGCCCGAATGTTAGCGCATTGTGGGAGGAAACCAGAATACCTGGAGAAAACCAATGTGGTCGGGCAGATGACCCCATAGCTCTTCACGATCGGTCGGTAAATCAAACACTGCCAGCTCCATGAAAGACATGTGTGCTATCCACTGCACCACCTGACCACCCTTACAGTACACAGTTACATTTCGGACCCTTGTTTTATTGCATACAGTACTGTAAATCAACTTATTTTTGTGTGCGTTTAATTTTCGCGTATTTCGAGGTTGATTAGTATTCGCAAAAGTTATTCACAGCAAAATATTTTCAATCAGAAGTATGCCAGCTGTAGGAGTTATGTACTGTACATAAGATTTATGACTGTATGCATCGCGAAATTTAATCGCTGCAAAATAAGTGTTCCGTATGAAAACGCAAAATTAAGTCGCCGCAAAAATTAATTTGTTTACAGTAGTCAGAGTAGTAAACAATTGTGTGTATTACAATATTTCAAAAACCAAAAAATAAGCACAAACTGATATGAAAATAAAATACATGATATTTGTTTTATTGTCCTTGTTTACCTTCCAGAAATCACTTACACAATGCTAAGAACACATACGACTAATGACTAATCGGTAACGTTAAACACGGGTATAAGATGAAGACTACAGAAACATGACTACTGCGATGTCGAGATGATGAAGTTTAAAAAAACATGTCAATGATGCAACATACCACATGATCATCAGAAACAAAAGATTTAAAAATTGACACAAAAAAATGAATACTTGATGCAAATTGTTTAAGAACATAAAATGTATACAAAACCGGAGAACATATACATGTATCTACATAGGAATACATACTACCCACTTGTTAAAACTCGGAACATAAGCCTGGTGCGGTTGATATTTTATCTTCCTCGTCAATTAACTAAACTTCCCCGTCTTCCATTAATTTAAATAACATCTTCACTGTGTTTGGTTTCGGAAAATTGTACAAGAATTGTGTACCGGGTAAATCCAGTCACGGTTCACCGACACTAGAAACTAGTACCAAACCAGGTCATCAGTTCTGGGGTTGAACAAGTCGACTTAGGAGAATATTACAAACATGGTCGTCATCTAATTAGCAGAGTCCTCACTCACAATGATATATATACATGATAACTGATAGCATACAGTCTCACATACACAGTTACAAAACATCCACTCGTCTGTCACACTATGTCTCTCGCACTATACTTCAAAACTTGTGCGTCAATGCCCTTCTCCACAAGGGTGTCAACCATGTAAATCATAGGATATTGTAATTCTGTTTTGTCTACATGTTTGATATTGGCACCAGCTAAAAGGGAATTGACAAAATGCTACCTTGATTAATTAACCAACAAGGTTTATATGTAACACCCACCCAATATTTAAACAAATATCTACCCAATAATACTTTTGTCAATATCTACCCGGTATCATGTCCCTATACCCGGTAGATATGTCCCACTCAATACTTCAGTCAATATCTACCAAGTATTGTGTCCCTATGCCCGGTAGACATGTCCCACTCAATACTTCAGTCAATATCTACCCAGTATTGTGTCCCAGTACCTGGTAGATATGTCCCACTCAATACTTTAGTCAATATCTACCCAGTATTGTGTCCCAGTACCTGGTAGATATGTCCCACTCAATACTTCAGTCAATATCTACCCAGTATTGTGTCCCTATATCTGGTAGACATGTCCCACTCAATACTTCAGTCAATATCTACCCAGTATCATGTCCCTATACCTGGTAGACATGTCCCACTCAATACTTCAGTCAATATCTACCCAGTATTGTGTCCCTATATCTGGTAGATATGTCCCACTCAATTCTTTAGTCAATATCTACCCAGTATTGTGTCCCTATATCTGGTAGATATGTCCCACTCAATTCTTTAGTCAATATCTACCCAGTATTGTGTCCCTATATCTGGTAGATATGTCCCACTCAATTCTTTAGTCAATATCTACCCAGTATTGTGTCCCTATACCCGGTAGATATGTCCCACTCAATACTTTAGTCAATATCTACCCAGTATTGTGTCCCAGTACCTGGTAGATATGTCCCACTCAATACTTCAGTCAATATCTACCCAGTATTGTGTCCCTATATCTGGTAGACATGTCCCACTCAATACTTCAGTCAATATCTACCCAGTATCATGTCCCTATACCTGGTAGACATGTCCCACTCAATACTTCAGTCAATATCTACCCAGTATTGTGTCCCTATATCTGGTAGATATGTCCCACTCAATACTTCAGTCAATATCTACCCAGTATTGTGTCCCTATGCCCGGTAGACATGTCCCACTCAATACTTCAGTCAATATCTACCCAGTAGCATGTCCCTATACCCGGTAGATATGTCCCACTCAATACTTTAGTCAATATCTACCCAGTATTGTGTCCCTATACCTGGTAGACATGTCCCACTCAATACTTCAGTCAATATCTACCCAGTATTGTGTCCCTATACCTGGTAGATATGTCCCACTCAATACTTCAGTCAATATCTACCCAGTATTGTGTCCCTATATCTGGTAGATATGTCCCACTCAATAATTTAGTCAATATCTACCCAGTATCATGTCCCTATACCTGGTAGATATGTCCCACTCAATACTTTAGTCAATATCTACCCAGTATTGTGTCCCTATATCTGGTAGACATGTCTCACTCAATACTTCAGTCAATATCTACCCAGTATTGTGTCCCTATGCCCGGTAGACATGTCCCACTCAATACTTTAGTCAATATCTACCCAGTATTGTGTCCCTATATCTGGTAGACATGTCTCACTCAATACTTTAGTCAATATCTACCCAGTATTGTGTCCCTATACCTGGTAGACATGTCCCACTCAATACTTCAGTCAATATCTACCCAGTATTGTGTCCCTATATCTGGTAGACATGTCCCACTCAATACTTTAGTCAATATCTACCCAGTATCATGTCCCTATACCTGGTAGATATGTCCCACTCAATACTTTAGTCAATATCTACCCAGTATCATGTCCCTATACCTGGTAGATATGTCCCACTCAATACTTTAGTCAATATCTACAGAGTATCATGTCCCTATGCCCGGTAGATATGTCCTACTCAATACTTTAGTCAATATCTACCCAGTATCATGTCCCTATACCTGGTAGATATGTCCCACTCAATACTTTAGTCAATATCTACCCAGTATCATGTCCCTATACCTGGTAGATATGTCCCACTCAATACTTTAGTCAATATCTACAGAGTATCATGTCCCTATGCCCGGTAGATATGTCCTACTCAATACTTTAGTCAATATCTACCCAGTATCATGTCCCTATACCTGGTAGATATGTCCCACTCAATACTTTAGTCAATATCTACCCAGTATTGTGTCCCTATACCTGGTAGATATGTCCCACTCAATACTTCAGTCAATATCTACCCAGTAGCATGTCCCTATACCCGGTAGATATGTCCCACTCAATACTTTAGTCAATATCTACCCAGTAGCATGTCCCTATACCCGGTAGATATGTCCTACTCAATACTTTAGTCAATATCTACCCAGTATTGTGTCCCTATATCTGGTAGATATGTCCTACTCAATACTTTAGTCAATATCTACCCAGTATTGTGTCCCTATACCTGGTAGATATGTCCCACTCAATACTTTAGTCAATATCTACCCAGTATTGTGTCCCTATATCTGGTAGATATGTCCCACTCAATACTCCAGTCAATATCTACCCGGTATTGTGTCCCTATATCTGGTAGATATGTCCCACTCAATACTTTAGTCAATATCTACCCAGTATTGTGTCCCTATATCTGGTAGATATGTCCCACTCAATACTTTAGTCAATATCTACCCAGTATTGTGTCCCTATATCTGGTAGACATGTCCCACTCAATACTTCAGTCAATATCTACCCAGTATTGTGTCCCAGTACCTGGTAGACATGTCCCACTCAATACTTCAGTCAATATCTACCCGGTATCATGTCCCTATATCTGGTAGATATGTCCCACTCAATACTTTAGTCAATATCTACCCAGTATTGTGTCCCTATATCTGGTAGATATGTCCCACTCAATTCTTTAGTCAATATCTACCCAGTATTGTGTCCCTATATCTGGTAGACATGTCCCACTCAATACTTCAGTCAATATCTACCCAGTATTGTGTCCCTATATCTGGTAGATATGTCCCACTCAATTCTTTAGTCAATATCTACCCAGTATTGTGTCCCTATATCTGGTAGACATGTCCCACTCAATACTTCAGTCAATATCTACCCAGTATCATGTCCCTATGCCCGGTAGATATGTCCTACTCAATACTTTAGTCAATATCTACCCAGTATTGTGTCCCTATACCTGGTAGACATGTCCCACTCAATACTTCAGTCAATATCTACCCAGTATTGTGTCCCTATGCCCGGTAGACATGTCCCACTCAATTCTTTAGTCAATATCTACCCAGTATTGTGTCCCTATACCCGGTAGATATGTCCCACTCAATACTTTAGTCAATATCTACAGAGTATCATGTCCCTATGCCCGGTAGATATGTCCTACTCAATACTTTAGTCAATATCTACCCAGTATTGTGTCCCTATACCTGGTAGATATGTCCCACTCAATACTTTAGTCAATATCTACCCAGTATCATGTCCCAGTACCTGGTAGATATGTCCCACTCAATTCTTTAGTCAATATCTACCCAGTATTGTGTCCCTATACCTGGTAGATATGTCCCACTCAATACTTTAGTCAATATCTACCCAGTATTGTGTCCCTATATCTGGTAGATATGTCCCACTCAATACTTCAGTCAATATCTACCCAGTATTGTGTCCCTATATCTGGTAGATATGTCCCACGCAATACTTCAGTCAATATCTACCCAGTATTGTGTCCCTATATCTGGTAGATATGTCCCACTCAATACTTCAGTCAATATCTACCCAGTATTGTGTCCCTATGCCCGGTAGATATGTCCCACTCAATACTTCAGTCAATATCTACCCAGTATTGTGTCCCTATACCTGGTAGATATGTCCCACTCAATACTTTAGTCAATATCTACCCAGTATTGTGTCCCTATATCTGGTAGACATGTCCCACTCAATACTTCAGTCAATATCTACCCAGTAGCATGTCCCTATACCCGGTAGATATGTCCCACTCAATACTTTAGTCAATATCTACCCAGTATTGTGTCCCTATATCTGGTAGACATGTCCCACTCAATTCTTTAGTCAATATCTACCCAGTATTGTGTCCCTATATCTGGTAGATATGTCCCACTCAATTCTTTAGTCAATATCTACCCAGTATTGTGTCCCTATACCTGGTAGATATGTCCTACTCAATACTTTAGTCAATATCTACCCAGTATTGTGTCCCTATATCTGGTAGACATGTCCCACTCAATACTTCAGTCAATATCTACCCAGTAGCATGTCCCTATACCCGGTAGATATGTCCCACTCAATACTTTAGTCAAATTCTACCCCCGAAATTTCATAATGGACTTTCACAACCTTTCAATTGGAAGAGTTCAAAGTGTCCTCAGGGAAGATGTCAGCAGATCTCAAACCTTCCAGTCTTGTTGTCTGTGAACTTTATATCCTTATCACCTGTATGTAGTGGGGTTAAAAAAGGGGAGGTAACTATCACTTTATAAAGGTCTTGCTGAGTACTTCGGAGGAATCAGCAGAGCATAAAAATCAAATTAAGTTCATCACTGATTTATATAAACAACCAAATAAAATCTGTACATGAAACTTACTTTCATCTGCTGTCAAGTTCTTCATTTTTATGGTAAATTAAAATCTAGTATTTATACTGGGAATCGGTGGGCAGATAGTGCCAGATATATCATTAAATTTCAATAAATATCAAAAACACTCAGCACTGCATCATTGTTTACTGTAGACAAGTTTTCTGAGCGACCTTTTTGTAAAAACTACTTCAACCCATAAAATGTCATATGGTTTTTCCATTTCATAAAAAGTCTTCCAAAAAACCTAGGTAAAACTTGGCCTAAAATAATTAAATGACACATTCGTTCATTAAAATTAGTAAACAAAAAGTACTTGTGCCTACACAAGGCTACTAATGCTGCCAGTAAATGGACAATTTTACAGTTCTCCTTCATCATAACAGGGGCCTTAATAACGGGAACATTACACAGAGAACAGAGGACTTCAACACTTTAGGAAATAAGACACAAGATTTCTTATGTATTTGTTCATTATCAAGTGAACATTTCTTAATACATATTGACTGAAAATTGTTTTAATTATCATTATATGAAATATTTTGGATAAATCATAGAAAAAATTCTTGGAGGTTTCTGGTTTTAAGGTATAAATTAATAGTATAGAATCCAGCCAACAACCCATGAATTGTGCAAAGCTTCACAATTCATGATCTCTAACACAAGTACTTTTTGCAATGTGGGAATTTTCTAAATATCATGATAACTTAATCACTTTCAGCTCAAAAATCGCTAAAATAACGCTAAAATATGTACATTTACAGTACATCAAAGGATCAAAATAAATACAAGATGAGAACAAGCAAAACTTAACTTTGATTGTTTATGTTTACTCCCATCTCAGATCCAAAAGTAGGCTGCTACCCTGTGTGAGCTGCACCCCCCCCCCCCCCCTTCCCAACACATTTGACTTAAGAATGTTTTATGCTAACTCCAGCAACAATCACATTCCTTGTGCTTTAAAACAGGTTTTTTAAACAAACAGTTTAATCACTTGTCCTGAAGCATCAGTCATTAAAACAATTACTCACTGCTCCCAAATGTCACACACTTCATTTAAATAATGTGGAGTCCCGTTGGTTTTAGATTTGTTTCATACATAACTTTGTCAAAATGTATTTAACCATTCTGGACGAGTAGTTTTTTTTTAAGGTAGAGAGTCCCAATACTTTGTGTGATATTCAGCACTTTTATATTCTTTACCAATTCACTATAGTAAGGTATTATACATGTATTTGGCAAAAACATTTAATATGATTTCTATTTTCATAAAAACATACCAGTTCTGTTACGAAAATTGTATCCGAAGATCTCCTTACTATAAAGAAACTTACCAGATACATTATCAACCATCATTTTGCTATTTTTTACTTTTATCATTCTGAAGATTTTAAAATTCCATGAATATCTCAAAGTCTATAATTATCTATGTATACAGAGGAATCACCATAACTTGAACAGGAATAGAACTTTTCAAAAGAATAAAAAAAACATATTGGAGCTCTCTAACTTAAAAGTAATTTAGACGGACAGACGACAGACATATTACCATTGGAACGCGAGCACCTTGCCCTTGGGACGATTGGGCAGGTGAGTTCATATATGTTACATTGTACAACAATGTTGTCAACATGAAAAATATCTTCACCACAATTAATTGGAGGTGTCAAAATATATCATTTCCCCACTAGTGGAAGATTTCCACTAAAGCAGTATGACATCAATCAAAAGAGGCGTCCCCAGCGACACTGGTACGTTTAATATAAACTAGGTTTTATCACACCTCCTCAGTGACTGGTCCACTACCGGGTCCCATTTGTTCAGTTTTCTTCGTGTCTTTACAAGTCGACACAAGATTTAACCCCAAAGTCAAATCCGAGGTCAAATCAGAAATGGCAACATCTGTCTTGTATTCCTGCCGAGCGAGCTGTGGATTTGTGGTTAAAAATTTGGTGATGATTGCATTATTGTCCCGCCTCACGCACTTGCTGCCCGATACACGGCAGCTATGTCACTGTCTCCGTACCCAAGCCGCCTCGCCTTTTTGTACAACTGGAACAACAAAAATTATGAGTAATTATGCCTCACCTTTCTCGCTTTGTCGAAGTCCAAATGGAATATAATAGTATGACAAAATACATCAAGCAAGATATCAGTAACTTGGCTAAGTTCAATCCAATTATATATCAATGACTCTACAAGTGGATGCTAACGTAAATTCTCCAAATTCCCATTTTTTTACCGCAAAACAGCAGAACCAGCACTGAAATTTCCTCCAAATTTCAGTAAGGTGTTCAGTATGATTATATCAGTAACTACGCTAAGTGTCAATTCAATCAGATATCAGTAACACTATAATAAGTGGACTTTAACACAAATTATCAAAATTCCCATGTTTTTGCCCCAAAATACCACCAAAACCTGTGACACACTTTATTTCAAATTGAAGTTAGGTATTTAGTATGATAGTTTGAGTAATGTGACCAAGTTTCAATTCAATTGGATAATTATAACCCTGTGAAAAGTGGACTTTAATGCAAATGTTGACACTTCCTGTGGCAGCAGGAAAAAGCAATACCTTAGTCTCGTTTTTCTTAACTATAGTTGAAGGCAACACAAAAACAACATTGTCAACTCCACTGATAATGTTAAGGCTTATAAACCACGATTCCAAATAATTTTGTTCAGATAAAGGTCATTCAACTTAGATTTTTCATTTTCTGTTTTAATTTGGATTTTATTAACATGACTTAGAAATATTAAAAGAAACAATAATATGACCAAGGAATAACCCTGTAAAACTTACATGCAACACAAACGACTACTTACCTCATTTGCTGCCGCAGCCACATAAAGAGGCTGTTCTACTTTGTCGCCTAGCAACAAGGCGAGACGAAGGTCCTTTTGTTGATGCACCAGGGGGAAGTGGGGGTCATACTTCTGGTTCAGTATAGCTGTAAAGGTCAAAGGTCAAACTGACATTATCATTCAAGATTTCAAATTTCTGAATGCAAATCCTAAGAAACTACACAAATCAATTAATTCCAAAATGGTGTTCTTTAATATTGACACAAATATGAAGTATGATTTGTTCTATATTTTAGGAAACTTAACAAATGAAAGAAAGATTCTGCTCCTTGATCATTTTTAACCCATTCAACATTCAATTTCAATTTCAAAATGGACTATTCAAACCAGTCATTTGGAAGAGATCAGATATGTCTTTAATGATAACAATTAACACAAATTCCAGTTTATACTATACTGCTTTATCACAACCTATAGGTCGTCTCAAAACATTATTATCCACAGTTGTAGGGCCTTAGCAACTAGCCAATATCGTTCTCAACTCAATGGGGAACATACAACCAGTGCTGCCATTTCGGTGCTCAAAGCTAGCTTTCTACAATTTCTGGCACTGCCCAACCAGCATTTACACCTGAGTAGACTGGAACAAGCAGAGTACTTAAACTCGCAACCCTACAATCACAAGTCTAGCGTCCTACTACTAGACCACTGGGCGCCTATAGAGAACACCTCGGCCATATCCTTGGTTTTACCTACCCTGGCTTTTGTGTATAATTGTTGGACAAGAGAGTGTGCCTATAGACAACACCTCGGTCACATCCTTTGAGTTACCTACCCTGACTTTTGTGTATGATTGTTGGACAAGAGAGGGCACCTATAGAGAACACTCGGCACATCTTTGGAGTTACCTACCCTGACTTTTGTGTATGATTATTGGACAAGAGAGTGTGCCTATAGAGAACACTCGGCACATCTTTGGAGTTACCTACCCTGGCTTTTGTGTATGATTGTTGGACAAGAGAGGGCGCCTATAGAGAACACTTCGGCCACATCCTTGGAGTTACCTACCCTGACTTTTGTGTATGATTGTTGGACAAGAGAGGGCGCCTATAGAGAACACTCGGCACATCTTTGGAGTTACCTACCCTGACTTTTGTGTATGATTGTTGGACAAGAGAGGGCGCCTATAGAGAACACTTCGGCCACATCCTCCTGGTCCAGACCCACTTTTTCGGCCATTGCCATACCCTCGGACAGACCGGCCACCACCGACCCCATCACCATATTGATGATTAGCTTCATCCTTGTAGCCTGTCCAACATCAGCTCCTATAGAAGACAAATAAGTCGCAACACAAAACTGCTTAAAAAATTTACGTTTTTCTTAATGAATACTTTCTTTTTTTTCCATTTCAGTGAAAACTTTCATATATATGAAAATGTAACAATCATCAACAAGGAAGACATTTTCAAAAAAATTTGAATTATTTATTGGTAAAAAAATATTTCAAATTAGTCCAGGAAGCATTCTGAATTCTTTTTCAGTTAAAAAAAATCATTGACATTAGATTTTACTGTCACTGACTTAAATTTCCCTGCATACTTTATATCAATTCATATGACTTTTGTAACAAACAATTACAATCCATCAAACAATCATACTTTTTGTGACCTTGGAATTTGTCAAAAACAAAAAAAAAAAAAAAAAAAGTGACCTTGGAATTTGCCAAAAACAAAATAAAAAATGTAAGACTCTTAACCACCCTCATATGTGACAATGACCTGTCCAGCATTTTGCAGTGATGATGTCAAATAACATGTACATACTTAAACTCATTCACCCCTGAAATTTCACTATGAACTATTCCAACCACTGAACTGGAAGAGTTCAAACATGTCTTCGGGGGTAAATGAGTTAACCACACTACAAGGAAATAGATGCAAAGTGCAGGTCATACAAACACCAAAGGTGCACAACATATACATAGGCAAAATTTCTCCATGTCAATTCAGGTCAATTTCAGGTAAAGATTTTTCATGTCAAATTGACCTGAATTTCAGGTCATTTTCAGGTCAAACTGACCTGAAGACATTTTGCCTGTGTACCAGGACATATTTCTATGCTCATTATGTGATTCACTTAACCTGTGATAGAAACTTATTCAATTCAAATACAGAGACTATTCATCTAGCATTATCATAATACTTTCTTTAGTTTACTTACCTAAATATAAAGATTTCTTGCCAATTGCTTCAAAACATGAGAAACAATCATCGTATAACTTGCGTTCCCCAGCTGCTAAGATGATGAGCTGCCCCTCCAGGGCGGGGACTCGGCTGCCGACAACAGGCGACTCTAGGAACACGCCGCCACGAGCCATGATGGCCTCCCCTACGTCCTGCATCGTCTCCTCATCAATTGTGGACATCTCTACAAAACACTTTCCCTTGGTGATGCCTTGTAGCACTCCTGAGTTACCAAACACCAGCTGTAATAGAAAGGACATTGTTTCAGCCTCTGAATTGGAGGAGTGCAATTGTTTCTTCAAGTCAACAGGAGGTGTAAAGGCAGTGATCAATCTACGTGCGAGTCCCTAGTCCAGTACTCATAAAATTATGAAAGGACTCATAGAAATTCTGGAAATGCTTCAATTTAACATTGTGGGACCCATCATTTTCGGCAATATGTACAAAAAGGACCCATAAAAAAAACTGTAAATTGACTGCTGTAAAGGTTACACTTTCTCAACAGCAAAACAACAACAGGGATCAGTTAGCAAGTCTGATTCACATTTCAGAAGGGAGATAACTTTTGATGTAGTGTTGTAGCTCATTTCATCATAGTAAGGGAGGTAACTCTACTACACTACTGAGCAAAAAGCACTTCATAGATTTATCAGTGATGTTGGGAAATTCAATGACTTTGAATAATATTTTTTAACTCTGCAAACAATATATTTGGCCATGTCTGTGCATATAACTAACACCTCTTTTCTATAGACTATGCATAATTTTCCTGTTTATCATCCAGCTATCTTTTGTAACGATAAACAGAATTTAAAAGGCCCACTGAGTCACATATTATACAGGTAACATACCAGAGAAGACATAACATGATTGGACCAAGTCGGAAAGCTAAGTTGTTGGATTGACAAAATGATCTGAGGTCCAGGTGTTAGATCCAAGTCTTGCATTTTTACACTCAAAATGTTATTGATTTCTTATTTGTTTTCTTTTTTCCATTCCCTTTTTTCATGTAGAATTTGTCTCTATTTTCATAGAAGCTTCAACCCAGTTGAATCAAATGTGAGTTCCTCAGGTTTATTGGTTCACCCATGAAATTTCAAAATGAACTATTCCAAGCTTTGATTGGAAGACTTGTCTGCAGGAGTGAACATGTTAATGACCTACGGTTTTTGGCCTTGTTACATTTCAACCTTTAAGCTTATACAGATCCTGAACTGTAACGTCTGGTACTCACATCTTTTACTGCAGTAGAGTCGGCCACACAGGAGAAGGTGATATCACAGTTCTGTATAACCTCTGCGGGGTTGTTTCCCTTTAATGCTCCAGCTTTTACAAATTCTCGGCACTGCAAATACATAAATATACCAAACCATTAAAATACATCGATATGTAGGAAACAGAAGTCAGTTGATTCTTTTTTTGCCAATTTACTTCTATGACCTTGAAAGATGGTCATGGAAATACACAAAATTCATCACTCTTGGACTCATAGTTCTGAAGGAGAAGAAGTGTTAAAAGATCAGCTAATGACCAAGAGTTGATGCTGCACCATCACAAGCATATTGACATAAACTATAAACATTAAACAGTGTTAATATTTGTTCTGTTGCATCCCTACATCAAGATCATGTACAAAATGTACACCTGTATATTTTTAACAATTAAAACTGAAACTAATAGAATCAGTATTATTTAATTAATGTATCGTTGCGGGGGATGATGAGAGCTGTTGAGGATTCTGATTTGTCCTATGACAATTTTACAGGCCAAATGCATTAATTTTGGAGGGCAGATCATGCATGTGTCTCAATACTATATTCTGGGAAATATTAACACCCAGACAAACTTTTTGTTGTCCTTTGCCGAACTATGAATCCATTTTTGTACCTCTTAACTGTTTGGTTTGATTGTTATTACGTCCTATTAACAGCTGAGGTCACTGAAGGATGGCCTCCTGATACATGTTTTTTTGAGTATGTGTGTATTTGGGAGGCTGTGGTAAGTTCGTGTAAGCCTTCTTGCGATAGTCCAGATATTTTGCTACCACACTGAAGTATACTGTCAAAGGCACTCAGCAGAGCGACCCACCCAGTCTCATTATACTGATGACGAGTGTACCAGTCATTCCAATCCCGTACTGAACGCTAAGCAGGGAGTACCAACTACCATTTTTGAGACACTTGTATATCTCGGCCAGGGGATAGAACCAAAAGCCTTCCTCACAAAGACAAATACTCAACTAAAGGCCGAAAGTAAGGTTGGTAGTGTCAAGGAAGACATTAGGAAGGAGAAAGTTGTTCAGAAAGAAGAGAACAGAGTAGGTCCTATATTTAGTCATCTCGTATGATCATATAAGGGGGCAGCAGGTACAATTGTTACGCCCTGCCTGCAGGCCAGCTGCACTTAATTAACAATTCATTATAATGCAATGCATTTGTTTAGTGAAGTTTTGTTTTAATGATATAGTCCCCTTCATCAGAGTGTGAAATTAAATTCAGCAAAAATATTCATGTGTACCGTAATGCCTGTACATATATTTGAGCTAATTGGAAAACCTCTCCTAAAACACAACACAAGCCCAGCCTGTTAACAGAGTATTTCCTGTAAAGATGTTAATTTCAAGCCAGACAAGAGTAATTTCATTATGACATGTCAAAGATTGAAACTGACATCCTACTCACAATGTCTAGAGATACCATGGGATGTAAATTCATGTTTATAGAACATGATACATATCTATGTATGTTTCGTAATCTGGTCAACATGGTCCTGACATATCCATGTGTCCTTATTTTGTCCCCAATACAATATGCATATAGCTTAACAGCCTTATTTGCATATCAAACTGACTCATTTACATACTGATATAGGCCAAACTGTCTAACGGAGAAGAAATTATTCACCTCAAGGATGGCTGAACAGTGAATTCTGATGAAGCTTTTTGTATATAGGCCTACCGTAGTCTTCCCTTATTACATTTTGGATATAATTTTTCCGTCATACTTCCAATGAACAAGGTTTACGTAGTCCCGAGGTCCAGGTCCAAAACTTTATCTAGTCTCAATGTATATATTTTAACCTTAATTAATGGATGATATTTTTCATTATTTCATTTCCATTATAGTATGGAAGATTTGATGTCTGTGGCCTCACAATCTCAGCTGACAGCCAATTCTAATTAAAACATGTCAAGGAAAAGATGGAAGTATTTGTCGCAAACATCTGGCTTCATTGTATTAAACAATTGTATTGTTCGACATCTTTGGATATTTAACCTTCTAGAACATTCAGAGAGCTTTTTTATTTAGATTAGCAAATATAATTACATCTACATTATTTTTTTCTTTGCAAACAATTTGATTAAATTACAATTAAAAATTCTTTTTTTTTAACCTCCAAAAAAAGGAATACTGTTTTTACAAATAGTAGTAAACTGCTACAACACTGAAATATTCTTTGAAAACACTAAAACATTATTCCACAAAAACCTGGTGTAGCTAGCCTAACGTATATTTACCAATTTTTATATGATAACTCATTATCAGTGAGCTGTATGTATCACAACTATTTAGCATACAGGTTTAAACTCTCTCTCTCCCTAAAATCAATAGTGTTTGAGTACAGCCACTGCAGCCAGATCTAGCTAAACCCCTGTACACAGTGGAACGGCCCAGCAGCCTAGCCTACCCTGCAGGTCAACTAGATAGACCAGCTCAAGGTCACAATCATGGAGGCTGATCAATACAGCCCTGTACATGAGAAAGACTGGGCGGGAAAGGAGCGCTGAGTAACATGGTGAGTAGCCCTTTATTCACTGATGGTGAGGTGTAGCCCTTTATTCACTGATGGTGGGGTTACAGGAAACTATGTTCATGTGTGATAAGCTTAGCGGGGCCGGGGGCTTATTGTACATGTTGTCTTTGTTCTCAGTGAATCCAGCATCCGATGTATGTTTGTAGTTCTAGCCTAGCTATGTCATACTAGTACTAGGAAGGATTTTTCAGCTTTACCAAACTTTACCCTAGCATCATATTCACTTACCCTAGCCTGCTTTCTAGGTCAGATAATGCTATCATGTTTATTGTGAGATACTATACATGGAGTAGTCAGTATAGGGTAGTTATTTTATCTGACTATAATAACATACCAGTATGTGATGATATATACTGATGTCTGTGTATAGGATAGTGTACACTCCAAAATTATAAATCAAATTTACTTAAAGTAAATTCCCCGAATTATGAATTCATAAATCATCAGATACAGAGAATCCTTTTGAGTTGAGTTTGAGGAATCATAAATTCATAAATCAAAAACATATACAAGGATTCAGAATCCTTTTGATTTAATTCTATCTACTGCTTCAAGTTATTACCAGACAAGCTATAAACTACCCACATGCTACATACAGTACATCACTGAGACAAAGCTGTTTTATCACATATCCACTGTATATGAATTTAGAACAACTAATTGATTGCAGACTTTCGGAATCATTTATAGAAAATCCAACTCTTTGTTACATAATATTATATCAGTTTTTTTTTATCATGTTTCCCATTTCACTGAAGTGTTTTGCAGTATCTTACCTAAATATAGTTTTATAATTAATCAACACACACCTACCCAGGGGTGGGCCGAAAGGGGTCCATTTGGCAATATTCATATTAAAGACTTCTTCTCAGGATCTAAGCAATGTACAACATTCATATTTTAGTGGTAGCATTCTTAGGTGGCCGGGATTAAAATTTGTACAAATGAAGGGGCTGACACCTCAGGGGCCTAAGGGGTGGGGCCGGAAGGGATCCGTTTGTCAAAATTCATATTAACGACTTCTTCTCTGGATCTAAGAAATGTACAACATTCATATTTTAGTGGTAGCATTCTAAGGTGGCTGGGATTCAATTTTCTACAAATGATTGGGCTGACCCCCAAGAGCCTCTGTTTTGTATCAGCACAAAAAGTGATTAAAAAAATATATGTACGTTTACAGTACATATACAGTCAATACCAATGACCCTTGTAAACAACAACAGTCATCCATGAAGACTTTAAAACACAACAGAGACCAAAACTGAGAAGGCCTATAGATCTTAAACATATGGTAATAGCTATATAACCATTCCAGGAAAAAAAAACAACAGTGCAAAACCTGCACTGCCAGATAACTGCAGAAAGTCTGCAGGAGGATAATAAATGTTCATACATGATGCTTTGAAGTAACTGCACAACCAGACCTGGTAATTAGGTTGCTGGTCGTGTCATGAATTAATCAAACAGTACCATGAGCCATCAACCACAAGTTGTCCCACAACATCAAACTTGTACAGGTATAATTTAAACATTGAAATTACACTATTGATCAAATACCGTCTGCATTTGTTGTATGAGAAAATGGATTGGTGTCACGGTTTCCATTCATTTATATAACAGACAAAATGTTTTTACAGTCAGTTCTATGTATGAAGTAGGACTTCTGATATAGCCCTGTCCAGTTAAATGTAATCAGGACCACTGTCTCTCGGCTATTGTCTCCTTCAATACATCATGGACAACATTAAACTGACCACTGTTTAATACGCACAAACATGTCAGTTTTTAAGTACAGATTCACCATAACAAATTTGGAAACTACTGTAGTCATAAAGAGTGGAGGGGGCTAGTTTTGATGCAACAGTTGTTCATTAACTCTTGAATCCCTTAACTGGGGGGTGGGGGGTGGCTGAACTTTCAAAATACAAGGAAAATACATGGTATTTTTGAACCAAGGTTGTTTTCTTCATGTTTCTGGGGGTTTTGTCAAAAGTCTATAAGCATTGAATTACACTGGTATATTATGCTCTTATCACTGTCATTTCCATCGCATACAAGTCTTTCTTTCTCTCTAATTTCTATAAATAATTAAGGTTCTGACTTGCATATTTGAAACTAGCTACAGCTGAAATTCCTATCACTTTATGCCTGGGAGGACAAATTAATCGAGTGCTCAGCTGAACTGAAACCTTAGGAATATCAGGCAATCCATTCGCATGAGAAAATGTCAATCTCATGCATGCAAGTAAATGTAAAACATGGCAAGTATAGAAATATCCATCTCAATGTGCATACCAAGACTTTGGCTTTCCGAGAAATGGTAGTTTCATGCATACAGGTAATATAAATGGCCGAAATGAAAATCATGACACCAAAAAAAAATATGTACAGATTTCAAATCAGGTGCAGCTAGGATCTTGATCTTGTTTCAGAGTGATCATGACTTAATGTTCCTTTTATAGCTCTATATATACTACACTCTGAAAGTGATAATAAAGTCTGCCGTAAACTTTCTGTTACCTATTTCAGTGTCCGTAAACTTTCTGTGTCCTATTTTAGTGTCCGTAAACTTTCTTGTTACCTTTTTCAGTGTGTCTACCAATTGACAGTACCATTAAGAGGTGTGACAAATGTGTCGGCAATGCCAATGGTGTATCGATACCTAGCTGATAACGGTCATGAAATACACGTGATATGTTTTTAGCATTATGTGATGAATCCTTTCATATGTGAGTAAGTCAAACGAGATTTTCACCTCAGCTGACGTTTGACAGGAATACACATACCAGACAATATAACTGTTAAACTTGTACCGGGTAATATACTTTTTAATTTTCGTTGTTTTCTAAGTCATTGCAGTGCATCAACTGGACATATTTTTTACTTTTCTAGGACAACATTGGTACAGTGTAGGCTTTGCAATGTAAAGGTCACGAGATCCTGTCATCTTCAAACATTTAAACATTCTAAACACTTGAATTCTGAGAAATGCATGTGATTTTTATGGAACAGTTCTCTTGAAAAAGACTAAAAACAAATTCACTGTACTTTACAATCGTGACAATAGAGACACAAATATAGTTTATACCTAATACCTACATCAATGACAATAGAGATACAAGTAATTGTTTATACCAAGCACCTGCGCTACAGCACCTGATCCCTGATTAAATACCAGTCTTACTGGCGTGTAGCAGCATCAACATGCTTCATTATAAATCATTGGATCGGAGATAAAAACCCAATCACATTTTGCCCGCCTAATCCTATGAGAAGATCAACCTTAACCAGGACGGATTGATTCCGCGGTTTGATTGAGTGAATGACTGATGTCATCGGTCTGTGTACTGACGCCACTAGTAACGACAATTTCCTGACTGATCATTTTCCAGCTCGGCTCAGTTTAATTTCCTGTATTGTATTAGCACTTTGCACTGTGCTCGAACTTTTCAGGAAGAACCGAAAAAGTATGTATATATATATAAACACCAGTATAAAACCAAACATCATTGTTCTGTTTATATATAACTGTGTATTTACCATCGTTAGGCTGGTGATAAGTTGCGAGATTTATTAAAATATACAAGATGACAGTCGGAGAATCAGACATTTGCTGGAGGGCACACATACAAAGGACAACCAACCTGTCATCGTCTTTGTCTTTAAGTAATTAGAAGCAGCTTACCACATTAATGATAAAAACTCCCCTGGTAGGTAATAACTTCCAGTAAATAGAATCAGTTTACCTGAGAAATATTGGTGGGTAATAACTTCCAGTAAATAGAATCAGTTTACCTGAGAAATATTGGTGGGTAATAACTTCCAGTAAATAGAATCAGTTTACCTGAGAAATATTGGTAGGTAATAACTTCCAGTAAATAGAATCAGTTTACCTGAGAAATATTGGTAGGTAATAACTTCCAGTAAATAGAATCAGTTTACCTGAGAAATATTGGTGGGTAATAACTTCCAGTAAATAGAATCAGTTTACCTGAGAAATATTGGTAGGTAATAACTTCCAGTAAATAGAATCAGTTTACCTGAGAAATAACGGTAGGTAATAACTTCCAGTAAATAGAATCAGTTTACCCGAGAAATATTGGTGGGTAATAACTTCCAGTAAATAGAATCAGTTTACCCGAGAAATATTGGTGGGTAATAACTTCCAGTAAATAGAATCAGTTTACCCGAGAAATATTGGTGGGTAATAACTTCCAGTAAAAAGAATCAGTTTACCCGAGAAATAATGGTAGGTAATAACTTCCAGTAAATAGAAACAGTTTACCTGAGAAATATTGGTGGGTAATAACTTCCAGTAAATAGAAACAGTTTACCTCAGAAATAATGGTAGGTAATAACTTCCAGTAAATAGAATCAGTTTACCTCAGAAATAATGGTAGGTAATAACTTCCAGTAAATAGAATCAGTTTACCTCAGAAATAATGGTAGGTAATAACTTCCAGTAAATAGAATCAGTTTACCTGAGAAATATTGGTAGGTAATAACTTCCAGTAAATAGAATCAGTTTACCTGAGAAATAACGGTAGGTAATAACTTCCAGTAAATAGAATCAGTTTACCTGAGAAATAACGGTAGGTAATAACTTCCAGTAAATAGAATCAGTTTACCTGAGAAATAACGGTAGGTAATAACTTCCAGTAAATAGAATCAGTTTACCTGAGAAATATTGGTGGGTAATAACTTCCAGTAAATAGAATCAGTTTACCTGAGAAATATTGGTGGGTAATAACTTCCAGTAAATAGAATCAGTTTACCTGAGAAATATTGGTGGGTAATAACTTCCAGTAAATAGAATCAGTTTACCTGAGAAATATTGGTGGGTAATAACTTCCAGTAAATAGAATCAGTTTACCTGAGAAATATTGGTGGGTAATAACTTCCAGTAAATAGAATCAGTTTACCTGAGAAATATTGGTGGGTAATAACTTCCAGTAAATAGAATCAGTTTACCTGAGAAATAGATGAGAAATAGATTGAGTAAATTAGAAGTAATTTACAGGAGTTATGATATGAATTCCCCTGGTGGGCTCCTACCTGAAATAGATCTATGCATGGTGTTACTCCTTTCAATATTTAATGACCAAATACTGGTCTACATGATAAATGTGGGTAGGGCTGACAACAGATCTAAATATACCTACATGTATATAGGTGGCACCAGTGGGGCTCTTTAGTATGATATACGACTTGAGCAGTGTAGCAATCCTAGACCTGAAAACTTACTTCTACATACGTTCATGGTGAATGTATTAATCCAATAATGATTGTATTTAATACTTTCAAAGAAATCAAGCTTTTAGTCAAACTGGAATTTGTGTGTAGGCTCCTTTTGTTTTAGAAATATTCTTTGCCAGCTTTAGTGACATTAACTTACCAAAGTTATAAATATAAGTAATAAGACTAACAATTGATAGTCCTGTATATTACTCTTACAACAGTAAAATATAACAACAACAGCAACAATTTTACAGTCAAATTTGGCTACAACAGCCATACCTATGACCAAAACTGGAAACATTTTTTTCAGTGATCTTACTTCTATTGCATTTTTTCACTAAACTTACTCGTGTTTTTATTTGCAAATTCACCAAATTGGAGATTTCAAGTTAGACAGTATTTAGGAAAAGTCTGCACACAAAGCACATGTACACATGTACAGTACCAGCTCCCCTGCAGTGTACAGACATATGGCAGTGTTTATAATTACATCAACCTATCACTGGAGCAGGCTGCACTCCAGCAGAGCAGACTATAGAGCTTACATCATATACACAATTCGGTACAACCAACACACTCAGTACTTAGTGGCGACCTTACGACCTTGACCTGACCCCTACATCATCACATGACTGGGTTGACAGTGTATGTGATGGAGCCTATGTAAACTGGAGCACATGTAGTGGTGGTGGGACTATGGTACACCATCATGGTGTCAGAGATGTCTGTTCCAGGGAGTACCTCTGTGTACAGGTAGGCATAACGCTAGAGTATATAGCAGGTGTGTACTGATGTCTGTTGTTACTCCTGTAGAGCTCATGGTTAGTATGTACATGTAGCCAAGTGAATGTTTCACTCCTGTACATCACTACTGTACATCGTTAGTATGTATACATGTGGCTGATGTTTATTATACCGAGTGCTCATACATCAAAAGCAGATATATATCATCTATTTATTATCAGGTAAAAGTCAACAAGGTATCGGCACCAGATAGGTAGGTTATACCTAAACAAACAATACAAAGGAGTGTTAGTATATCTCCATCAACCTTGGGCTGGCTTAGATAGCTCTATTTCAAGGGTTAGGAACAGGATTCATATTCCAATGATGTTTATAGACTTGATACTAGACAATGTACATCGTAAATAAAACATATTGGATTTTATTTGCAACCCGATTCCTGATGGTTGAGTTTTTCCAATAATGACTTTGTATATCTCCATTAACCTGGGACTGGCTTAGATAGCTCTATTTCAAGGTTGGAAAACAGGATTCATATTCCAATAATACAGTTTTTAGACTAGATATCTGACAATGTACATGGTCAAAAAACATATTGGATTTTATTTGCAACCTGATTCCTGATTCTTGAGTTTTTCCAATAATGACATAGTATATCTCCATTAACCTTGGGACTGGCTTAGATAGCTCTATTTCAAGGATTCACATTCCAATAATACTGTTTATAGACTTCAATATCTGACAATGTACATCGTAAAAATACATATTGGATTTTATTTGCGACCTGATTCCTGATTCTTGAGTTTTTCCAATACTGACGCATTGTCTAACAAAGAAAGGCTACAAACGTCTGGCTAGTATATGGCGTTTGGGTGATTGGAATACCATATGTGCTATCTACCACTTCCACTCAGGTAGTATATAGAGATGTGATCAATGCCGAGTGCCTAGCCACTTGTCTCTCAGTAGTAGGCCACTCAACACTTGTGTATGTACTTTCCCTACCCACAATAGCGGTATAAGTAAGAAAGCATCCCCAGGATCACTCTAGGTCTAGATTTGGGGATTTTTACCCATGTTTTTCCTGAAAATCTCATTGAAAATTCAATTTTATATTACTTTATATAGAAAACTCGCATAGATATTTTGCTGATCCCATAAAATCCCTCAGATTCTCCCATAGGTTTTAAGAGTCAGAATTGTCCCTGCATCCCCCCCCCCCACTATTTGACGGGCTATGTAAGGACATGGGTAGCTTTAGGATGTGACAGGTTGTCTGTGAGAGGATAAACACTTATGCACCTTCAACACAGCTTATCTACAAACAAGAGATTTCCTGTTTTATACGATGCTTTAGGTATTTTCAGCTGTGTAGTGCTTTGAACTCTTGATGTACCAGTGGATCATTACATATACTGGGGCCTGTAAACCAGACGACAGAGGAATACTTCCTCCGTAATACAACACAAACAACTGATTGATATAGACCCTATTACGACTGGACGCCATTGATATATAGCCCCTATTACAACAGGACACCATTGATATAGACCCTATTACAACAGGACACCATTGATATAGACCCTATTACGAAGGGACACCATTGATATAGACCCTATTACAACGGGACACCATTGATATAAACCCTAACACGAAGGGACGCCATTGATATAGCCCCTATTACAACAGGACGCCATTGATATAGCCCCTATTACAACAGGACGCCATTGATATAGCCCCTATTACAACAGGACGCCATTGATATAGCCCCTATTACAACAGGACGCCATTGATATAGCCCCTATTACAACAGGACACCATTGATATAGCCCCTATTACAACAGGACGCCATTGATATAGCCCCTATTACGAAGGGACACCATTGATATAAACCCTATTACGAAGGGACACTATTGATATAAACCCTATTACGACCGAATGCTATCGATATAGACCCTATTACGACCGGATGCTATCGATATAGCCCCTATTACAACGGGGCACCATTGATATAGTCCCTATTACAACGGGACACCATTGATATAGACCCTATTACGACCGGATGCTATCGATATAGACCCTATTACGACCGGATGCTATCGATATAGACCCTATTACGACCGGATGCTATCGATATAGCCCCTATTACAACGGGGCGCCATTGATATAGACCCTATTACAACGGGGCGCCATTGATATAGCCCCTATTACAACGGGGCGCCATTGATATAGCCCCTTTTACAACGGGGCGCCATTGATATAGCCCCTATTACAACGGGGCGCCATTGATATAGCCCCTATTACAACGGGACACCATTGATATAGACCCTATTACAACGGGGCGCCATTGATATAGCCCCTATTACAACGGGGCGCCATTGATGTAGCCCCTATTACGACTGGGCGCTATTGTAATTTGGAGGGGGGGGTTAGGAAAACACTGTATCTTTGTACCAGACAATTACAGATGAGCAATTCAGTAATGTGTACAAGTTATAAAAAAAAAACATCACTTTCTGAGAAATCCTACAACAGGATCATAAACAATGAGATGTACACTTGTCTGTGTTATATGGTTAATTAACACATTCACAAAGTCAGCGCGCCGCTCACCTGTATACTTGTTACATGTGCTCGGTGATTTAATCAGGCGGAGCTGTTAATTACATCCCAGCATCATGCAGCCCTTACACAAGTTCTCCCGGGGAAATGTTACTTCTGATTATATCACAGTCTGTGTCTCCCATCACGGTCTGTGTCTCCCAGCAGCTTTCCCCTGACGTACCACGACAGTTTTTACAGAGCGTTTAATGTCAAACATCCAAGGCAGTTTTACATAACACTCGGAGATAACAAGAACTCGCAATCTTCATTGGTCTTGCCATGACGCATCACAGACATTTTTTTTACAGATGATAATTAAAACAAGAGAAGCAGACTGTTTGTATGTTGACAAGTACCAAGCACACATTTGTTCCCGAGTAAATTGTCTATGTTAACACACCGAGTCCACAATTTACATTACCACAGAGTTAACAGCATTCTTTGTCATTAATATTTTTAGTAAAACTAGAAATGTCTGTGAGACATAAATGCCCCCTTCCCCCATATGGAATTAGTTTTTCATGCTTATTATGCATGCAAAGTTTGATGACAATCGGATCAGTAGTTATTTGAATATGCTTGTTACATAACCATGGGACGGGCCGGGATTGGACGGGACGGGACGGGACAGACATGGGTAACACTATATGCCTCCCCATTTCATGGCGGGGGCATAATTAGAGCACAAAAACTTGAAGAACAGATATGTTTGTATAAATACATCATAGTTTATCAACTCAAGCGAAATACTGTACTTAACCAGAGGTAGATGTAAAGACCATAGGTAAACTGACCTACTATGTCATATAACAGAAGGACAAACTAATACATCATAAACCTCATTGCTGGAAATTGTCTGTCAAATATTGGGATGGAATATGTCTAAGGTTATTTAGGAGTTTGGTTTGTTTTGTTCGTGATTTATGTCCTATCAACAGTAGAGAATAACACAATAGACTGATATAAATAAATATTTGTATAAATGATATTGTATCAGACATCAATAATTAGGTGAATATTGATCTACAGTGCAGCGGTACGGTAGTGAAATGATGGATTACAATGGTAGACGACAGTGTGGTTCCTCCTGGTATCTAGGTTTATAGGGTCATTAATTATCAGTCCTCATCACTGACTAGGTAAATACTGACCAAAGTAGCCAGAACAAACCCAAGTCGGTCATCCTAGCTTACCAGGTAAATACTGACCAAAGTAGCCAGAACAAACCCAAGTCGGTCATCCTAGCTTACCAGGTAAATACTGACCAAAGTAGCCAGAACAAACCCAAGTCGGTCATCCTAGCTTACCAGGTAAATACTGACCCAAGTAGCCAGAACAAATCCAAGTCGGTCATCCTAGCTTACCAGGTAAATACTGACCAAAGTAGCCAGAACAAACCCAAGTCGGTCATCCTAGCTTACCAGGTAAATACTGACCAAAGTAGCCAGACCAAACCCAAGTCGGTCATCCTAGCTTACCAGGTAAATACTGACCAAAGTAGCCAGACCAAACCCAAGTCGGTCATCCTAGCTTACCAGGTAAATACTGACCAAAGTAGCCAGACCAAACCCAAGTCGGTCATCCTAGCTTACCAGGTAAATACTGACCAAAGTAGCCAGACCAAACCAGGTATTCTACAAACAAGTACGACATCAACACTAGATAAGACAGAGTGTGTGTGACCCGTATACAGTTATCACTGGTGATCAGCCCGACATTGACATTGTCAGACGTCAAACAATCTTTACAAGTTCATAACTCATACACAAATCTATTTACTGAATTAATGTGACATGATTACGGTACAGATGCTTTATTACAAACAATCCTACAATCACAGAACTGTATCCGGACTGAAGTTGTGTATTTTCTCCTTACCTTGATTTCATTATGATTCGGAACATGATTATTGAGAAATGACCCCCCCCCCCCCCCCCAACAAAAAAAAAAAAAAGCTGCTTTGTATAGAATTTCAAAAGACTTAAACGTAAAAAATTTCATTGTGATTCATTTCATATGGAACTAAATATTCATAGCGTAATATAGTACAATACCCTTTTATTTATATAACTGATTTGTTTTCTTTGTTCCAATGAAATGTTTGATAGATTCCTCCAAAAGAAAAGTGATGCTATATTTATCTGGTGAGGTAAGAATATAGTAGATATGTTTTGCTATCTATATCTATAAATGTCAATATTTAGGGAAAAGGTTTACGGAATCATGTGATAACTTGCCAATAAAACACCTGAAATCATTGGAGTAAGAGGGGAGTCTTAACCTGCCTAGAGAAAGTGATGCCGTCACCAAGAATGTGCTGGTATACACTATATATCAAAGCTTACATAACATTAAATTTTATTGTTGTTGTACAAACATATTACATGACATACTTAATATTTAATAACAATAAACAATTTTAGTTCCAAAACACACATTGACAATTTCAACTCGTTCCCCCTGAAATTTCAAAATGAACTATTCCAACCATTGAAACGGATGAGTTCACATGTGTCTTCAGGAGTTAAATAAGTTCAGCTTTAAATTCTGATCTTGTAATTTGGTAATAAAATGGCATTCCTGTTGAACATGTAAGTATAGGCCCCAGGTTACCAGTAGCATGGATCCTATTTGCTCTAACATGGAAAAACAATGTTCCCCGGGCATATGGCTACACAATTAACATCTCCTGTGCGGGCAGGTAAAACCTAAACCAGAACGATGCATTTAATGGGAAACACATGCTTCACATAGTTGTAAATATCGCAAACAAATATTATCTTTACTCTCCAGATTTATTGACGGAGATGAAGCCGTAGTGGAAAACACATTGTGGATAAACGTAATCAATAAATAACAGAGGAAGTGGAAAATCATGTTCGATACCGCAATATTGTGTCCATAAAAAAAAAACAAGTTTCATGGCAACATAAAACATACATCTACTGGCAGTGGACGGCCGGTCTGATTACTAATTAGACAACAGTTTGACCAGGATCCCTGATTAATATCACATGCACAACCAAGCATGTTATAAAGTACAAGATATCGATGGCACCAGACTAACTATTGATTTTATATATATAAAGGTTATAGGTATAGTTTACAGTAGAGTTACCGCCCTGATTTAAGGTCAATTAGTCTACCAGGTGTCATTTAGCCTGAACACCGATTTATCTATTGGATTTAAACCCTATTACAGGGAGATCCTGTTCTACAGTTGGCTACTAATGAAGATGGACTTTGTTTTATATGTGTAATGCTCTTATCCGAGCTTGGTAGCTCCTGGGCCAGTTGACCAAGGGGAGATAATCACAACCATCCTTGTGTACCAATTACCCCCAACACCATCCTTTATCAGTAGTAGGTTTGGGATGACCATCCCTGTGTACCAATTACCCCCCAACACCATCCTCTACAGTAGTAGATTTGGGAAGACCATCCATGTGTACCAATTACCCCCAACACCATCCTCTATCAGTAATAGATTTGGGATGACCATCCATGTGTACCAATTACCCCCAACACCATCCTCTATCAGTAGTAGGTTTGGGATGACCATCCCTGTGTACCAATTACCCCCAATACCATCCTCTATCAGTAGTAGGTTTGGGATGACCATCCTTGTGTACCAATTACCCCCCACACCATCCTCTATCAGTAGTAGGTTTGAGATGAATTACCCCCCAACACCATCCTCTATCAGTAGTAGGTTTGAGATGACCATCCCTGTGTATCAATTACCCCCCAACACCATCCTCTACAGTAGGTTTGGGATGACCATCCCTGTGTACCAATTACCCCCAACACCATCCTCTACAGTAGTAGATTTGGGATGACCATCCCTGTGTACCAATTACCCCCCAACACCATCCTCTATCAGTAGTAGGTTTGGGATGACCATCCATGTGTACCAATTACCCCCAACACCATCCTCTATCAGTAGTAGGTTTGGGATGACCATCCCTGTGTACCAATTACCCCCAACACCATCCACTATCAGTAGTAGGTTTGGGATGAATTAATTCTGTCACTAACAAACCCATAACCACAACAAAACCTCTAAACCCAGTATATGACCATACATGTTAAATATGAACTTTGCTGATAGTATCTTATCAGATGTAAGGTCTATAACAGTTCAGGACATTATCAGATAAAAGTTTATCTGCTATCTGGTAGTATGTGTCATCTATTCAGCACAATGTCCATAGGTTATGTAATGCTAAACAAATCTCCACCATCCTCCGTACTGTACTGTCACTAACTCACATGGACTTTCATCTCGTACACAATATTCCTAGTGAATCTACGTCACAACATTGAAGCTACGTTTCACATTTCTAAGGAATATCCAGCCTTCCAGGGGATCTACTGATAAAACTAACTTAATTTGGGCAGTGTCACAGACTGGTATGTTCTTTGTCCTTGTTTATAAACAAGTATCAAGAATTTTTTTTTTTTTTAAATAAGTCAACTTGCAGTTTATTGGTATGTGCAAACACGACTAGTAAATATCTAAACTGGTTTTAAATGCAGTCAACAACTCTCCTTTGACAGCATATGTGTATACATTGACAGACTGGGATTCAGAAAGTCACTATTCTTCACCTTACAGGTAATTATCTATCTATACCAAGCTATTGATGGTCCAAACTTTTACCTACTCAAATTCAAAACAGACTTATCTCTTTATGAACTGCAAGGTTTCAGCATAATCAATACTATCTAAGTTATTGGGTTTTTTTTCGATTCAAAACTCATCTTCAAGCCCTGAAACATTTTCATCCTTTTATCCAACTTGAATTCAGTGACGAAAAGTATCTTCCAATAACCCAGTTTGATTAAATATTTTCAGGATACGATCAATTCCACTGTATCTTTGCAAAGTTCTGCTACTCCTTATAAGTTGAGTTAGGTGTGGGTTTTTTTAAGCATAAGGAGTTCATTGATTATTGAACTATGTCTGTCTTGGTAGTAAAATGAGATCAATAGAATTATATTTACTTTAAAAGTCTCTTTGTTCCTCCAACCATCTGTGTCTGTCCATGATTCGTCAAACATTTACTTTTTCTTTGATAACTGGAGAATACATCCCTGGCCTACATGTACTAACAATTGGTGGTAACCTAGTCTGTACAGGATCTACCCAGGGCTGGATCTATAAAATATCTTAAAATACAAAAACAGAGATCAATTGTGTAAATAGACTGCTAATGACTTAGCCCCTGTACAATGTAAATCCCTGGTGTGACTGACAGTGATGAAGCTTCTGTAGGTTTATAACAGCAGCCGTACCAAACTGTGAACGTTTCCGTCCCTCAATCTCTCCCATGCTAAGTTCATATAGCAGAGAGAGCATCCCGGAGATTAGACTGGAAAACATTATATGAATTTACAGGCATCATTTTTTTGGGGTCTAAATTGTCTGTTTAAATCATTGAAGACAATGTTCTTTTCATGACTTGTTGGATTTACCAAGATGTCAACTAATCGGTACATTAATTTACATGTCATTTATTTCTCTTCTTTTTTTTTCCAGCTTTCTGAGATCTAGGTGAAAGTATAAGTTAATCACTAAAATAGTTGGCAGGGAAAATCTTTCCAAACCAACACAGGTCAAGATAGAAGTGTACCATGTTAACTATTATTATCAATGTGCATGAAGTGAATTGAAATGTTCTCAATACAGACTGATTTCCAAGTGATTGAAGTGTATAAATAAATTGTTTCTATCTTTAATCTTATTATCCACACCCAAACAGTACTTGACAAAAAGGGCCGAGGGCTACAGATCATTATCTCGACAGACTACCACTCATCAGGATATTTCCATAATGCAAGTCGTCAAATTGATTTTTGGCACAGAACATTACATATCTGTAAAACACATTTTTATTAGCACAAATGATCATTTTTCTTTCCTTTGTATTTTTCAGAGTTGTGGCCCCTAGCGATGTGAGGCTGTACGAGCGAGTGTCCCAGTGACATGGCTGAGACACCTTCAGGCCCGTCTAGTTGGTGATACAATCGCCATGGAGTGGTACAAGACACACGTGAGGAGTGCTTTGTGGCAGGCAATGGCATTACTGCTGCTGTCTCCCTACTCAACGCAGCTGTGTCCAGACCAATGTCAATGCCAAGGCAACGACAGTTCAGGGCAGGTCAAGGTCAGCTGTGCCGACCTCTCCCTCACAGCCGTCCCTATGGGTCTTCCGCAGAATACCACCATTTTGAATCTCCATGGAAACCTCATTTCTAATCTGAGCCAGGAAAACCTGGATAATCTTCCAGAAGGACTCACAGAAATTGACCTTGGCCATAATAAAATTACAGAAATTGGTGAAAATTTTCTTCAGAATTTGAAACAGTTGACAAAATTGTCATTGGACGCGAATCAAATCCAAGTAATACAACCAGGAGCCTTCCAGCAACTTAACGACCTAAGGAGTCTAAACTTAGCCAAAAATCAACTGGAAATGCTGCAGGCGGAGCTATTCTTTGGACTTACTGAGCTACGCCTGCTGAATATTAGTGAAAACTCTCTTTCAAATATAGAGAACAGTACATTCCGTGAACTTGACTCCCTGATAACTTTGGATTTAAGTTTTAACAAGCATCTGTCTCTTAGCAACACAAGTCTGTCAGGCTGTAGTGGAGTCCGCACGCTATATTTACAAGGAAGTGAACTAGATGTAATGGCAATTCAGGCATTGGACGGCATGAAGTCTCTCGTTTACCTTGATCTCTCCCGTAACAGTATTCCGTATGTGAACCAATCAACATTCCCAAACTTACCGTCGTTACAAACGTTAGTGCTGACTAATAGCAGTATAGCTCAACTAGAGCCAAATGCATTTTCTTCGTTTCCGAAGCTGGTGAATTTGACGCTTGACCACAATCCATTCAAGGAAATAGTGGGTGGTACGTTAGCGGGACTAAGCCATCTAGAGACTCTTTCTATAAGCTACCTTCCTCACCTCTACTATATATACAGCAATGCCTTCGATAATTTATCCAGTCTACGAGTTCTGTTGATCCACAACAACCCACGAATGGCATACCTCCACTACAGCCTATTCCACGGTTTACGAAGACTTACTTATCTTGATTTAAGCTTTAACAATATCACGCGTGTTCATGAAAATGTTTACAGTCAGTTCGAGAGTGTAACAGTAGATATGAATGGGAACTACCTCTTGTGCGACTGTGAACTAGATTGGATACTACACACAATATTTTCGTATTCCCCCGACCTTCCTGTAACCTTCCAGAACGTGAATGAACTTAATTGTAGTTTTGAAGACAATTTATCAGATGAATATCCACTGTGGAGCCTATCCACCAGTGACTTGAAGTGTCATAACCTAACTATGACCTCGTCACATAACAACTCTCTCCTGTTCTTCCCCATCGGGGAGTCGGCCAACTTGCTGTGTGATGTAGAAGGCCATGCTAATCCGACCATTACCTGGATTCTTCCTCGTAACAGACAAATATCCTTCCACAACTCGCACCCACTCATCCACAAAGAACATCCAGCTAAATCTGAGCTAGAGCAGAATATTATGTTACATGACCACCCCTCGTGGCACAACTCGGGCAGTTACAGATCCGACATTGAGAGTCACCCTGACAGAATTATTGTACTTGAGGATGGCTCTCTATATATAGACTACGTCCTGCGAAGTGATGCAGGTCCGTACTATTGTGTTGTTCAGAACTCGCGGAGCAAGTTTTCCATGCATTTTGTTCTCAGGTTAAACTATGAAATTATCACAGAGGTAAAGATAATGAGTCTATTTGTAGGGCTAGCATGTGCTGCCTCCTTCTTTATGTTGAATTTGATATATGCATTCACATCAGCATTGGCACGTCGTTGCATCAACCAGCGGCGTCGTGATGCCATTTTGAAACTTCTTGAGAATCTAGACCAGTACAAGTCATCACAGATGAGTCGACTTCGTGAGAATTATAACAGTCAACTACAGAAAATCAGGGATACATACCACCAACGTTTAGAGCGAATCAGTACCAACTACACGTCCCAGGTATCACGCCTCCGACAAGGTGCCAGCCACCTACGGGAGGGCGCCTCAAACAAAGTCGGCACTATACGAGGTAACTACAAATCGGTGCGTGACAATTACAACAACCAGTTGGGGAAGCTGCGTGATTACAGCTCTCACCAACTGGAACAGCTGCGCGACATGTACAGTAACCAGGTCTTAAAGATCCGCGATTACGGGTCACTTCAGCTTGGACGCTTCCACCACAAGTACAAGTTACAGCAACGACATGTCATCAAACTGCTTGAGATGATGAATGTCGACAACTGCCGTACTGTGTTTGAAACAGAATGTGTTCATGCCGAGTCCATGATACTCTCCGAGCCAAACCTGGACCCCGCGATATTGTCGCCTGTGGACACGATCAGTGTCAGTGACGAGGAATATGTTACGGCAACATCCGAGTCTTCCTCGCGATCTAGTCAGGAACACTTAGCTTGTGAGCACTTACTACAAAGTGAACAGAATTCAGGGGAGATGACTGCATCCACCTCTGGGTATTCTCCGGAATCTGAGGAGAAGAACCTGTCCGGTTCAGGACCCAATCCTGACAAACCTCTGTCAGACTATGATGTAGACAGTGCGGGGGGTAGTCGAGACGACAGGCCTGGGACTGACCGGGACTCGTCCTACGTTAATATACAAATGATAGATGGGAGTGAGGGTTATAACATGGAATATGATGGTGATTATGAGGAGGAAGAGGATGAGGCCGCTGTGTGAATGTACTTATATAGATATGTATGCATGGAAATGTGTATCTGGAGATACAGGACAACTTTTATTTTAGCAAATGTTGTGTAAATAGCTTTAATATTTAAACATAACCAACTGCCAATATATTTTGATTCATGATTATAAAGTAACAGACGGCAAGTTTTTTTTCTATACAAATAAGAATAACAAAGCCATGAGATAAAGAGTTACTGATTACCTCCTATGTTGGAACTGTTATGGTCTAAAATTTAAGTTTGGTACAACACTCTTAATGTGATTACAGCTTTAGTAAATGATCTATACAGATTCCTACTTATAAAATAGTCAGATATCAGATAAAAGGGGGGTAACCTCGCTTGAATTGTTTTTCAACCCAAGGACAATTAAGTGATGACAGTCACAGAGTAAAGGGAAGGGTCATCGGACAGGAAGTTATGTACTATAAACAAAATTTCTTTCATGGCGGCTATCTTTTACAATTTCCACATTACAATTACTTTCTTAAAATCAGTACAGCCGGTACACTATGTCTTATAAAGCGAGTCATACCCATCATAATTTGCAGCGATCAAATTTTTATCAAAATTCATGAAGTTGAATAGCACATGAAGAACTTGGGTTTACAATAGGAAAGGAATGGTCATATTTTAAACATATAAGCAGAAAAAATCATCAAATATAAACATCGAAATGTGTGAGCAATATATAAATGTTTGATGTAGATGTTGACCCGTGTGCCCACCTTGTTACAGTTGTCCCTTAAAATCTTGTTGATCATTTTTGTATGTAAGTGCAATAAGAATGGAAAAATCTAGTCATTAAGTCTGACAATTACTTTAGTAAGCAGAAGATGATTTATAAAGCAACCTAAAGACGAGTGCTATATTATCTAGAAGATGGTTGCTATAGTAACCAGAACATGATTGCTTAGTAACAAGAACATGATTGCTTAATAACCAGAAGATGGTTCCTATAATAAACAGAATATGATTGCTATGGAAACCAGAACACGATTGCTATAGTAACCAGAACACGATTGCTATAGTAACCAGAACACGATTGCTATAGTAACCAGAACACGATTGCTATAGTAACCAGAACACGATTGCTATAGTAACCAGAACACGATTGCTATAGTAACCAGAACACGATTGCTATAGTAACCAGAACACGATTGCTATAGTAACCAGAACATGATTGCTAAAGTAACCAGAAGTTTTAAATGTTTTGTGATTGCTACACTGATCAGTTTGTTTGCTTTACCTACTACATAAGTCCAAACATGTTATTAACATATTCTGATGTAGGCGCACGCTGTCAATCACAGGGTATGAGTTATATTTATATATATATAGGATATGTTCTGATGTGCACTTTTGAGAACAGAATCGCAAACACAAGGTATGCCTTATTACCATTTGTATGTCTTTTCTTCATTATCTTGTTCTAACGCCTCAATTTTGGTCAAGTTCCAAATGAAAAAGTAATTACAGTTGAAATATTTTGAAAACACAACCAACAGCCAATATTAATAATGTTTATCTGTAATTTATTTTTGAGCCTTTAAGAAATAGGGAGGGGGGGGGGGAGAGAAGAGGGAGATTTTGTTGCGGAGGAATGCATATTGCATGTAACTGAAATCACAGAATACCAAATTTTGACATAATTCCACAACGGTTCAGAATGAAATTGGTCAATGTAGACCTTTTGTAACAGAGTTTCTTTTATATTTATTCATCTGATTTCTAAATCAGTTTTTTTTCTATCAAATCAAATGATGCACTTCTAAATTGATTGTTTTCCTTTCAAATTAAATGATGCACTTTTTTTAACTAACTTTGTTGTCCAGTATGTGTTCAACTTGATTATACTGTATTAATATTTTCTTTGATGTACCTGCCCGTGACAGTGACTTGATGAAGATGACATGTTGATGACGTAACTGATATATGTATGTCCTCTATTTCAACAATGACAGCATAACAAATCATTGCAAATTAAAAGGCAGAATTAATGAAACAGGAGAAAAATGATTGAATAAATGATGTAAGACTATTAAAACTTGCTGTGACAGAAGGAATTATTGAATACATGAAGTAAGGCTATAAGACCTTGCTGTGACAGAAGGAATTATTGAATATATGAAGTAAGGCTATAAGACCTTGCTGTGACAGAAGGAATTATTGAATATATGAAGTAAGGCTATAAGACCTTGCTGTGACAGAAGGAATTATTGAATACATGAAGTAAGGCTATAAGACCTTGCTGTGACAGAAGGAATTATTGAATATATGAAGTAAGGCTATAAGACCTTGCTGTGACAGAAGGAATTATTGAATACATGAAGTAAGGCTATAAGACCTTGCTGTGACAGAAGGAATTATTGAATGCATGAAGTAAGGCTATAAGACCTTGCTGTGACAGAAGGAATTATTGAATACATGAAGTAAGGCTATAAGACCTTGCTGTGACAGAAGGAATTATTGAATGCATGAAGTAAGGCTATAAGACCTTGCTGTGACTGAAGGAATTATTGAATACATGAAGTAAGGCTATAAGACCTTGCTGTGACAGAAGGAATTATTTAATACATGAAGTAAGGCTATTAGACCTTGCTGTGACTGAAGGAATTATTGAATACAGGAAGTAAGGCTATAAGACCTTGCTGTGACAGAAGGAATTATTGAATACATGATGTGAGGCTATTAGACCTTGCTGTGACTGAAGGACTCATACCTGACCTACTATATATGGATTCCTGTCTATATGTGATTACATCAATGAAGATATTATTTGTTTATTAGGTGTGTTGGTTGGTAGGTTGCACTTGTTAATTCTGTATCTAGTCACTGACCTTGTGCCCTAAATAGGTTAAGCTTCTTCGACATTTACTGTTATGACCGGTAGGGTGTACAATTTAATACCAAGAGTGCTAGTCCAATGTTATATAAGACTGGATGTCTACTTTTATGACCTGTACTTTATTCAGACACCACCAAACTGGATGTTTACTATTACGACCTGCACTAGATGCTGAGACGGCAAGACATAACGTTTACTATCCCGCCCATTATTTTATGCGTCACCATCAGACTGGATGTTTACTATTACGACCTGCACTAGATGCTGAGACGGCAAGACAAAACGTTTTCTATCCCGCCCTTTACTTTATGCGGACACCATCAGACTGGATGTTTACTATTACGACCTGCACTAGATGCAGAGACGGTCAGACATATTTTCTATCCCGCCCTATTACTTTATGCGGACACCATCAGACTGGATGTTTACTATTACGACCCTGTACCTAATGTACAGTTTTTCTATGTGCCAATGTCTTGTTTATTTCAATGTTATGTCATGTGAAGTGCTTGACTTATTAAACTATTGATGTACAAGTTGGTTATGTGTCAAGTGTTTTATTTTATTAACTCTTTGCCTGCTAAGTAATTGAGTTATCTCCCCAGCAAATTTACAATGAATTTCCATTTTTTCAACTTGCATATCAATGCATTATCGATGTCATCTCAGATGATTCTGTCAGATAAAAATACTCTCAGAAGTCTATAACATTTAAATTTATTTCATACCATTGGTTAAATGGATGAAAATGCGTCTCACTAAAATTCCCTGCCAAAAATCCCCATATATATCGGTAAAACAGGGAGAATCATGCTGTAGAAAGCATGGAATCAATCTTTGTTATCCGAAACGATGCTGAGGAATTGTGGGTAGTGATGTAATGCTTATATTTAGAAAACGAAAGTATTTCTGAGAATATCAACCAGGCGGGACCTCCCGCCGGCAGTGACTGACAATAAGAAATGACTGCCAGCCGCAGGCAAAGTGTTAAGACTCCAAATTTAGAAAGATACAGTCACCTGTAGAAAATGTATACAAGTCATACTTTCTCTCAACCACAATCAACATACCATTACATACAGAATCAGTGATGCATTATATTTGTGACAAATGAAAGAAGAACTGATATCCGAAGAAAAAATGTTTTAGATAAGTAGCAACTGAAAAGGTACTCCAACATGTTGCCAAGTGTTCTGAACAACTCGGGGTTGGGATGGTAAAAGTGAGACATGATGATAGGAGGACATAACAGATAAAATATTGAAGCATTACTAGTCCATTAGCAAGTATTACAACTATCTTACAGTTAGTTGGTCAATGTCATTCATATGTACACATTTTTACCCAAGTTTCAGCTATTTATTATTCTATAAGCTCTTTCCAACGTTAACACTTTTTCTGGAATACATGTCAGATCACGAGTATATTTCAAAGAAAAACAAAATTAAACAATAGTGACAAAACATACAATTTTAAACCATCCCTTAACCTTTCAAATTGAATGTGCATTTGATTGATTGGTAATTATCTATCATTTAAATCTACCGAGAACAAGGCAAAGCATTACAAGAATTCCAGTCCGGATAATCTTGGGTAAACCCAAAGCAAGGGCTATAACTCTGTATGACATGGGTCGCAGAACCGCCTGAAGATGTGCCGTAATATGTGTGTTATAGATAACAAGACAATCGTGACATTCGGTGAACAAAGGGCCATAACTTATTTACTAGGCACAAGAACCAATTTTTGTGTCTTAAACTCCTAAGGGGTATTTTAACAGCTTAAAACTCCCAACAACTGAATCAAGGCTCCCTATTTCTAGATTGGG
Source organism: Mimachlamys varia (assembly GCA_947623455.1). Lineage (NCBI taxonomy): Eukaryota > Metazoa > Mollusca > Bivalvia > Pectinida > Pectinidae > Mimachlamys > Mimachlamys varia. Next base: position 11,497,912 of record OX392537.1, on the reverse strand, counting down.
CTAGTGACTTAGTTACAATATTTTTACTGACACTGACATTTTTTGTTCAATTCTACTATCTTGAGGGAACCTTAAAATATTTTTAAACAGTTGGTAAGTTTACAAAACCATATGTATTGCATTAAATTACCATTGAGCCAATTGAAGATGGCTGTAAATTGGTTTGTATTGCATGTTTCACATATACTCTATAATCTGTAAAAATTCAATAATGACCGCAAATATGTGAGTGTGCCTACCTAAACTATGTAGGTAAACAGTGTGATAAATAAGATATGTTTATGTATCAGCAGCTCTGTCTTCATATACAGCATACTCTGATAGTGTCATTCTTGTGGAAGGAAATAGTCCAACAAAACACACATCTTCTAGAAATTCTAGAAACTAGAGTATAGGAGATGCATTTTCTATAACACTAGGTGAGAGCCTATTAGAGAAAGCGCTGATTACACCATATACAGTATACTTCTGTGCACTTCAGATTTTTTTTAGGGAAGACACGATGCTTTGTAACACTGTCATGTGACGTGTTTTAACGAATCAGCTAAAGAGAAATCAAGATGAGGTATAATAATAGCAATTAGACAATATAATTAGACACACACACTGTAGTTAAGATCCATGCTATCATCAGACACACAACATGTATGTAAAACCCATGCTGACTGACCTTGAGAGCTGTCCTATTCCACACCGTGACCTCATGACCCGACCTCAACAGGTTCATGACCATGCCCTGTCCCATTATCCCCAGGCCCAGGAAGCCTATCCTTGACGGTGTGGGGATGACTGTTTTAGCTGCAGCTCGTGCCGTCAGCAGCGTCTCCTCAATCTGAGTCCCCGCTGACGACATGGGATTGTTGATACCTGAGGCGTCAGGTGAAGCGTGAGAACTCCTAACCGGAGAGTCCTTCTGTGGGGATAGCACCATGTTGTCTTCGTTACGCTGTGAGGGGAAACAACAATGGAGAATAAGGAGTGACCTTATTTGTATTTCTTTACATCTTCAAGTAGTTATATATCTGTAAAAGTTTCCCTTTAACTAGACAACCATTTGAAGAACAGTTTTCATCCATCAATTCATATCATGTCAAAATGGATAATAACAGCTTTTTCTGGCCAATGTAATTTCACACAAAATATTACATCAAAACTGTTTCCAAATCTGGATGATGCAGAGTAATGAAGGGTAATGAAATTCACAATTCTGATAAAGCACCTGAGGGCTGGCATGGAGGGTTTGTTATTTAAGCATATCTGGGAATAGTTGATTTTTTTATCCCTTTCTTCCTTGTCCCTTTGTTTTAGTTTGAAACATTCCAGTTCAAATTCAGTGAAATTGGTTTAGGAGTTTATGGTAAGAAGTTAAAAGTACTGACAAAGACCAAAGTCATGATGATTTGGAAAAAATTGGTTAAATCCAATTATAACACTGAGACAGACACTTGAAGAATATCAAATTTTACATTTCCTGATCAAGACACCATTACAGTACTTACACCAGCAGATGTTGACAATTCTATAGACCCTGTCAGTACTTACACCAGCAGATGTTGACAATTCTATAAGTCCTGTCAGTACTTACACCAGTAGATATTGACAATTCTATAAGCCCTGTCAGTACTTACACCAGTAGATGTTCACAATTCTATAAGTCCTGTCAGTACTTACACCAGCAGATGTTGACAATTCTATAGACCCTGTCAGTACTTACACCAGCAGATGTTGACAATTCTATAAGTCCTGTCAGTACTTACACCAGTAGATATTGACAATTCTATAAGCCCTGTCAGTACTTACACCAGTAGATGTTCACAATTCTATAAGTCCTGTCAGTACTTACACCAGCAGATGTTGACAATTCTATAAGTCCTGTCAGTACTTACACCAGTAGATATTGACAATTCTATAAGCCCTGTCAGTACTTACACCAGTAGATGTTCACAATTCTATAAGTCCTGTCAGTACTTACACCAGCAGATGTTGACAATTCTATAAGCCCTGTCAGTACTTACACCAGTAGATGTTGACAATTCTATAAGTCCTGTCAGTACTTACACCAGCAGATGTTGACAATTCTATAAGCCCTGTCAGTACTTACACCAGTAGATGTTCACAATTCTATAAGTCCTGTCAGTACTTACACCAGCAGATGTTGACAATTCTATAAGCCCTGTCAGTACTTACACCAGTAGATGTTCACAATTCTATAAGTCCTGTCAGTACTTACACCAGCAGATGTTGACAATTCTATAAGTCCTGTCAGTACTTACACCAGCAGATGTTGACAATTCTATAAGTCCTGTCAGTACTTACACCAGCAGATGTTGACAATTCTATAAGTCCTGTCATTACTTACACCAGCAGATGTTGACAATTCTATAAGTCCTGTCAGTACTTACACCAGCAGATGTTGACAATTCTATAAGTCCTGTCAGTACTTACACCAGCAGATGTTGACAATTCTATAAGTCCTGTCAGTACTTACACCAGCAGATGTTGACAATTCTATAGACCCTGTCATTACTTACACCAGCAGATGTTGACAATTCTATAGACCCTGTCAGTACTTACACCAGCAGATGTTGACAATTCTATAGACCCTGTCAGTACTTACACCAGCAGATGTTGACAATTCTATAGACCCTGTCATTACTTACACCAGCAGATGTTGACAATTCTATAGACCCTGTCAGTACTTACACCAGCAGATGTTGACAATTCTATAGACCCTGTCAGTACTTACACCAGCAGATGTTGACAATTCTATAGACCCTGTCAGTACTTACACCAGCAGATGTTGACAATTCTATAGACCCTGTCAGTACTTACACCAGCAGATGTTGACAATTCTATAAGTCCTGTCAGTACTTACACCAGAAGATGTTGACAATTATATAAGCCCTGTCATTACTTACACCAGCAGATGTTGACAATTCTATAAGTCCTGTCAGTACTTACACCAGCAAATGTTGACAATTATATAAGCCCTGTCAGTACTTACACCAGAAGATGTTGACAATTATATAAGTCCTGTCAGTACTTACACCAGAAGATGTTGACAATTCTATAAGTCCTGTCATTACTTACACCAGCAGATGTTGACAATTCTATAGACCCTGTCAGTACTTACACCAGCAGATGTTGACAATTCTATAAGTCCTGTCAGTACTTACACCAGAAGATGTTGACAATTATATAAGCCCTGTCATTACTTACACCAGCAGATGTTGACAATTCTATAAGTCCTGTCAGTACTTACACCAGCAAATGTTGACAATTATATAAGCCCTGTCAGTACTTACACCAGAAGATGTTGACAATTATATAAGTCCTGTCAGTACTTACACCAGAAGATGTTGACAATTCTATAAGTCCTGTCATTACTTACACCAGCAGATGTTGACAATTCTATAAGTCCTGTCAGTACTTACACCAGCAGACAACAATTCTATAGGTCCTGTCAGTACTTACACCAGTAGATGACAATTCTATAAGCCCTGTCAGTACTTACACCAGTAGACAACAATTCTATAAGCATTGTCAGTACTTACACCAGCAGACAACAATTCTATAAGTCCTGTCAGTACTTACACCAGCAAATGTTGACAATTATATAAGCCCTGTCAGTACTTACACCAGAAGATGTTGACAATTATATAAGTCCTGTCAGTACTTACACCAGAAGATGTTGACAATTCTATAAGTCCTGTCATTACTTACACCAGCAGATGTTGACAATTCTATAAGTCCTGTCAGTACTTACACCAGCAGACAACAATTCTATAGGTCCTGTCAGTACTTACACCAGTAGATGACAATTCTATAAGCCCTGTCAGTACTTACACCAGCAGATGTTGACAATTCTATAAGCCCTGTCAGTACTTACACCAGTAGACAACAATTCTATAAACCCTGTCAGTACATAAATGCTATAAGCCCTGTCAGTACTTACACCAGTAGACAACAATTCTATAAGTCCTGTCAGTACTTACACCAGTAGACAACAATTCTATAGGTCCTGTCAGTACTTACACCAGCAGACAACAATTCTATAAGTCCTGTCAGTACTTACACCAACAGACAACAATTCTATAGACCCTGTCTGTACTTACACCAGCAGACAACAATTCTATAAGCCCTGTCAGTACTTACACCAGTAGACAACAATTCTATAGGTCCTGTCAGTACTTACACCAGCAGACAACAATTCTATAGGTCCTGTCAGTACTTACACCAGCAGACAACAATTCTATAGGTCCTCTCAGTACTTACACCAGTAGACAACAATTCTATAGGTCCTGTCAGTACTTACACCAGCAGACAACAATTCTATAGGTCCTGTCAGTACTTACACCAGCAGACAACAATTCTATAGACCCTGTCTGTACTTACACCAGCAGACAACAATTCTATAAGCCCTGTCAGTACCTAAATGCTATAAGCCCTGTCAGTACTTACACCAGTAGACAACAATTCTATAGACCCTGTCTGTACTTACACCAGCAGACAACAATTCTATAGACCCTGTCTGTACTTACACCAACAGACAACAATTCTATAGACCCTGTCTGTACTTACACCAACAGACAACAATTCTATAGACCCTGTCTGTACTTACACCAGCAGACAACAATTCTATAGACCCTGTCTGTACTTACACCAGCAGACAACAATTCTATAAGCCCTGTCAGTACCTAAATGCTATAAGCCCTGTCTGTACTTACACCAACAGACAACAATTCTATAGACCCTGTCTGTACTTACACCAACAGACAACAATTCTATAGACCCTGTCTGTACTTACACCAGTAGACAACAATTCTATAGACCCTGTCTGTACTTACACCAGTAGACAACAATTCTATAGACCCTGTCTGTACTTACACCAGTAGACAACAATTCTATAGACCCTGTCTGTACTTACACCAACAGACAACAATTCTATAGACCCTGTCTGTACTTACACCAACAGACAACAATTCTATAGACCCTGTCTGTACTTACACCAACAGACAACAATTCTATAGACCCTGTCTGTACTTACACCAGTAGACAACAATTCTATAGACCCTGTCTGTACTTACACCAGTAGACAACAATTCTATAGACCCTGTCAGTACTTACACCAGAAGATGTTGACAATTCTATAAGTCCTGTCATTACTTACACCAGCAGATGTTGACAATTCTATAAGTCCTGTCAGTACTTACACCAGCAGACAACAATTCTATAGGTCCTGTCAGTACTTACACCAGTAGATGACAATTCTATAAGCCCTGTCAGTACTTACACCAGTAGACAACAATTCTATAAGCATTGTCAGTACTTACACCAGTAGACAACAATGCTATAAGCCCTGTCAGTACTTACACCAGTAGACAACAATTCTATAGGTCCTGTCAGTACTTACACCAGCAGACAACAATTCTATAAGTCCTGTCAGTACTTACACCAACAGACAACAATTCTATAGACCCTGTCTGTACTTACACCAGCAGACAACAATTCTATAAGCCCTGTCAGTACTTACACCAGTAGACAACAATTCTATAGGTCCTGTCAGTACTTACACCAGCAGACAACAATTCTATAGGTCCTGTCAGTACTTACACCAGCAGACAACAATTCTATAGGTCCTCTCAGTACTTACACCAGTAGACAACAATTCTATAGGTCCTGTCAGTACTTACACCAGCAGACAACAATTCTATAGGTCCTGTCAGTACTTACACCAGCAGACAACAATTCTATAGACCCTGTCTGTACTTACACCAGCAGACAACAATTCTATAAGCCCTGTCAGTACCTAAATGCTATAAGCCCTGTCAGTACTTACACCAGTAGACAACAATTCTATAGACCCTGTCTGTACTTACACCAGCAGACAACAATTCTATAGACCCTGTCTGTACTTACACCAACAGACAACAATTCTATAGACCCTGTCTGTACTTACACCAACAGACAACAATTCTATAGACCCTGTCTGTACTTACACCAGCAGACAACAATTCTATAGACCCTGTCTGTACTTACACCAGCAGACAACAATTCTATAAGCCCTGTCAGTACCTAAATGCTATAAGCCCTGTCTGTACTTACACCAACAGACAACAATTCTATAGACCCTGTCTGTACTTACACCAACAGACAACAATTCTATAGACCCTGTCTGTACTTACACCAGTAGACAACAATTCTATAGACCCTGTCTGTACTTACACCAGTAGACAACAATTCTATAGACCCTGTCTGTACTTACACCAGTAGACAACAATTCTATAGACCCTGTCTGTACTTACACCAACAGACAACAATTCTATAGACCCTGTCTGTACTTACACCAACAGACAACAATTCTATAGACCCTGTCTGTACTTACACCAGCAGACAACAATTCTATAAGCCCTGTCAGTACCTAAATGCTATAAGCCCTGTCAGTACTTACACCAGTAGACAACAATTCTATAGACCCTGTCTGTACTTACACCAAGAGACAACAATTCTATAGACCCTGTCTGTACTTACACCAGTAGACAACAATTCTATAGACCCTGTCTGTACTTACACCAGTAGACAACAATTCTATAGACCCTGTCTGTACTTACACCAACAGACAACAATTCTATAGACCCTGTCTGTACTTACACCAACAGACAACAATTCTATAGACCCTGTCTGTACTTACACCAGCAGACAACAATTCTATAAGCCCTGTCAGTACCTAAATGCTATAAGCCCTGTCAGTACTTACACCAGTAGACAACAATTCTATAGACCCTGTCTGTACTTACACATACAGACAACAATTCTATAGACCCTGTCTGTACTTACACCAGTAGACAACAATTCTATAGACCCTGTCTGTACTTACACCAGCAGACAACAATTCTATAGACCCTGTCTGTACTTACACCAGCAGACAACAATTCTATAGACCCTGTCAGTACTTACACCAGTAGACAACAATTCTATAGGTCCTGTCAGTACTTACACCAGCAGACAACAATTCTATAGGCCCTGTCAGTACTTACACCAACAGACAACAATTCTATAGACCCTGTCAGTACTTACACCAGTAGACAACAATTCTATAGGCCCTGTCTGTACTTACACCAGTAGACAACAATTCTATAGACCCTGTCTGTACTTACACCAGCAGACAACAATTCTATAGACCCTGTCTGTACTTACACCAGCAGACAACAATTCTATAAGCCCTGTCAGTACCTAAATGCTATAAGCCCTGTCAGTACTTACACCAGTAGACAACAATTCTATAGACCCTGTCTGTACTTACACCAGCAGACAACAATTCTATAGGCCCTGTCTGTACCTAAATGCTATAAGCCCTGTCAGTACTTACACCAGTAGACAACAATTCTATAGACCCTGTCTGTACTTACACCAGCAGACAACAATTCTATAGACCCTGTCTGTACTTACACCAACAGACAACAATTCTATAGACCCTGTCTGTACTTACACCAACAGACAACAATTCTATAGACCCTGTCTGTACTTACACCAGCAGACAACAATTCTATAAGCCCTGTCAGTACCTAAATGCTATAAGCCCTGTCTGTACTTACACCAACAGACAACAATTCTATAGACCCTGTCTGTACTTACACCAACAGACAACAATTCTATAGACCCTGTCTGTACTTACACCAACAGACAACAATTCTATAGACCCTGTCTGTACTTACACCAGTAGACAACAATTCTATAGACCCTGTCTGTACTTACACCAGTAGACAACAATTCTATAGACCCTGTCTGTACTTACACCAGTAGACAACAATTCTATAGACCCTGTCTGTACTTACACCAACAGACAACAATTCTATAGACCCTGTCTGTACTTACACCAACAGACAACAATTCTATAGACCCTGTCTGTACTTACACCAGCAGACAACAATTCTATAAGCCCTGTCAGTACCTAAATGCTATAAGCCCTGTCAGTACTTACACCAGTAGACAACAATTCTATAGACCCTGTCTGTACTTACACCAAGAGACAACAATTCTATAGACCCTGTCTGTACTTACACCAGTAGACAACAATTCTATAGACCCTGTCTGTACTTACACCAGTAGACAACAATTCTATAGACCCTGTCTGTACTTACACCAACAGACAACAATTCTATAGACCCTGTCTGTACTTACACCAACAGACAACAATTCTATAGACCCTGTCTGTACTTACACCAGCAGACAACAATTCTATAAGCCCTGTCAGTACCTAAATGCTATAAGCCCTGTCAGTACTTACACCAGTAGACAACAATTCTATAGACCCTGTCTGTACTTACACATACAGACAACAATTCTATAGACCCTGTCTGTACTTACACCAGTAGACAACAATTCTATAGACCCTGTCTGTACTTACACCAACAGACAACAATTCTATAGACCCTGTCTGTACTTACACCAACAGACAACAATTCTATAGACCCTGTCTGTACTTACACCAGCAGACAACAATTCTATAAGCCCTGTCAGTACCTAAATGCTATAAGCCCTGTCAGTACTTACACCAGTAGACAACAATTCTATAGACCCTGTCTGTACTTACACCAAGAGACAACAATTCTATAGACCCTGTCTGTACTTACACCAGTAGACAACAATTCTATAGACCCTGTCTGTACTTACACCAGTAGACAACAATTCTATAGACCCTGTCTGTACTTACACCAACAGACAACAATTCTATAGACCCTGTCTGTACTTACACCAACAGACAACAATTCTATAGACCCTGTCTGTACTTACACCAGCAGACAACAATTCTATAAGCCCTGTCAGTACCTAAATGCTATAAGCCCTGTCAGTACTTACACCAGTAGACAACAATTCTATAGACCCTGTCTGTACTTACACATACAGACAACAATTCTATAGACCCTGTCTGTACTTACACCAGTAGACAACAATTCTATAGACCCTGTCTGTACTTACACCAGCAGACAACAATTCTATAGACCCTGTCTGTACTTACACCAGCAGACAACAATTCTATAGACCCTGTCAGTACTTACACCAGTAGACAACAATTCTATAGGTCCTGTCAGTACTTACACCAGCAGACAACAATTCTATAGGCCCTGTCAGTACTTACACCAACAGACAACAATTCTATAGACCCTGTCAGTACTTACACCAGTAGACAACAATTCTATAGGCCCTGTCTGTACTTACACCAGTAGACAACAATTCTATAGACCCTGTCTGTACTTACACCAGCAGACAACAATTCTATAGACCCTGTCTGTACTTACACCAGCAGACAACAATTCTATAAGCCCTGTCAGTACCTAAATGCTATAAGCCCTGTCAGTACTTACACCAGTAGACAACAATTCTATAGACCCTGTCTGTACTTACACCAGCAGACAACAATTCTATAGGCCCTGTCTGTACCTAAATGCTATAAGCCCTGTCAGTACTTACACCAGTAGACAACAATTCTATAGACCCTGTCTGTACTTACACCAGCAGACAACAATTCTATAGACCCTGTCTGTACTTACACCAACAGACAACAATTCTATAGACCCTGTCTGTACTTACACCAACAGACAACAATTCTATAGACCCTGTCTGTACTTACACCAGCAGACAACAATTCTATAAGCCCTGTCAGTACCTAAATGCTATAAGCCCTGTCTGTACTTACACCAACAGACAACAATTCTATAGACCCTGTCTGTACTTACACCAACAGACAACAATTCTATAGACCCTGTCTGTACTTACACCAACAGACAACAATTCTATAGACCCTGTCTGTACTTACACCAGTAGACAACAATTCTATAGACCCTGTCTGTACTTACACCAGTAGACAACAATTCTATAGACCCTGTCTGTACTTACACCAGTAGACAACAATTCTATAGACCCTGTCTGTACTTACACCAACAGACAACAATTCTATAGACCCTGTCTGTACTTACACCAACAGACAACAATTCTATAGACCCTGTCTGTACTTACACCAGCAGACAACAATTCTATAAGCCCTGTCAGTACCTAAATGCTATAAGCCCTGTCTGTACTTACACCAGTAGACAACAATTCTATAGACCCTGTCTGTACTTACACCAAGAGACAACAATTCTATAGACCCTGTCTGTACTTACACCAGTAGACAACAATTCTATAGACCCTGTCTGTACTTACACCAGTAGACAACAATTCTATAGACCCTGTCTGTACTTACACCAACAGACAACAATTCTATAGACCCTGTCTGTACTTACACCAACAGACAACAATTCTATAGACCCTGTCTGTACTTACACCAGCAGACAACAATTCTATAAGCCCTGTCAGTACCTAAATGCTATAAGCCCTGTCAGTACTTACACCAGTAGACAACAATTCTATAGACCCTGTCTGTACTTACACATACAGACAACAATTCTATAGACCCTGTCTGTACTTACACCAGTAGACAACAATTCTATAGACCCTGTCTGTACTTACACCAGCAGACAACAATTCTATAGACCCTGTCTGTACTTACACCAGCAGACAACAATTCTATAGACCCTGTCAGTACTTACACCAGTAGACAACAATTCTATAGGTCCTGTCAGTACTTACACCAACAGACAACAATTCTATAGGCCCTGTCAGTACTTACACCAACAGACAACAATTCTATAGACCCTGTCAGTACTTACACCAGTAGACAACAATTCTATAGGCCCTGTCTGTACTTACACCAGTAGACAACAATTCTATAGACCCTGTCTGTACCTAAATGCTATAAGCCCTGTCAGTACTTACACCAGTAGACAACAATTCTATAGACCCTGTCTGTACTTACACCAGCAGACAACAATTCTATAGGCCCTGTCTGTACTTACACCAGTAGACAACAATTCTATAGACCCTGTCTGTACTTACACCAGCAGACAACAATGCTTTTACACCAGCAGTACTTACAACAGCAGATGTTGACAATTCTGCCCTAGATTTAGGTTTGATTTTTGTAGATTCAGCTGAAGACAGTTTACTGGGCGACCCCTGCACTTTTGCCATCATTTTTTGTTTCTTTAACCGAGGCTCGCCTCCAAATCCAGCCGTCCGTTTCACAGGGAATCTCTTTGGTGTGAGGGAACCTGTACTCTGTCAGAAATATCAAAATTATAAATAAATACATAATCATAACATTTCAATCCATACTGAAGATTTATATCAATCTGTAACAGAATTATCAGGATATCTGTGGTACAGACTTATACAAAGTGATCAGGATATCTGTGGTACAGACTTATACAAAGTGATCAGGATATCTGTGGTACAGACTTATACACAGTGATCAGGATATCTGTGGTACAGACTTATACAAAGTGATCAGGATATCTGTGGTACAGACTTATACAAAGTTATCAGGATATCTGTGGTTCAGACTTATACAAAGTTATCAGGATATCTGTGGTACAGACTTATACACAGTGATCAGGATATCTGTGGTACAGACTTATACACAGTTATCAGGATATCTGTGGTTCAGACTTATACAAAGTTATCAGGATATCTGTGGTACAGACTTATACAAAGTGATCAGGATATCTGTGGTACAGACTTATACAAAGTGATCAGGATATCTGTGGTTCAGACTTATACAAAGTGATCAGGATATCTGTGGTTCAGACTTATACAAAGTGATCAGGATATCTGTGGTACAGACTTATACAAAGTGATCAGGATATCTGTGGTACAGACTTATACACAGTTATCAGGATATCTGTGGTATGTTATACACAGTGATCAGGATATCTGTGGTACAGACTTATACACAGTTATCAGGATATCTTTGGTACAGACTTATACACAGTTATCAGGATATCTGTGGTACAGACTTATACACAGTTATCAGGATATCTTTGGTACAGACTTATACACAGTTATCAGGATATCTGCGATACAGACTTATACACAGTTATCAGGATATCTATGGTATGTTATACAAAGTTATCAGGATATCTGTGGTACAGACTTAAACAAAGTTATCAGAATATACACTGCCATCCATAAGTTCTGATACATCTTTTCTGCAAAGACTTTGAAATTGAGCAAAACCCAAATTTAAAGTATTAATTGCTATTAATATTTTTATGTTATAATTAATTGCTTACAATGTTTCGTTATTTTTCAACTACGTGTATGCATTGTTTTTGATACAATTTATATACTCAAAATACACATTTTTACAATTTCACGTTTTTAATACATACAGTTCAACAATATATTTCTTTCTTACATTTTTGAGAGTGGATCCCATTTATGAATTCCATTTAATTGTGAAAATGAAACAAAAACATTTTTTTTTTATTTTTGAACATTATCAAAAATAGACCCCTCCCTTCCAACTTGCAACTTCCAGGATTTGGGTATTTTTGAACTAAATGCCAATTGTCACTGATAATATAAGTGGAATATCTTAAGGAAATTGCATCAGTTGTGTTCATTTTTTGTTGGCTAAAGGCTTAATATGTACACAACATTTGTAACAAAACTTTTAGATGGCGGTGTATGTGTTAGCCTTACAAATCATTAACAGATCCAATGATGTACAGTACCTGACCAAAAGTTATACTGCACCTGACATTTTTCCATAGACTTCAGTATATCTCCACATATTTTATAATACAATAACAGCATGACTGATTTGAATTAATTCTATTTGGTATATACAGTCAAACCTCATTACCTTGAACTCACGGAACTCAAAGACCCTGTGTAATTAGAATTATACCATGGGTCCCGGCCAGACTTCACTCTAAGTATTTGTCTCATCTAACTTGAATACTCTTTTTTATAGTGGTCCCACTGACTTCCAGATAATAAGGTTCGACTGTATCAGAATTCATTAGATATTTTTGGTCGAGTTGTTTGCCATCTTGCAAAGCTGTTTGAAGTTTTTCCAAAGAATTAACATTAACGTCAATGAGAGATGTCTATTTCGCAGTTTTCATCGTCTATAAATAGCTCAACAACACAACCTACGGACTGCATCTGCACAAAATAATGTTTTAAAAACTCTTATTATGTATGTTTAATATACGAAATAAAACTTTATATTGAATACAGTCAACGTGTTATTGTGAAATGGTACTTTCACAATTCATGGGAATACACTAAATTCTACAGGAAAATGTCAGTCGGACCTAACTTCTGGTCAGGTACTGTATGTATCAGACTTATTCCTTCCCTTTGCAACATCATACCTTTCTGGTGATGGTTGTGTCTTTGGCTTTCATCAGTGGTTTTGTTGTAGAATCAAGGGACTGTAAAAATGAGGATGTCAATTCATTTTATATATTGATCTTTAACAACGCCTATTAACCTCACAACTATACAATTAATTTTTCAGTTACAAGACTGAAATTCAACATATAATTTTTGAAGCATATATATTTGAAAGCCCTTTCAAAATTAGCTTAAAATTTGCAAGTGATTAAGCCACTTCAATAACTGTCATATTAAACATGCCTGTTGTCATGACAACATCAACTTCATTATTGAAATGAACATAAGCACGAGTGAAGATGTAATGAAGTATTGTTTTTTTCAATCTGACAAGGCTGTATATTTCCAAATATGCCTAATGATCGCGTAAAAAAATTTTGCAGAGAAAACAAAATGCAAAACAAGTACAAACCAGAATTATAACTTAAATATTGCAGGGTGGAAAAGCAAAAACATATTAAACAGCAAAATAGTTACTAATCTCACCGATCGATCTGCTTTCCTTTGTTTGCTTTTGAAGATTTTGTTTGGTCCAGGGGACTTTGTCTAAGGAAATCAAAACATGCCTAATTAAAGCTCACAGAAATCAAAAGCAAAAACACACACATGCACAACAAGTAAACAAAACAAAATTACCATATTAAACAGAAGTTGTGAGTAAATTCAAACAAAAAACTAAGAAAACATTTTAAATCAAAGGAACACTTGTACTATTAGTTAAAAGTCAACCAGTGTAGACTTTCTTGAGAAGAAGAAATTTCAGTAATTGAGAGGTCAGTGTGGTCATCTTGGATTTTCTGATCGGCACAAAAAGTAGGAACACTTGTTTGAACATCATAAGGAATAGTACTAATAATGAAAAGAATTGCTACAGATAATCTTGGTAATTTGGACATTTCTCGTCACAGCAAATCAGAGGCCAGGATCAGGCATTTCATCTTGCATTCACATATTCTAAATTTGCTCATATTAAGATAAAAATTAACACAAGACTAGAAGACAGATTTCAAGAGTTTCACAAAAGTATGTGTTGATCCTAATTTGTGGTATGGAACATGGGTGTGCCATGATTATTCAGAAACATATTTTGGCTAACAGCTTGCATCAGTTAAATCCAAAAATATAAAGTTGCATGCAGCAAAAACATACAGAACTAAAACAGAATCATACTAAAAAATATTCAACCGGAGAAATTTATCAAGCTTTAATGATAGCCCCTGTTCCCTGCTTTACCTACAGATTCAATACTCAAATGCTGCGTCATGTGGACAATAAAACTATTTTTTGAAGAACCAAAATTTTTAATTAATTCCCAATGGAATTCACAAAAGGCTTATCACCTATCATATTTATCATTTTATGGAATACAAATTTGAATCTAGTCTAGCCTAATATCAAACACAGCATGTCAGAAGTTAACAAGCCTGTGTGGAGTTTAAATCTGTGACAATAGAGCTGATAGAGAGACAACAAGACCAGCCAGTGTGAAGTTCTATTTTAGGTAACAGTAACCTTGAACTCTGACCTATCACACCCGTATTGTTGTGAGTGATGTTGCACAAAAACTGGCCAGAAGTATGACCATCAAAGTATTTACAAGTATTGAGACTTCATATGTAGATGTCTAGCAGTGATTTCTTCAAATATACCCGTCAAGTTACATTTCAAGGAATGGGGCTATTTTTTGTTTTACGTCCTATTAACAGCCAGGGTCATTTAAGGATGTGCCAGGTTTTGGAGGTGGAGGAGAGTACCCGGCAAAAACCGTCGACTTACGGTCAGTACCTGGCAACTGCCCCACATGGGTTACAAACTCACAACCCAGAGGTGGAGGGCTAGAGTCGGAACACCAACCACTCGCCCACTGGGGCTGTTAGAGAAATGTGAAGAAGTTTTAAGTTAAAATGTTTTCACAATCAAGTGTTTTTGAACTTTGACAAATGATTTGCCATTTTTTAACTCATCTAAAGTAGGTTCGAACCAATTATACAGGTAAAGTTTGATCAGAACCACAATTGAAGTTTCACCAGAACAACAGGTAAAGTTTGATCAGAATTTCAGGCAAAGTTTCATCAGAACAACAGGCAAAGTTTGATCAGAACTTCAGGCAAAGTTTCACCAGAACAATAGGCAAAGTTTCATCAAAACCACAGGCAAAGTTTCATCAGAACAACAGGCAAAGTTTCATCAAAACCACAGGCAAAGTTTCATCAGAACCACAGGCAAAGTTTCATCAGAACCACTGGCAAAGATTCATCATAACCATAGGGAAAATTTCATCAAAACCACTGACAAAGTTTCATCAAAACCAAAGGCAAAATTCATCAAAACCACTGGCAAAGTTTCATCAGAACCACAGGTAAAGTTTCATCAGAACAACATATAGGTAAATTTTCTTGAGAACCACTGGCAAATTTTCATCGGAACCAAAGGCAAAGTTTCATCAGAACCACAGGTAGAATTTTAACAGACTCACAGGTAGAGTTTCATCAGAGCATTATGTTAAGTTGCATCAAAACCACAGGTAGAGTTTCATCAGAGCATTATGTTAAGTTTCATCAAAACTTCAGGTAAAGTTTCATCAGAACAACAGGCAAAGTTTGATCAGAATTTCAGGCAAAGTTTCATCTGAACAACAGGCAAAGTTTGATTAGAACTTCAGGCACAAAGTTTCATCAGAACAACAGGCAAAGTTTCATCAAAACCACAGGCAAAGTTTCATCAGAACAACAGGCAAAGTTTCATCAAAACCACAGGCAAAGTTTCATCAGAACCACAGGCAAAGTTTCATCAGAACCACTGGCAAAGTTTCATCATAACCATAGGGAAAATTTCATCAAAACCACTGACAAAATTTCATCAAAACCACAGGCAAAATTCATCAAAACCACTGGCAAAGTTTCATCAGAACCACAGGTAAAGTTTCATCAGAACAACATATAGGTAAATTTTCTTGAGAACCACTGGCAAATTTTCATCGGAACCAAAGGCAAAGTTTCATCAGAACCACAGGCAGAATTTTAACAGACTCACAGGTAGAGTTTCATCAGAGCATTATGTTAAGTTTCATCAAAACCACAGGTAGAGTTTCATCAGAGCATTATGTTAAGTTTCATCAAAACTTCAGGTAAAGTTTCATCAGAACCACAGGCAAAGTTTCATCAGAGCAACATGTTAAGTTTCATCAAAACCTCAGGCAAAGTTTCATCAGAACCACAGGCTAACCAATATTTCCTGTTTATTAAATTCCAATGTATGTTCAAATCAAACCTATACCTGTGAATTAAAGCAATGTAATTTAATATCACTGCTGGAGTAATAACAACAAAGGCAGACAATCTAACATGTACATAACAGAGGGTTCTAGAGCGAGAAGTCCATACCTTTTTACCAGTGAGGGGTTCACGGGTATAATCTTTCTGGGGGGATGGAGTTTTGTGAGGGAAAATCTG
Source organism: Mimachlamys varia (assembly GCA_947623455.1). Classification (NCBI taxonomy): domain Eukaryota; kingdom Metazoa; phylum Mollusca; class Bivalvia; order Pectinida; family Pectinidae; genus Mimachlamys; species Mimachlamys varia. The sequence goes on along the minus strand of OX392537.1, from coordinate 11,481,176 downwards.
TGCCAATTCCTCATCAATTGATGGTAGCTCTACAGCAATCATAGTTTTCTAAATAACAAAAAAAAAAGAAATAATTCAAATTGCTAACGATGCCTTCTTTGCTTTCTACACCCCTGGAATATGTCATGGCAAAACTGAAGGCTCCATGTACGCTACCTTGTTGACGAGACAAGAAGCCTGGTTTGACCCTTTGATGAATTTCGTGGTCACATAACGACAAAATTTGACAAGCTTTGAAGTCAGTTGCGGCTCCTTTGTAAATCATCAAAAGATGGGCATCAGGCTAGTGATTGGTTAGTTTTTTTTTCACCTGAGCATGCCTTCAGTTTTACCATGACATATTCCAGGGGTGTAAATAGCGTGGGTGAGCATAACCCCTGGATATTGAGGATGTACATTTGCTGAAATATGAGCCATGTTCCCTTTTGTTTCACCCCTTTTATCACGATAAATTTCCCCCGTTATTTAATACTGTTTTCAGTTTTTACAGTCTTTTATTGGTTGAATTTTGATAATAATACAATACATTTGGTATAGCGCTCACTCTAGCTTGAATAAACCACTCTAAAGCACTTTGAATTACATTTATATATATAATTCATACAATCAACACAATTATGATTTATATGTCATCTACACAATTTGAGGAATTTGCAAGAGCTGCCTTTCAGGCACTAACTTGTCCTCTGCCATCTGGCTACTATCGCTCTCTATGTTTGTATGTCTGTGTGTGTGTGTGTGTGTGTGTCTGTGTGTGTGTGTGTGTGCTCGAGATGTATCATACTCTATTTGTAGTGGGATTGTGCTTTCAACAGTATCATGTTAGTGCAATATCACTTGATTGCAACAGCCGAGTACTCCACTAATCTTACTGTGGTAAACTGAGTACTCCACTAATCTTACTGTGGTAGACTGAGTACCCCACTAATCTTACTGTGGTAGACCGAGTACCCCACTTATCTTACTGTGGTAGACTGAGTACCCCACTAATCTTACTGACGTATACCGAGTACTCCACTAATCTTACTGTGGTAGACTGAGTACCCCACTAATATTACTGTGGTATACTGAGTACCCAACTAATCTTACTGTGGTAGGCTGAGTACTCCACTAATCTTACTGTGGTAGACTGAGTACCCCACTAATCTTACTGTGGTATACTGAGTACCCAACTAATCTTACTGTGGTAGGCTGAGTACCCCACTTATCTTACTGTGGTAGACTGAGTACCCCACTAATCTTACTGTGGTAGACTGAGTACCCCACTAATCTTACTGTGGCAGACCGAGTACCCCACTAATCTTACTGTGGTATACTGAGTACCCAACTAATCTTACTGTGGTAGGCTGAGTACTCCACTTATCTTACTGTGGTAGACTGAGTACCCCACTAATCTTACTGTGGTATACTGAGTACCCAACTAATCTTACTGTGGTAGGCTGAGTACCCCACTTATCTTACTGTGGTAGACTGAGTACCCCACTAATCTTACTGTGGTAGACTGAGTACCCCACTAATCTTGCTGTGGCAGACCGAGTACCCCACTAATCTTACTGTGGTATACTGAGTACCCCACTAATCTTACTGTGGTAGACTGAGTACCCCACTAATCTTACTGTGGTAGACTGAGTACTCCACTAATCTTACTGTGGTAGACTGAGTACTCCACTTATCTTACTGTGGTAGACTGAGTACTCCACTAATCTTACTGTGGTAGACTGAGTTCCCCACTAATCTTACTGTGGTAGACAGAGTACCCCACTAATCTTACTGTGGTAGACTGAGTACTCCACTAATCTTAATGTGCTAGAATGAGTACTCCACTTATCTTACTGTGGTAGACTGAGTACTCCACTAATCTTACTGTGGTAGACTGAGTACCCCACTAATCTTACTGTGGTAGACTGAGTACCCCACTAATCTTACTGTGGTAGACCGAGTACTCCACTAATCTTACTGTGGTAGACTGAGTACCCCACTAATCTTACTGTGGCAGACCGAGTACCCCACTAATCTTACTGTGGTATACTGAGTACTCCACTAATCTTACTGTGGTATACTGAGTACCCAACTAATCTTACTGTGGTATACCGAGTACTCCACTAATCTTACTGTGGTAGACTGAGTACTCCACTAATCTTACTGTGGTAGACTGAGTACTCCACTAATCTTACTGTGGTAGACTGAGTACTCCACTAATCTTACTGTGGTAGACTGAGTACTCCACTAATCTTACTGTGGTAGACTGAGTACCCCACTAATCTTACTGTGGTAGGCTGAGCCTTCAGAGCGTCCTCTATGGCCTCCACAGCTTCTTTGAATCCCTTTGGAATGCGATTATTCAGCTTGAACTTGTTTCTGTGATCTGAGTACAGGTATACATTGTCCTCAGGAATCCAGGCACTACAATGAAACCGTAAGTCAATTACCACACTGAAGTATCATAAAGGAGTTATTTCCATACACATTCCTACTATAAATATATAGCAACAAACACAACCTAGCGAAATGTGTGTTTACTTACATAGTAATGAATTTACTAAAAATGTTCCTTGCAAATATTTTTTGCAATTCAATTTTGTTGTATCTGAAAAAATACAATGATGAATTTAATTCCGTAACATTGTTATCCTTAAAGTCAAATATGCTTGTTTATTTACTTGTATTGGATTAACTAAGATCTATGTAATGGCTTATCTGTCGTGGGTTTTATCTTTCCAACTTATTTAAGTCTGTTATTACATACAACTGTACTATTAACTTATTCACCCCTGAAGAAACATTTGAACTTTTCCATTTCAAAAGTTTCAGGGATGAATGAGTTAAAGTAGCACAAATATTTTTTTTTATCAAATTATAAAGCTAAAATAAAATAAGTATTTGTATACTAAAAATGTATGATAACATATATCCTTAATCCAGATCCAATATCCTATTGGCCATGGCCTATGGTCTGTCTGGTTCAGTAATCGGAGGTGGATATCACAAGGATATTCAAACAGAGCTCAATCCATCCCAGATTTACGATTACGTGTTGCTTGTTATCTGACCTGTAACATTTATTGTCCTTTGAGTATGTTTTGTTTTGTACACTTGTGAATATCACATGATCCAAATAACAATTGGACATCATTTTATTGTGAACCATAATTTGCACCTTAGCTCTACGTATACAATGCCAATGTTAAATTGTTCTGTTGATGGTAGGCCTTGTCTACATTTTTCTTTTTACATTTCTCATTACTCTTTGATGGAGCTCTGTTTGAATATCTTTTTGGTATCCACCTCAGAACCAGAACCAGACAGATCACAGGCCATGGCCAGGGATTTCCACAAATTTCAGTGGATACGAGGTTGTGAAGAATAAGGTCCGACTCCCAGAACAGGAAGGAAGCACATTTTCAGTTACCGGCGGTACTACCGTGAACTTTGCCAGGCTCAAAAATTAATCTTAGATATAAGGTGTTAAAAATAGCAAGGGATTGTCAGGATACCTGAAACACACAGATTTGCCTTAATCAAAACATGCTTCGATTGTATGCTCACTAACACTGGATGTCTAAAAATGGTACCAATGAGAATTTGAGCTTATTGACAAATTCATCATCAAAACTTACTAATTTTCAGAACCAAAGAAGAAAACAAAATGGTGTGGTTTCTTGTTAGAAGGTCGCTTCACTTCATTCTTTGGCTCAATAATCTGAAAAGAAATTGATAACAGAAAATTAAAGATAAACTGGAGTACCGTTACAGGTTTGGTTTTGTTCTCAATATCTTGAACTAATAACAATGGATTCAAAAGGGATCTCTGTCATCTATCAAATATTGATAATAATATCAGGTATATTGTTATGTTACATTATAATTTCATCAAAATAATCCCAATTGACATTAACTTGACCAACTGTTTTTTAGTACAACCATGTACAATTAATAGTAGATTAAAAAGCATTTGTTTTCATATACGGAGTGAAAAAAAGAGAGATTTTTTAGGTAAGTATCTAGTAATTTTGCATTTCAACGAAAACCAATATGGCTTATTATGCCATAAGCATCAATACAATAGTGAGAATATCTACAGTGCAATAACAGTGAACCCCTGGTCAGTTAAACAAAATAAAATAAATATTTTTCACTTGCCAATCCTGCTTGATTAACAAGAACTTATAATCCCTAGAATGATATGTAGTTTGAACAATCCGAGTTACCATCAGCAATAATCCTATCAAACAGTGAAGTCATTGATATATATGAACAATGACTGCCTACATAGCTATTGCGAAATATTTGCAAACCTGGCAATGGCTTATAGTACCCTATAGCTACATGTCTTTCTTACATTAACTTACATATCAATAATGTATTATTCAGTTAAATCTGCAAGCAACAGTTAAGCTGAGCAAATTATATGTAGACAGTAACCAGTAGATGCAAAAAAAAAACACTATCAGCATGCTGATGGTTGATCACCCTTATTCCATATTTTCGATGAAAGAGAAAGTGGTTGATATCTGATATATGACTGAAACTGTTTTGTTCATCTTCCCCCTTTTTTATGTATCAATAGAACTTCACAAAGAATTTGTGTGATTCAGACCCACCTGGATGGTCAGTACACACACCCTGCAGTAACAAGGATATCATTTGACCACAGGATATAAGAATTTGTGTGACTTTGGACTTAATAATGGAGATTTCGAGGGAGACTAGTAAACTTTGGGGTGAGTGATTCTTTTAGTCTGTATTCTGTATTTTTGGTATGTTTGTGCACAAAATATGAATGTACATCATAGATGACTACAATCAGATCACAAGTGATACTCAGAAGTCAGTTCTTAATGCTGCTGTGAAAATAGATCAGTTTGAACGAGTTCATAGAGATTAATGTACTGGTGATAGCCGTAATATGATCAATCACAATAATTACCCCTGGTAATTACCCCAGGACTTTTTAAAAATTTCATTTTGTTCTTATTTTTACAGGGTAACACATTTAGATTGACATATATTACCTTGCATAAAATTTCAACAATAATAATTGAACAATTTAAAATGTGGATAAGCAGGGTTTCAAACTATCAATGGACACAAAAGTGTTGTTTTAATGTTTAAAACGTGAAATTATCTGCCCATGTCAACTGACCAGAGGTTTACCATAATTATCAATTAACTTTATCATAAAAGTTCTTGCATGTGCAGTAGCCTAACTGAACTAGATTATTTTTTTGGAAGTAACATGGTTCAGATTTGCAATTTCCAGGGTTAAGTTATATCAGACTGTCACATTTTAAAATCTTATTTCGTCTTAAACATATTAAATATCTATGGAACTGAGTCACTGATTTTTTCTGTATCATTGGAAGCAGGAGCTTGTGTAGATGCCCTAGTAGATACATCGATTAAACAACACACATATATACCTACACATAAATTTGAATAACAAATAATAATTACTGTTCACTCAGATAAACATACACTATCAAAACTACAATTCTCATCAAATTTGATAAAAGAGGGTATCACTTATGAAACAGTGAACAAAATTATGAGACTGATTTTCAGATTGTTTTGTCCAAATTAACGGTTGTTTAGTAGCAATAAAATCCTTTTGTCCTTGTTTCTTCGTCCCAATTTCTTCCATAAATATCGATGTAAAAAAATATTAATTACTACAAAGCAAAAATTTATTTTTGAAATCATCATCTGATTAAATACTGGAGACTGGAGGGAAAGGACCTGACTATATGTATGCGTGTTGATGTGAGAAAAAATAAATGCATGTAGTTTAACTATATATTGATGGTAAAAAAAAAAATATATGGCGACTATTGCATGTTTTGAAGGGCTTGCTGAACCTGAACTTATACATCATTTGAATTGATTCAAACAAATTGATTGAGGATATGAGCTGTCTTGTCAACAGAACAATGGGGGCAATGGGTAGACTGGTTCTGTATGTTTGCTAATGGATAGTAAGCAAATGTTTACATAACTAAATTCAGATATGTATGGTCAAATGTCTTCATTTATGTTGCACATGACAATAACGACTCCACAAGGTCCCATTTCGAATGGCATGTCGGCTGGGTTCTCGTTCTTGACTATGTAAACCACTACACCCCCCGGTTTTCATCAAGCACCGGCTACATCAACTTGTATCTTCTCACCTTTCCAGGCCATGCCGGGAATCCCTTCATCTTTGCCCTACAAAATAGTGAATTACATACATGAATAAGACTTTTGCACATCTTAAAACTTGAAATCAAATTCGTACACGGCTAAGACAACAAATCACTTACCACACAAGATCGTCAACTTCAAATTTAGACTCCATCTTGAAATTTGCATGTGAACAGTGCATTGTGGGTAAATTTTCGGCGTGGGTAAAGAAACGGTTTTTGTTTACTATTGCAAGGTGGTCAAAGGGAACTAACTCGACCTAATGATCAGTTAAAAAGACTTCTGTTATTAATACAATGTACTCAACTTTGACAAGTAAATTTGTGCACTTAATAATAAAGATTCATATCTTGATTTAGTTTAACACAAACCAGCTGAAATGGGTATGCAATTTCGAAAGTCTTCAAAAAGTATATAATTATTCAGAGACGTATAAAGCCATATATATACGTCTCTGAATTATTGAAGTGTTTTTAGTTAATCCAGAATTAGTTTTACCCTAAATCCCTATCGCTCTATGTTGTTCAGTAATAAAATCCTGTTTGTCCTAGGTTGTTCATCTGTATTAAAAGATACCCTGCACAACCAAGCTTACATTTCTTTTTGAATCATGCAATAAATTAGTTATGCAGATACGGTGTGTCGGTGGTAAAATAAGACTGATTTATATGGATTAGTAAGAACACTTATTTTTTTATTTAAAACTATCAAAAACGAAAAGAATTTACCACAAAATGACGAGGAGGAGCGCCCGTGTTGATACAGGTAAGTCAACCAGACCGAATACACAGGTTTATCATTAATTAGTGTTCATTGATCAATCAACAGGTAGGCAATTAGTTACTGTAACTAGCGCCCCTGATCTATCTAAAGTGGACCAGAGACATTTCCAATAAATAGGAACTGTAGACAGGTAATTAAAGACGGGTACCTTAGAAGTCCCAACGCCGGGTGTAAAACGGATATATTTTCGGTGCCTGTATCGTAACTAACTAACTACTAACGAAGTCACATTTTGGCGACACGACATTCTGATCCCACTTCTCCCACATCGAGCTCCTCTCAACCCGTGCTCTTCCGGGTCCAGATAGCTAGGGGGTGCAAGAAAATAAAATTCGCTTGTTAAATGCTATTAACTGAAAGTATTGATTGCTAGTTAAGTGATCTGTGTAGAAATATTACATATGCACGTCTCTGGTCCTAGTCACCGTATTTGGTGCGAGTTATATGGAGGGTTAAAAGGGATATACATAGAAACAAAACAGTTACAAAGCTCACATATTCATTATACTTTCATTATAAGAAAGGTAAATTACTTCGTTCACGTTACACACACTTTTCACTAGTGAGACAATCATTTGACGCCATAAAGACGTCATTTGTTTATGACGTCATAACAGTATTATTACACGTGTAATAACATATTTATGACATGGTTATATGACATGATAAAATGGGTCAGTTATGTGATACATACATGTAAACGTAATATTTATTACATGACACACATTCATACAACTCAAACCCTAGCTTCATATGAAGTGTATAATTAAACATAGAGTTCTAAATAAATTAGTAGTAAAAATGTAATTATGAACATCGGATAGATAAATGTGAATATCGGAGCTACCAGAACCAAGCAAGTCAACATTTGAATACAAAGGTGTCAAATATATCATTGAATGTCTGAATGTCTACAGCAAGTGCGAACAGTAGTGGAAATAATGTTTCAGGATTTTTATATGCCCCCCCCCCCCCCCCACCACCTTAATTATTAACATATCGATATATTTAATATCCTTTGATTGGAAGTAGCAAGGAATTTAGATGCTTTCTAAGTCCGTGGACTAGATTCACAGATAGCCAGTGAAGTCAAAGACGTCATTTTAATACTGCATTTTAATTTAACTAAACAAGTGTTCATGTATTATAAATGTGGAATTTGAAACTGATCTAACGTAAAATAGTGATCCTCCGCCCCGTCCCCGCCACCAGCCCCCGCCCCAGCTTAACTCCCTCCTCTTCCACTCTAAATCTGATATATTTATCATCGTTCCCTTCTATCCGTAACAACTCTGATGACCTTGTTAGCTGTCAAGGTTTGGTGTTTGGGCGCCCGGGCATATATTGTACAGTTAAATCACCCAGTTAAATTACACAGGTCTATCATTAATTATTGTTCTTTTATCAGTTAACAGGTAGGTAGTTAGTTACTGTAACTAACGTCTCTGATCTATCTACAGTGGGCAGAGACGTATCATTACGTAATATCTGGGTGGTATTGTTTCCAATAAACAGGTACTGTAGACAGGTAAGACTGTGCCTCAGAACGGCACACCCTCAGAACGAACTCCAACTCCCCTGACTTTGGCGACACGTCACTCTCATTCCACATCGAGCTACTGTCAACCCGTGCTCTCCCGGGCACAGGGACCTGAGAATTTGTTACAGCTAGTTTTGGACCTAAAATAGGGTGTTTAGAGTAATTTTACACATTTGTGGGGTTAAGATCAAGGGATTTTTATCGAAAATTGAGTAACTGTAGTGCAAAACCATCTTTTGTGTATGGAAAGATTGGTAAATAGTAAGTGAGATAATTCTCACGAAAAATTTATTTTAGGTCCAAAACTATCTGTAACAAATTCTCAGGTCCCTGTGCTCCCGGGTCCAGAAAGAGTATGTAAGAATTAAAACTACAAACAATATGTTGTAAGTACTTGGTTTGTTACATGTATGACCAGATAATTACGAAGTACACATGTATTACCAAATAAACCCGACAAATAGACATTCCTAAATTGAAAAAATCATATCTCATATCGGAGGTGGTTATATTAATTAATTTACGATGCTGCCTTGTCTCATCTTCTGGCGTTTGTATTATCTATACATTATTTGGTCGAAGCAGGGACGTATATGTGAGATGCCCCACGTGGGATTCGAACTCGCAACCCAGAAGTGGAGGGCTAGTGGTAAAATGTCGGAACACCTTAATAAAGTTTTCGCACTATAAAATAATATCATACATGTGCGTCATCACAAAAAGAAAATGGTTTGATATGATAACTGTATTAATTAAAATTAATCAATAGCGAAAAGATACTTGCTGACTTTCTGACTTTGACTTTAAACATATTTTATTAACCAAAGTTTGGAGAAAAGTATTTGGCACAAGTTATAGCAACTTATGAAGCCATCTCCTTACAACATTTTATCAAAACAACAGATGACAATAAAGACTGTTAGTTTAAATACATTAGTAAGAAACTAAATCAATAGTGATATTTACGATTATGGGGTAGAAGGTTTACCGAAAATTGTTCCAAACCCCTCAAAACCCGTAAAAGTTCTCCTAGAAGGCAGTTTATGTCCAAATTTTGCTTAATCAAATTTTCATGTTCCAGTGGTCCACATACATTGTTTTCGATACCACGTGATAATAGGAAATTAAGTCACCCATGGATCTATTTTATAAAATATTCAACATCTTATGATCGTCTAGTAAAAATTCGTCATCTTCCAGAACTTTTCGAAAACGGTCTTAACAGTCAAATCCAGGTGCTCATCTTGGTAAGCATTGCTTTTTTCGATTTACTAATAGAATAACGTTTACCAATACAAGCTGTATCATGTTGTAATGCTTCTTTATAATGAACTTTAATGAAAGTTTCGTCATAGACCTGAAATAATCTATTGATAGACATGTGCTTGACTTTTTAAAATTGTGATTTCTTCTAAAAAGGAATTTTCAACTAAAAATCAGGGACCTATATATGACATATACGTCCCTGTAAAAATATATCACATTAGTAAAATGTTTGAATTTCAAATAGCCTTTAAAATTCAAACTTTTTCAATCAGGTGTGGAATCTAAGTTAATGAAAAAAAAAATTTGAGAGAATACAAACATTATGGAACGTATGTAAGTAAACGTATTTGAAAACCAAGAATTTACTTGTATAAAATGGTTGAAAATGTCCATCTTCTGAAAGAAAAAAAGCCCGGATGTTTTCAACTCCCCCAAAGGGACCAATTGAAGATTTGCATTTAGAAAAACACTTGCTCGATCTTCCTCCACGACTTGCTAATATAAATTTATATTGTATATTTCGAAAATTTTAAAATACCCCGAAAGCCTAAAAGGGTAAACTTTTGAAGAGAAAAAAAAATCGCGTTTTTACGCGAATAAACGGGTAATAACACCTTTCAAGCGTCGTTATTACACAAAAAAGGTCGTAATAAAAAATGACCCTTCTAGGCTTTCGTAATGATAGATTGGGAAATGTCCCAAGAGAAAGTAAAATTTGTAACCTCTGTAATCTAAATGAAATTGGAGACCAGTTCCCTTATTGATTAAATTGTATTGACCACGGAATCAGATTAGTCTATCCAAGTCCATGTAATGACCAACAAATATTAGTTAACAGATAGAATTTTATATCCAGATATCATTTTAACCTTTAAGTTCCGTACTCAATTGAATTATGTAGTCAACGCAGATAAATAGCACTTGTTAATGTATTAAGGTTATAATGATTTTAAAAATGCCATGGTAAAAAAATGTATAGATACATATTTTTATACATGATTTACGTTTATGGGAATAAAATCCTTGTCATTAATCATATTGCGAAAGGGATGTCAACTCTTCAACGTAAATAGGCACTACATTGTATACATGAAGGCCTTATGCCACTCACAATATAAAGTCGCAACATATTATTTGTTGCATTTCAACCATGCATCTTACTCTTTCTTCTTCTTCTTCTTCTTCTTCTTCTTAATCATTCAATTACCTATGTTTGTTCAATGATTTTCGGGAATAAATTCTAGTTCCATATAATTTTTCTCATACGAGTTGCCTCCCGTTGACTTATTACAGTGAGGACAAATGGCATTTATTTAAAAAGGCGAAGAACATTTTAGACTATAAGATATTTTAGAAATTATTTCATATGAAAAGAAATTTATTTATCATAAAACAATTAGAATGCGCATCGCCTGTTTGTTTTTTTGTTGTTGTTGAAACAACAATTTAATGTTGTTGTATATCATCAATTTTTCATGCGATCATTTGATTTTGCAGAGGAAAACTAAAGTTTAAATTGAAAGAAACTATTTATACCTTCAGTATGCAATGGAAAAATATAAACTAGTTATGGTCTAAAGTGAGCGCCAAAAATTATTTCCCGTGTTGTGTTGATTTGATGTTTTTTCATGGCATTTTATTGAAAAATGACCGAATTGGTTAATTTATTTAAAAGACCACAGAACAAAATTATAACTGCTGCAGTACACTGCTACAATAACATTGTGACCTTAGTTAAAGAAAATAAAAGTCGACTTTTATGTTCAAACAGCTCCAAAAACATAAATAAAAAAGATATGAATAGGCTATCTATCGATGTATAAAATTCTGTTATCGAGGTTTCAAAGTTCTGTGTAAGATTTTTAAAAATAGGATCATGTATGCTTAATTTAAATGATTTTTAAAGACTTATTCTGTTATCGCAACTTTTTACACAGATTTGAATCAGTTTCATTGAAATAACATGAAATTAACATTTCACAAATCCCGCCCTATGAGACAACAAGCGATCACGTGACCTTACCTACCGTTTTGGCCTTTTTACTCATGTCTTGCACTTCATCCGAGTTTGAAATGGTTGTTTTATTCATTTATTTTTGTTTAACTTTTAAAATAAACATATTTATTAGACATTAATTGCAATATATATATGTTAGTTTCAAATAAAATATTTATGTTGTCTTTCTTTTGTCAAATCGCGTATTTTGCCAAAACGGAAATAGATAGAAAGTCGGTGACAGCGCGGATGAATAACGAATGAACCATCTGTAAATAAGGTGAAATAATGGAGGAAAAGTGCTGAACAGTTGTGAATTGAAGACAATATTCATGGAAAATACGAATTTTGTTTTAAAACAAGATGTATTCGGATTTTCCAGAATACGATCACGATTACATTGTCTGATATTGTCAGAAATAACCAATTTATGACGTAGCTGAGCAGTGAAGTGGAGTAAAGATGTAGGAGAATTGTAACAATCTGGGACAGACGGTTTCCCAAAAAAGTATAACTTGGTAGACACACGTGTGGACTTTATTACGAAGTTATTTTGGAAACCAACAGATTGAAACATGTCCAGCAACAGACAGTCTTCAGCTGTGTCCGCCAGGTTGGTATAATTGTAGTAAAATGTGTTTTTCGAACCTTGAAATCGTGAAATGGCCTCGTTCCAAAACACCAATCGTGACCCCCTATATATTCCCATGAATCGTGGGCCCGTGCACTCTAAATGAAAGATGTCACATGTGTTGGTACAGGGGTCATATTATTTAATATTATTACGTAACACTGACTATTCCGTTATATGTTTTTGTTTTAGAACTGTTCAACACACGATATACCATCAGTGTTATAATATATTGTTTACTGTAGTTTGGTGAAACCCAAGTGGAATTTTACTCGGTAGATCCCCTCCCTTTCAACTCAAATTATTTTGCCAAAATCCGTACTGTCCCTTTTCCCAAAGCCCTTATAGATTTTTGTAAGTATTGAAATATTAACCACTGTGAAATGAGTGAATAAACACTACTATACACTTGTAAATTCGAAGAAAGTGTATTTCAAGTCTAATTTGCCCAAAATGTCTAGACTTGACAGTTGCATGGCTCAATATAGCCCAAAATTCCTCTTGCCCTGATGCCAGACTTTCGACAGATAGATGTCTGATGTGGGGCCAGAGCCCACTGTTATGAAAACGTGGACTTATTGAACACCATTCGGCGTCTGAGAGTTTGGAGTTGGACAACAAAATTGAATATGGCACAACACACACCTTGCATATATTGATAAAAACTCTCTATTATCATCACCAACAACCCCTAATTCGCTTGGTTTTCAATCATTAAAAAATTTCCCAGCTGAGCGGACACCATTTTAATAAGTATGCTGTTGGATGACCAAGCAACAAAATGTACTGATCTGGATTGGCAACAAAAGATGATATTCTTGTTCACAACATTTCTGAACCATATCTTTTTGTTGGTATACTGTATTTTGAGAATTCCATGTTTTCATAAAGCAGTGCACATAACTAGGGCCCCATGTCTGGTGTCTGAGTCAGAGGAAACTCCAACAAGGGTCAGTTAGACACAGTGATCAATCTACGTGCAAATCCCGAGTCCAGTACTCATACAATTATGAAAGGACTCATAGAAATTATGGAAATACTTACATTGTGGGACCCATAGTTTTCTGCAATATTTACAAAAAGGACCCATGGAAATAAATTGTAAATTGATCACTGTATACTTATTGAAAATGAAAACTGCATTGGTTGAACCAGTAAATTTTGTTCCAAGTAATTCTTCTCCATTGCCTTGTGTTTTGGGAAGTACTATTGTGTAATAGGTTGAGGAACAATAATAAAGTACAGTGTTATGAATGTGACAGAATGTAGAACAAAATGTACACAGATGAAACCAGGTTCGTCATGAGGCAGCAAATCTGAATGGGAACCAGGGGCTGTAATTATATTTAAAGAAATTATCAGTTGTGATTTTTAGTATATACCCGGTATACATGTATATGCAAACACCCAAACAATGGAAATAAACAATATTTTACGAGAAAGAGGAGAATGAAACTAATGAGATGAGTGAGCCACAAAACAGGGACTTTGAGGTTATATTATGGAGCCAGGACATTGCCACCAAAAGGTCTGTACCAGTTGAACTGGTTCGTAATTTCCTGATATTGTTACGTAAAGTTGTGTCTCTCTACATAACAGTAGTACATGCCGTTGGATCAATGTGTCCCGTGATTCACTGAAGTAAACATGAAAGTGATTTGTGTCAAATTTCTTAAAGAAATACAGCACATCAGTATTATATTGTCCCCATATCCCTTGTGTTTTTCAGTTATTTGACTTGAATGGTGGGTGTCAGATTTGTCAGAAAACAAATGGAAGCATATAAATATGTAAACATTGCTATTTGATAATTGCCCTAGCCTCCACCTTTCAAAGTTATCAGTTTGTGATATATTCATTATAAATATTATGAAGGGCCCTGGCGATTTATATACATTGAAAAAATGAACAGATAATCAATTAAAAAATTCATCTTAAACATAATTGTTTTGTATAATAATTGGTTGACTAAAACAGACAAGCAGAATTGTTATTGACTGGAGAGTTTTCCTGGAAAACAACGCATACTATCCAATCCATGGCAGCAATAACCATGTTGTCCTTAATTATTCATTAGGTCATTTGCACCCATTACTATTGATTTCCATGGCAAGATTGTCAATAATGATCAATAAAAGATCATTAAAATTCTTGAATTTTGTACAACATTAAATTGACATTGTCTTCAAAACAAAAAAAAAGTCATTGCTTATTAGTTCAATTTTTAAACCCACAAAATACACCAAGACCATTTGACAGAGGCTGTTTTAACTTCATATGGTCAATCTACTAATTATGATGTATATGTAATCATAACAGTGCTTTGTGATATCATAATCAGTTTCCATTGTGACATCATGGTTCATGGCAATTAGCTCTCTTGCAGAAAACAGTAAAACTTATAGTTTTATAGGTATTTGATGTGAATTTTGACAGAAAAGTTTCAAAACTGGGAAATGTTTTAAACCTTCTGTCTTTTCTAAAGATCAAAAGTAACAAATTCATGTTAGATAAACATGCTTAACAAAGCACCAATGACACAATGAGAAACCTCCATATATTGAAAACAACTATGTATGCATTAAGGCCTCTCACCATTTTGTACATGTGTAACAGGAGATGAAAAATGCACAGTAAGACCGGGGTTCAAACCTGGGACCTCAACCAATTGTGCTACCTGGTCGTCGATGATCGACCCGGTCTTGATCCACTACATTCCTCCCTCCTTACCAAAGTCTTTGACCCCGAAGCATCACTATTTACAAGTACGCACCCAGTACTTGAAATGAGGTTTGGTCACAGGCACCAAATGTAACAGGAGAGGGAAAATGCACGGCCATACCGGAATTCGAACCTGGGACCTTCCGAACTCTAAAAGAACACCCTACCACTGAGCTACCTGGTCGCCGATCAGGGGGGGGGGGGGGAATTATCCAGTCTAGTTCTGCTACATTTCTTCTTCCTTTTTACCATGTATTTACCCCAAACGACTTAAGTCTGGTTATCCCTTTGCTAAGTGTACTCCCAATGCTTTAGACAGGGTTAGCAAGTTCACCAATTTTGTAATGGGAGAAAGAAAAACTGTAGCGACCAGACCAGGGTTCGAACCCGAGACCTTCTGAATTCTAGACAGACGCTCAACCATTTGTGTTATCTGGTCGCTGACGATCGGCCCTGTCTAGATCTGCTACACATGTATAATGATTTAAAAGGACAAATTCATATTTTATAGAAACATTTAATTGCTATCCTAAACCAGCTTATCATTCATGCTGCCATGTGTATGAGTCAAATGTTGCATTCATTGGTTCTTGGAAAAAATTTAAGTGGTTTCACAAAAGTTGTTTTTAAACATAAAAAAATATCTGGAATGAGGTTCCAACATTGCAAATCAATGTGGGATTCTGTGTATTGTTGTTATTACACATTCGTCTGTGGCCACAAGAAAAAATATTTTTCAGGGTTTGCCTCTCCAAATCATTTTAAAACACTTTATCATCCGATAAGCTTGATATTTCATCATTCCATTTTGATATTTGGTTCTGATCACTTAAACCAAGCAATGAACTTATAACTGATTACAGTTACGTAATACCATAACCATGGGTCATGAGGCTCTTGTTTATAATATTAAATATAGGTGGAAAACATTTCGAAAATTGCGTTGTAATGTTTGTTTTGCCAGAGGTCATGATCACTTTCTAGTTGTACATTTGGCATTTAGAAATGAAAACATGTGTATGTGCCTGTGTGATCTGATTGATGTGGTATCCCATTATAAACAATAAACATTTCTTGACCTGATGGAAGTCAGAATATTGGAAATGGTACATTCCATTTGATGTGTATATTGGAATTCCTACTCCAACTTGTGTTATAGTCCGCTGTAACATTATACACAGGGGAGCTCATTCAGGGATCTGTATGTGTAGGTGTTACAGACTCCTCTGACACTGTGTCCTGTAACTATGTATACCACTGAACTGCTGTGGGCGGCCAGATAATGCCAGTTTGGAATCCCATCCTTCACATGCCTGGCCTTGTACCATTAGTATTCCATAATCACCTAAGAGCAGGGTGTTACAATGCTCAAATTACCACCACGTTTCAATTATCTATTATAATTTATAGTCATTTCATTCAATTGATTTAAGTGTTTAAAAATGAATTTTGATATTCATAAGTAAGGAACGTTAATTACCCTAATAATTATTAATTACAAGAAAAACAATGTTTGAATTGTGTCCATGAAGATGAAGCAAGCCAACACTTTAAGGCCTGAAGTGTTTTAGTGAACTTGACCCCACAGTGATTTGGTTCAGACACAGCTCATAAAGGTTGTTGCTGATTGTGAGTTCCTTGTGTGTACTGGACAACCTTACTGACACATATGCAGTATTCCGGTGTTGTAATTTATACGTGTATATGAAATAGAATAACATGTTAGATATCAGATACCATCCAAGAATTGCCATCAACTACAATAATATATAGCATGTACTCTAATTATAACAATAGGATCTACACTGTAATTAACCAATAATGCTGACGGAAGTTGACTTTTTTTTGTAACCCATGATCATTTGAATAAAATAATGACATCCTACTTGCTTGAATTAACAGATATTTATCTAAGGTATATTAGTGTACATAATAAGATGATCTGTACTAATTAATTTAATATCCAATAATGGACTTTTTTCAAATATAATTCCATGCCTTGCTTGATATATTATGTGTATAATAGACAGAATTGATATAAGTTCCTCTTTTGTCTGATATCACTGTAATTCAGTAATGGATTACAATGCTATTTCCTGGTATGAACTATCATGGCTTTATTAGAAATGAATATATTGATTGCCATGATTGTTTGACTTAGCACAGGTCCTTGGAGAATTCATTACAATTTCTCCCAATTTCCATAAAATTACAAAAGTGTCGCCAATGTAGTTTTAGTTCTACCTAGAGACTATTTAATTGCCAGAACATTTACTTTAAAAAAACTCTTTCAGCCAACAATTTCAATATAGAAAGTTGGAGATTGACATTTTAATAAGTCATGTTTTGAAAATTAGAATGGATATATACATTTATAGTTTGGAATTAGTACAGCACCAACACAAGATGTTTCAACAGATTTGATGGAGTACAACAGACTTTAGTTTAAACTTTCTTTTATTTCATTATAAGCAATTTAAACAAATAACAGAATGACAATGGAAAATAGGAACAAGTGTCGCAGACACTTATGTAAACCTATCACCAGGACTAAACAGCAACTTGTATCTTCAGTACTTGTTAACACCATTTATACACAAACTCTCAATGGTACACGTGTTACCAGTAACTACTAATAATTAATTGTTTAAACAACAGACTTTGAGTGATAACAATGTAACAACACTATAAATACTAGACTAAGAGAATTGGTATTTTCAGTGTTAGGTTGTCTAATTGTAGGTAAAATGTAAATATAAAAAAAAGGAAAAGGGAAAAGAGTATAAAATTTGATGAATCATATATAAAAATATATTATTTCTGCAGGAAACATTTGTTATTATTGTTATTAAACTATGTCAGCTGCAACATGGAATCAGTATAGAAAAGCATATTTGATCGAAAGTTAGCTTTGTAAAATAAAGAATGTATACATGTACAGGTATCTTTAGAATTTCAGTTTTTAATGACAAATCAATGAAGAAGATCTTCATGACAAAATTTTGAAAGAAATTTTTCATGTGCCTAAAACAATTACGAATTGACCTTCTAGATCTGTCAAGCTTAATTTTATTGATGTTTTGGTTATCGGTACACCACTTGCCAAATATAATATCCAGTTGTGGGAAGTATTTATTCCTCCGGTTTGGCAACAAGAAAATAAATAAAATCAACAGTTAACCAACTTTGATATGGGCTATATATATTTAACAGTGAACTCAAGTTGGCGATAGGAAATTAAAATGGTCCAAAGAGGGAAAATATGCATTATTTTTTTTTGAAAAATTTGAGTCTTCATTAGGTATGAATGATTAAATATTTGATTGTATTTGTCATGGAACTTCCTATGGTATTCCCCCCCCCCCACCCCCATGTTACTACGAAACTTATTTGCAATAGAAACGAGGTTAAAAGTATGCGACGAAATATTGAAATAAATATTTCTTCATCATTTATATATTTCATAACATAGCCTACATGTATGTCATATTGATTTTCAGCAAACAAAAACTGTCAGTATGAATTGCTGTAGACAAATATAACTCTGTTTTATGGATGTGTCAAAGTAGTACATAGCATTTATTTGAGTTTGTTGTAATTTGTTGGTCTGCTGAATATGTTTTGACAGGTGTTGTTGATCTATTTACAGTCATGCAGACTATGCCAGAATGAAGGAGGCAAAAGAGCAGGCACAGAGACACCGGGAAGCTCAAGCTCGCTCCTCAAAAATGGCTGCCAAACCCAATGACACCTACCGAGAATGTTCAAACCTCTTTCCACAACAGCCTCGCAAAGTAAGTGGTATTGGAGTTAGACTAGACTTAATGCAAGTACTATATTGTCCCAATACATAGTTATAATTTTGACGAGATATACTTCTTCAAATATTGGAAATACTGGTTAAACTGATGCAGAATTTAGGTGAAAGATCAAGTTGAATCGGAGTCAAATTGAAGTTAACTTACATGCAAGTGACAAAATGGCAGATTATTATGTGAAAATTTAAAATCAAATGAATTACATGTTATTTCACCTCATTCAAATGATCAGCATTAAGCTGTAAAGTTTTAAGTATATTCATATCTAGAATGTTATGTTGACATAGCTTGTTGCACATGCACAGATACGAATTGTCTCCCCCAGGTCATACAAAAGGACTCTGTTGTTGCGAATGCGTTAGGGGACCATGATGATGCCAAACAGTTTTTCAACAGTGCTTTAGGTGTTCACAGCTATTCGTATCCTCAGACACCTCTAACGGAGAAGAAGCGGCCGTTTCCCACCCAACACAATGGCAAGTCTCGTCAAAAAAACCCTTCTAGTGCTAGAAATCTTGCCACAAATGTGGTTTCTGTTGGTGACCCTGACAGATCTGCACCTGACAAAACCAAACCACCGCCACAAAAATCTGGTAGTAGTGCTTCCAGAGACCGGACTTCCAGAGAAGGACAATCAGCGTCTCGGCGATCCGGTGGCGACATCAACTCCAGTCGGTCGGTCTCTCCAGTCAAACCTCCTTCTGACCAATCCAACCATGACCATCAAAACCAGCGAAATCACACTTCAACAACCTCCTCATCTTCATCTGCGGAACGCAATGGGAGCCCAGTACGCAAGCAAACTAAGCCACCTAGTAAACCTATACCGCAAAAAGGCGCTAGCAACTCCGCCTCGGAGGACAAGAAAATTAAAAGCAAGATAGAGGAGGAGAGCAATTCATCAAAACCAAGCAATCAGAATGTTGATGACGCCTTTCCTAGACCTACCATAAATAACAAGCGAAAACCTCTGAAACTCAAAATTGAGGTAAGTGATCAGATCCAAGAACTTGTTAATTTATGAGAGTTAGGGTTTAATTAGGGTTTAATTAATGTATTACTGTACCCCTGTGTGAGTTGTGTTTTACAGTGTGTTTCTGGATAACAGTTGTAAAAGTGTTGACTGTATGATCTGTCCGGATCCCTGCAGCTGGCACCAAAATGTCAGTTTACAAGGGACTGAGTAAAGTACAAGAATACCAAGGATATTTTTAAAAGTCTGGCGAAGTGAAAATATATTGCTTACTATGTTTACTTTGTGATAATATCTGAATTTGATCCACCGATTTTGAATGATAGAGAATGTGAATAATTATTTCAAAACAAATACTCTTTAAGCTTCACAGAAGTTTCATCCATTGTTTATGTAGTGGTGATATTAGTTAATGCTTTAAACCCTGATCAGGCCTGTCTAAACAGTGTCCTGGGATAGGGGAAAGAAGGCTCTTTCTCATGTCTATTGTTGCTTCTGTTTCAGCATCAGGGACAAGACCCTCATGACGTTGCTGACATCTTACAGGTAAGACTACAATCACTTCAATTATAATGTTTTGTTATAAAGTTGTTTGTTAAGGTCGTGAATTAAATATAGACTCTATTCCCATGTACAGATGTACTTTGTAAGCCCACTTTGTCAGTAAGCTTATGTTGCTTCATCTGTTATCCTTCCAATACTATACATTGTTTCTGTGTATTGTAATACACTGTTTCTGTGTACTGTAATACAATGTTTCTGTGTATTGTAATACACTGTTTCTGTGTATTGTAATGCACTGTTTCTGTGTACTGTAATACAATGTTTCTGTGTATTGTAATACACTGTTTCTGTGTACTGTAATGCACTGTTTCTGTGTACTGTAATACACTGTTTCTGTGTACTGTAATGCACTGTTTCTGTGTACTGTAATACACTGTTTCTGTGTACTGTAATACATGTTATTGTTATTCTTTGTTTCTGTGGATATGCCAAAATGTCTAAACTAATGTAGAAGCAGAAGGGTCAAAAGTAATCATGGAGTAAGGAATTCTGTACATCATTGTGTTTTTGTAGAGTAATGTATATGAGTGGATAATTCTAAATATTTTAATGTGAAAATAAATATAGGTAGGATGTAAAAATAACATATGTAGGTAATAAGCTTAGTTCAGATGTGTATTGTTGAAATACTGTTAATAGATCTACCTATTCTTGTCCATCATATATGCCCTCTTTACAAACCGAATTCCAGGAGAAAGCAGTTAAGTTTTCTCCTTTTTACACCACCTGTTGCATAAGTACCAGGCTGTGGCATATGTGTGTAGTCAAGGGTGATAAATAGTGTTATATTTCTAGTTCAGTAGTTTTGTACTGAAAAATGTAAATGAAATAATGAATGTGTGCAGGTCAACTTCAGTCAGTGATGGTAGTACCTGGTTATCTTGGAAAGAAACTTTATGCATGACAAATTTAAATATCAAAACTATTTGAACAGACTCACAATAATGCTTGAACTTGAAAGATTTACTTCTACCTTTTGATAAAACTTCATTTATTGGTCATATGTGAGAAATACAAGAAACAAGTCCCATTATCCTGATAAGGTCACGGTCACCACTAAGACAGATATTTATTGACATCACTCTAGCAGTTTCCATACATGCTATTTCAAGTGCAAAATAGTGGTATTTGTGATTTTTTGGGTGAGATTTATTAAAAAATAGTGAGATTTTCTCTCTGAATTAGTGAAAAATTTAAAACTGAATATATGCATAATATTATCTCATTTGTGTAATTCTGAAGCTTCCAATTCCTTTCATTGTTTTAATGAACTTATAGAGGTTTACCAGTACTTTGAGTATTGGTTAATTTTATGTGACATAATGATCAGCATAATGAAAGAAACAATTTACATGTGAAAAACCAATGCTTTTAAAGCAACAAACAATGGCTGTCTAGTACTTCGTGAACCTTTTTGCATATTATTTTGAGTGTGGCTGTCATTTGTTGGACTTGTATTTAGTAACCGAGATATTGCCTGCATCAGACGTATTTATCTCACCTGAGCTTACCTGTGTAAAGTATGGATACTGAGATAAATGCTGATAAGGCGGTTCAGGACAGGTGGCCACAAGGTCAGCGATACTGTATAACCAGCATAGCTATTGGTCAATTACACAATTTTAATACGTAACATCTAAGTGATACGAAAAAACAAATGCTTGAATTTTAGATAACCTTTTAAAAAGTTTTGTCAGAGCCTTGCATGTCTTTATCAGTCCATGACCTCCTAGAACACTACAACATAAATGTATTGTTATTTACCTGTAAGCTATTTACGTTATATATCCTCTATCTGTTTACTCCCAAATGGTCCTTGATGACCTGCTAGTGTTCAAGTTTTCTGTTTGTTTTGAAATTGTATATATCTCTATTTATGAATAAGTTATTTTTATCTCTCATTTAATATTTATTTCCTTTGTTGCCAATATTTCATTACAATATTTATATGATCACACTACACCATACTACAACCAACACACATTAATTGGTGTTATGTGGCATGAAGACGACAGTCATACTAAAGCTTGATACTGGAAAGGTCTTATGGGAGCAACACATAATTGACTGAAGCTGCACATCAACTGAGTATTTCTGTTGTTAAAACAATGAATGGAAATTTCTGACTGAAATATTAATTGATTTGGAAGGCCCAAACGTATTTATCAGTTGTAGGAAGGGAAGTACAAATCCATGATCAGGGCATTGGTCACAAGGCAGATTTGCCCTGGAACAATAGACCTTGTTCAGTATTTTGTTCATTTAGTACAACTCGGTTTTTGTAAAAATGTTTTCTTTCCAATGAAATACAGGATAATCTCTGAAAACTGTAAAATGGAAAGTTCAAGCTAGGTTATATAAATCCTGTTTGTTGCTTTTGGAGCAGGTGCTCTTTTGGCAGTTGTTGAATTATCATCGATGTCGTTCTGTTTATAGAAATAATAAATTTAAACATGAATACAAGTTGGTAATTTGGAGCTATTTTTAAGTGTACTTCCTGAACAGTGCCATGCTGCGTAATGTTTAATGTGTTCAGGTCATCAGCCTACAACAAAATAGGCTTCAGGCTACAGTAGGTTGTCCTTACCTGACCCTTGTCATTACCTAACTCTAGTTAAGGGAAATAGCAGGTGTTCACTTATTTGATTTTAAATCAACTAGAGAGTTACCTTCATAGAGAATTGAATTGAACTGCTATTGAGAACATGAAGATGAAAAGTGCTTGAATTTGGAGTCGGTGCTTGAAAAGTTCTTGAATCAAGTTCAGTGCTGGAAAAGTGCTAGAATTTGCTCACAAATACCTGAAAGTGCTTGAATTCATGCTATGCAATTTTTCCAGATTTATATGAATTTAAAAAAAAAAATCATTTGAAAAAAAAAAGTCAACCCAATTGAACAAGCTTCTGTGTAAAACTTAATGCTTATCAAGTGAGATGTGGTCTCACCACAGCTGTTATAGGTAAACTCTGGTGAAAACAGATTTGATCTAAACAGAAATCTGAATATATCTTTTTGTCGAGTCATTAGTGATACAGCTTTTATGGTGTGCATTCATTTACCGAGAAATTAATGGGGTGTTTCTACTGCACTATTTAATGTTGGGTGATCAAGTGTGATCAAGAGTGGTGTACTGGTATTATCCCAGGGGAGTGTCCTG
This sequence comes from Mimachlamys varia, assembly GCA_947623455.1. Classification (NCBI taxonomy): domain Eukaryota; kingdom Metazoa; phylum Mollusca; class Bivalvia; order Pectinida; family Pectinidae; genus Mimachlamys; species Mimachlamys varia. The sequence goes on along the minus strand of OX392537.1, from coordinate 11,457,547 downwards.
AATTTTGACCAAAGACCTAAGAAAAAGCTAAATTGTCCCTGGTGCATTTTTGCATCGGATCACAAGAATTTAGTATGTGTGTGATCTAAAAAATATTCATTGTTTTGTATCAAATTTAGGCCAGTATTACCTTTATTTCTTTGCTGAACCTAAATCAAGTCCTATGTATAATATCACCTTACTTCTTGTGTGTATCAGACTTTCAGAGACTATAACTGCAGTTATATGCCACACTCTAGTCTTCCCCGTTGGCATATAAATCTGTAAGGTTCAAAAGATCCTTCAGAAAACTCATTGATCATATTTGGTTCCTATCTTCTGTGCTAGTAAAGTGAAGGTCTTTACAAAGTCAGTGCTTTGAGATCAATCTGGTCTTACTCTTACACGTAGAAGTGATCAGAAGGAGATAAAGTTTAAAAACAGTAAATATTAAATAGATCTAATTAATTAAGATAAAAATAAAATCTTGATGCAAATTTAACATGATTCTACTGATCAATCAGATGCAATATCAATTTATTAACTCTAGAGAACTGTTCAAGAAGAACACAAAGTCTTGATGCAAATTAGATACATGAATTATTTAAATGAGATGCATGCTTTATATAATTTTATTTATATAGAACTGTCGTGTGTCTATTATTAATGTTTTCCCACAAGTATTGTATCGGGCAGTATAGGAATTGTTAGTGCATTACTGGGAATAAAGATGGATTGTCCAAATCCTCTTTTGTCATGTACGTGACCAACGTCTGGTATGATGTTTCATGTTATATACTGACATTTTGTCTCAATATGGTGGACTTAATCTAACGCATACATAGGTAAATTATGTAGGGATGGCCTCAATGCTGAGCTGGTTACTGACCCATTGATGTGTACTTCTGATACAGCTGGACTCTTACTTCTGCCTGTGGGCAAATGGAGATTTTATACAGAGATCTATTGCCATTTTTTGTCCAGTATTAAAACAGGACTTGATGGTTATTGAGCTTCAACTATGTGTATTGCTCCTTCACATTAAACAATAGTCAATATTGTGGAGGTTTTTGCATATTTCAGGAGACAGGGTTTATCTAATAAACAGAAGTTTCCTTGGAAACCAGCAAAAAAAGGAAATTGTTTTACACCCTTATATTCTTTCTAAAGATTGAATTTCAGTCGAAGAGAAAAAGCTGCTCTCTGATTGTAAAATTTCTGGCGGCAATGGTATTTTAAAGGTTAAATTGATTGCCTGAGAGAAGGAATTGATATCTTGGCAAGTTATTGAACTCCATGTAGCATATCATACATAGGTTATATAATATATGCCTGGGCTAATTTCTGTACGTGAGATTGTTATCAAACTTAAGATTATCATGAACAGTAACAGAGTTTAGGGGTACATCAACAGTAGTAACATTGTTGTTCTGTCTGAGGGTGATCCAGTGAATGTTTCTGTTCACTGTAAGTGTTAGTGTGTTAGTAACATTGTTGTTCTGTCTGAGGGTGATCCAGTGAATGTTTCTGTTCACTGTAAGTGTTAGTGTGTTAGTAACATTGTTGTTCTGTCTGAGGGTGATCCAGTGAATGTTTCTGTTCACTGTAAGTGTTAGTGTGTTAGTAACATTGTTGTTCTCTCTGAGGGTGATCCAGTGAATGTTTCTGTTCACTGTAAGTGTTAGTGTGTTAGTAACATTGTTGTTCTCTCTGAGGGTGATCCAGTGAATGTTTCTGTTCACTGTAAGTGTTAGTGTGTTAGTAACATTGTTGTTCTGTCTGAGGGTGATCCAGTGAATGTTTCTGTTCACTGTAAGTGTTAGTGTGTTAGTAACATTGTTGTTCTGTCTGAGGGTGATCCAGTGAATGTTTCTGTTCACTGTAAGTGTTAGTGTGTTAGTAACATTGTTGTTCTGTCTGAGGGTGATCCAGTGAATGTTTTTGTTCACTGTAAGTGTTAGTGTGTTAGTAACATTGTTGTTCTGTCTGAGGGTGATCCAGTGAATGTTTCTGTTCACTGTAAGTGTTAGTGTGTTAGTAACATTGTTGTTCTGTCTGAGGGTGATCCAGTGAATGTTTCTGTTCACTGTAAGTGTTAGTGTGTTAGTAACATTGTTGTTCTGTCTGAGGGTGATCCAGTGAATGTTTCTGTTCACTGTAAGTGTTAGTGTGTTAGTAACATTGTTGTTCTGTCTGAGGGTGATCCAGTGAATGTTTCTGTTCACTGTAAGTGTTAGTGTGTTAGTAACATTGTTGTTCTGTCTGAGGGTGATCCAGTGAATGTTTCTGTTCACTGTAAGTGTTAGTGTGTTAGTAACATTGTTGTTCTCTCTGAGGGTGATCCAGTGAATGTTTCTGTTCACTGTAAGTGTTAGTGTGTTAGTAACATTGTTGTTCTGTCTGAGGGTGATCCAGTGAATGTTTCTGTTCACTGTAAGTGTTAGTGTGTTAGTAACATTGTTGTTCTGTCTGAGGGTGATCCAGTGAATGTTTCTGTTCACTGTAAGTGTTAGTGTGTTAGTAACATTGTTGTTCTCTCTGAGGGTGATCCAGTGAATGTTTCTGTTCACTGTAAGTGTTAGTGTGTTAGTAACATTGTTGTTCTGTCTGAGGGTGATCCAGTGAATGTTTCTGTTCACTGTAAGTGTTAGTGTGTTAGTAACATTGTTGTTCTCTCTGAGGGTGATCCAGTGAATGTTTCTGTTCACTGTAAGTGTTGGTGTGTTAGTAACATTGTTGTTCTCTCTGAGGGTGATCCAGTGAATGTTTCTGTTCACTGTAAGTGTTGGTGTGTTAGTAACATTGTTGTTCCCTCTGAGGGTGATCCAGTGAATGTTTCTGTTCACTGTAAGTGTTAGTGTGTTAGTAACATTGTTGTTCTCTCTGAGGGTGATCCAGTGAATGTTTCTGTTCACTGTAAGTGTTAGTGTGTTAGTAACATTGTTGTTCTGTCTGAGGGTGATCCAGTGAATGTTTCTGTTCACTGTAAGTGTTGGTGTGTTAGTAACATTGTTGTTCTCTCTGAGGGTGATCCAGTGAATGTTTCTGTTCACTGTAAGTGTTGGTGTGTTAGTAACATTGTTGTTCCCTCTGAGGGTGATCCAGTGAATGTTTCTGTTCACTGTAAGTGTTAGTGTGTTAGTAACATTGTTGTTCTCTCTGAGGGTGATCCAGTGAATGTTTCTGTTCACTGTAAGTGTTAGTGTGTTAGTAACATTGTTGTTCTGTCTGAGGGTGATCCAGTGAATGTTTCTGTTCACTGTAAGTGTTAGTGTGTTAGTAACATTGTTGTTCTGTCTGAGGGTGATCCAGTGAATGTTTCTGTTCACTGTAAGTGTTAGTGTGTTAGTAACATTGTTGTTCTCTCTGAGGGTGATCCAGTGAATGTTTCTGTTCACTGTAAGTGTTAGTGTGTTAGTAACATTGTTGTTCTGTCTGAGGGTGATCCAGTGAATGTTTCTGTTCACTGTAAGTGTTAGTGTGTTAGTAACATTGTTGTTCTGTCTGAGGGTGATCCAGTGAATGTTTCTGTTCACTGTAAGTGTTAGTGTGTTAGTAACATTGTTGTTCTGTCTGAGGGTGATCCAGTGAATGTTTCTGTTCACTGTAAGTGTTAGTGTGTTAGTAACATTGTTGTTCTGTCTGAGGGTGATCCAGTGAATGTTTCTGTTCACTGTAAGTGTTAGTGTGTTAGTAACATTGTTGTTCTGTCTGAGGGTGATCCAGTGAATGTTTCTGTTCACTGTAAGTGTTAGTGTGTTAGTAACATTGTTGTTCTCTCTGAGGGTGATCCAGTGAATGTTTCTGTTCACTGTAAGTGTTAGTGTGTTAGTAACATTGTTGTTCTGTCTGAGGGTGATCCAGTGAATGTTTCTGTTCACTGTAAGTGTTAGTGTGTTACATTATCACAGAACTTACTTAGTGCTGCAGCTATGTCAGATCTTACCTGGAAGCTTCATGTATAACCAACCTTTAGATATGCTAATACATATACAAGATAATTAAGCATACTTAAACAAATGTGTACATTGAAGACTAAAAACACATTGAGAACTGTCATATATGTGCCGCTGATGAGGTCAATCTGACATTTATAATCTTTCAATTTGGCAGATTTCTGGATATGTTAAAATGGCAGATTTATTTCCATTTTAGATGTGATTAAGTTGTAACATGGTTGAGACTGGTTGCCTGGGGCTACTTGGATGTTTTCTGTAATGTCAGTATATATACAAACACATGGAGGATGTGGGATGAAATAAATCAGCTTATGTGTGGCAGACACTTACAGAAGGTGTCTTGTACCTCCAGTCAGACTGTCGTTTTTGTCAGATCTGATGAAAAATGTATTAAATATAAGATTTTTTGTTACTTAGTCTTAGAGAAGATGTAAAACTGATTTGACTTCAAGATTTTATGAAATTTATTTCTCTTTTTTAATGTATACATACTTATACACTTTTATTTCACTAACCAAATAAACAAAAACAAAAAAAGAAAAGCCCAGCCGATTTGGTTTAAAGACTTCTCATATTCTTGTGTGTAAACAAATGAAGAGCTAGCTTGGGACCCAACTTTTGAAGCTGTTGTCATCTTGGATGTATAATATTTTGATAATTAAATTTGTCAACATCATCGCTTCTCTTATTGTAAATGATATTGAGATGAGACTTACAAAAGATTAAGACTTACTCATGTAAATATGAATTATGTACTGGAAGTTTGAAACACTGTTTCTCTATGTCATCCTTCATACGATGTGAAAATAACATCATGTTTGTGGGATTATAGGTGACCTACGCTACGGTAGACACGTATTCACGTCATTGTTTTGAAATTGTGACACTTGTGTGACCACCGACTCAAGTGTTGACGTCATTTGCCAGGACTAGATATAAAAACTCTTGCAGCTTTAACCTTTAAACAACTTGTTCTTTTTCGTAGATTTCCTGTGTGCTTTCTGAACCATCAAACTTAGCAGTAGTCCTCTGAACCTTTTACTGTTATATAGACATGTGTACATTAAGTCAATCAAGCTGAACAGGAAAAAATCCTGTGCCGTCAAGCTTGAGGCAGTGTGTAGCTATCTAATTATAGCTTTACATCATTTTGATACTGTGACAATGAGGTCAACAAAATTGTTTCTATTTGTTGTTAATGTGTTTTTGTCTCTACAGATAAAGGGAATAATGTTGTTACTACAATCTCTTGGTGGGACCGCTGTCTTAGTTTAATTGTATTTTGACTTCATATGAATGTGTATGAGTGTTACTTATATGGCTTGGTGTTATCACTATGTCCTCTGGTTGTTATCACTATGTCCTCTGGGTGTTATCACTATGACTTGATGTTATCACTATGTCTGGGTGTTATCACTATGTCCTCTGGGTGTTACCACCATGTCCTCTGGGTGTTATCACTATGACTTGGTGTTATCGCTATGTCCTCTGGGTGTTGTCACAATGTCCTCTGTGTTATCACTATGTCTTGGGTGTTATTACTATGACTTAGTGTTATCACTATGACTTGGTGTTATAACTATGACTTGGTGTTATCACTATGACTTAGTGTTATCACTATGTCCTCTGGGTGTTATCACTATGTCCTCTGGGTGTTATCACTATGTCCTCTGTGTGTTATCAATATGACTAGGTGTTATCACTATGACTTGGTGTTATCACTATGACTTGGTGTTATCACTATGACTTGGTGTTATCACTATGTCCTCTGTGTTATCACTATGTCCTCTATGTTATCACTATGTCTTGGGTGTTATTACTATGACTTAGTGTTATCACTATGTCTTGGTGTTATCACTATGACTTGGTGTTATCACTACGACTTGGTGTTATTACTATGACTGGGTGTTATCACTATGTCCTCTATGTTATCACTATGTCTTGGGTGTTATAACTATGACTTGGTGTTATCACTATGACTTGGTGTTATCACTATGACTTGGTGTTATCACTACGACTTGGTGTTATTACTATGACTGGGTGTTATCACTATGTTTAGGTGTAACTGCTCACAATCTCTGGGTGTACTCTGGGCTTTATTACTTTCTGGACAATTACTACAATCTGATTGTTACTGTTTTCTGCCATTTCCAAATGTTACTGGAAGTCTAGCTTGTTACTACTATGTAGTGAATGTCTCTAGCTTGTTACTACTATGTAGTAAGTGTCTCTAGCTTGTTACTAGTATGTAGTGAGTGTCTCCACCTTGTTACTACTATGTAGTAAGTGTCTCTAGCTTGTTACTACTATGTAGTAAGTGTCTCTAGCTTGTTACAACTATGTAGTAAGTGTCTCTAGTTTGTTACTACTATGTAGTAAGTGTCTCTAGCTTGTTACTACTATGTAGTAAGTGTCTCTAGCTTGTTACTAGTATGTAGTGAGTGTCTCCACCTTGTTACTACTATGTAGTAAGTGTCTTTAGCTTGACACTACTATGTAGTAAGTGTCTCTAGCTTGTTACTAGTATGTAGTGAGTGTCTCTAGTTTGTTACTACTATGTAGTGAGTGTCTCTAGTTTGTTACTAGTATGTAGTAAGTGTCTCTAGCTTGTTACTACTATGTAGTAAGTGTCTCTAGTTTGTTACTACTATGTAGTAAGTGTCTCTAGTTTGTTACTACTATGTAGTAAGTGTCTTTAGCTTGTCACTACTATGTAGTAAGTGTCTCTAGCTTGTTACAACTATGTAGTAAGTGTCTCTAGTTTGTTACTACTATGTAGTAAGTGTCTCCAGCTTGTTACTACTATGTAGTAAGTGTCTCTAGCTTGTTACTACTATGTAGTAAGTGTCTCTAGCTTGTTACTACTATGTAGTAAGTGTCTCTAGCTTGTTACTACTATGTAGTAAGTGTCTCTAGCTTGTTACTACTATGTAGTAAGTGTCTCTAGCTTGTTACTACTATGTAGTAAGTGTCTCTAGCTTGTTACTACTATGTAGTAAGTGTCTCCAGCTTGTCACTACTATGTAGTAAGTGTCTCTAGTTTGTTACTACTATGTAGTAAGTGTCTCTATCTTGTTACCACTATGTAGTAAGTGTCTCTAGCTTGTCACTACTATGTAGTAAGTGTCTCTAGCTTGTCACTACTATGTAGTAAGTGTCTCTAGCTTGTCACTACTATGTAGTAAGTGTCTCTAGTTTGTCACTACTATGTAGTAAGTGTCTCTAGCTTGTCACTACTATGTAGTAAGTGTCTCTAGTTTGTTACTACTATGTAGTAAGTGTCTCTAGCTTGTCACTACTATGTAGTAAGTGTCTCTAGCTTGTCACTACTATGTAGTGAGTGTCTAGCTTGTCACTACTATGTAGTAAGTGTCTCTAGCTTGTCACTACTATGTAGTGAGTGTCTAGCTTGTTACTACTATGTAGTAAGTGTCTCTAGCTTGTTACTACTATGTAGTGAGTGTCTCTAGCTTGTCACTACTATGTAGTGAGTGTCTAGCTTGTCACTACTATGTAGTAAGTGTCTCTAGCTTGTCACTACTATGTAGTAAGTGTCTCTAGCTTGTCACTACTATGTAGTAAGTGTCTCTAGCTTGTCACTACTATGTAGTAAGTGTCTCTAGCTTGTTACTACTATGTAGTAAGTGTGTCTAGCTTGTTACAACTATGAAGTAAGTGTCTCTAGTTTGTTACTACTATGTAGTAAGTGTCTCTAGTTTGTTACTACTATGTAGTAAGTGTCTCTAGTTTGTTACTACTATGTAGTGAGTGTCTCCACCTTGTTACTACTATGTAGTAAGTGTCTCTAGCTTGTCACTACTATGTAGTGAGTGTCTCTAGCTTGTCACTACTATGTAGTGAGTGTCTAGCTTGTCACTACTATGTAGTAAGTGTCTCTAGCTTGTCACTACTATGTAGTAAGTGTCTCTAGCTTGTCACTACTATGTAGTAAGTGTCTCTAGCTTGTCACTACTATGTAGTAAGTGTCTCTAGCTTGTCACTACTATGTAGTAAGTGTCTCTAGTTTGTTACTACTATGTAGTAAGTGTCTCTAGTTTGTTACTACTATGTAGTAAGTGTCTCTAGCTTGTTACTACGATGTAGTAAGTGTCTCTAGCTTGTCACTACTATGTAGTAAGTGTCTCTAGCTTGTTACTACTATGTAGTAAGTGTCTCTAGTTTGTTACTACTATGTAGTAAGTGTCTCTAGTTTGTTACTACTATGTAGTAAGTGTCTCTAGCTTGTTACTACTATGTAGTAAGTGTCTCCAGCTTGTTACTACTATGTAGTAAGTGTCTCTAGTTTGTTACTACTATGTAGTAAGTGTCTCTAGTTTGTTACTATTATGTTGCAAGTGTCTCTAGTTTGTTACTACTATGTAGTAAGTGTCTCTAGTTTGTTACTACTATGTAGTAAGTGTCTCTAGCTTGTTACTACTATGTTGCAAGTGTCTCTAGTTTGTTACTACTATTTAGTAAGTGTCTCTAGTTTGTTACTACTATGTAGTAAGTGTCTCTAGTTTGTTACAACTATGTTGCAAGTTTCTCTAGTTTGTTACTACTATGTAGTAAGTGTCTCTAATTTGTTACTACTATGTAGTAAGTGTCTCTAGCTTGTTACTACTATGTAGTAAGTGTCTCTAGCTTGTTACTACTATGTAGTAAGTGTCTCTAGTTTGTTACTACTATGTAGTAAGTGTCTCTAGTTTGTTACTACTATGTTGCAAGTGTCTCTAGTTTGTTACTACTATTTAGTAAGTGTCTCTAGTTTGTTACTACTATGTAGTAAGTGTCTCTAGTTTGTTACAACTATGTTGCAAGTTTCTCTAGTTTGTTACTACTATGTAGTAAGTGTCTCTAATTTGTTACTACTATGTAGTAAGTGTCTCTAGCTTGTTACTACTATGTAGTAAGTGTCTCTAGCTTGTTACTACTATGTAGTTAAGTGTCTCTAGTTTGTTACTACTATGTAGTAAGTGTCTCTAGCTTGTTACTACTATGTAGTAAGTGTGTCTAGCTTGTTACTACTATGTAGTAAGTGTCTCTAGTTTGTTACTACTATGTAGTAAGTGTCTCTAGCTTGTTACAACTATGTAGTAAGTGTCTCTAGTTTGTCACTACTATGTAGTAAGTGTCTCTAGTTTGTTACTACTATGTAGTAAGTGTCTTTAGCTTGTTACTACTATGTAGTTAAAGGGGCATCCCGCGAAAGTAAGCTTTTTTTCATATTTTTTTTCAAAATATTACATACACATATCCAGTGCGTATTCTTATGGACTACGACGATCGGATTTTGCTGATATGTATTCATTAAATAAATCATTTCAAAATAACTAGTGGAATTCCAAACCGTCTGGCCAGACGTTCTGATTTGGGATTTCCACCTACCAACGCATGCGCAGCGAGCGCCATTTCCATTGCAAACACTCTATATTGTATTACCGTTACACCGCATAAGGCCTAACTACTAAGCGAAAAGTTGCCGATTGGTCAAAATATGACGCAAGACTGCGTTACGGAATCATATTGAGAGATGGGAAGTATTCAAAGGAGAAACTACCTGCTCTATTGTGTGTATGTTATATATTTCTTCTGAGTAACGGTAACATGCACAAATAAAGCTTTGATTTGGTTTTGAGGCTACCCAAGGGAAAACTGTTTCAGTCTTCTGTTGCATAAAATGCGTGTGTAACATTAAACTTAAAAGTGTGTTTTATAATATTCCCTTTATAAAATCTTATGTTCCAGTAAAACAGTATGAGCTAATTATATTGCTGGATAGAAGGACATTTTCAAATACAATATATACCATAACAGAAAAAGTCGTTTGGTTACGTTGTAAAACGGGACATGCGACCGAGGTACATACGGCTTCAATTTGGACAAAAGGAATGAAAAAAAAACCGTTTTTAAGCGTAAAAAAAGTGATATGCATACTTAATCTATGAATTAGTGAAGGTACAAATATCACTGGGTTGCGACCCCGGTATTGAATTTGATACGAAAATATATACATAACGCGGAAAAAAAAAATAACAACAAAGTTATACAACATATGCCTATATGTATATTCCATTCCTGCAGGTTTTTTTAAAGGCACCGTCCCTTTACAAGACGACAAATAAAGATGTAAAAAGAAAGCGGAATTATCATAACATATTCATAACGGGTAGTTATAATTAAGTATTTCCACAGTTCCAAATCTGATATACACGTAGTCATGCTAAGAGTATGGTGCGTTATATGAGTGTATGGACTTAAATGTTCGCATTCCGTGATACGTGTTAACGTGTGAAGACGCTGAAAGTTGGATAGATTTTAAATGAATATGAATGTACATTGTAAATATAGATAGTTTGAAAAAAAATCCTCAAGACATTGAGTTGTAAAAAAAAATCGCAAACATTTCATGTCATTTTATTTTCGTTCTTTTCAATGCATGCTACCTTCATTTTATAAAATCATCTGAAAAGCTGGGTTCGTGAATATTACCTTTTACATAATTTAAGGTTTGTACCATGGCCGTATTCCGTACCCATGTGTACCGGCCTCGGCCAGGTAAATATAATATAGATAATTACTGGTGTCGATATATGGTGCCGATATACCGACAATTATTCTTCATTTGAATATCGGTATGTGTGCAATTGATGCCTATTTTTAAAGTGAATGTGATTCAATACGTTTATACACGGACTTTGTCTCTGTTTCATCAGCCGTATACATTACGCGTCCCCTCCCGTATGGCCCCTTCCGTCAAACCGATCAGGGAAATTGCGGCACACCTGTCATGCTGCGTCATCCCCGCTATTTTTATCTGGGCTTCCCCGAGGAATGCGATTTTGCAAGTGGTCATTATAGACATTTTGAGTGGACTTTGAATATGGGAATAACAGGAAAGTATAATTAGTAGTGCAGACGCCACGTATATTCAAGAACAGGCATTTAGGCTTTCGCGGGATGCCCCTTTAAGTGTCTCTAGTTTGTTACTACTATGTAGTAAGTGTCTCTAGTTTGTTACTACTATGTAGTAAGTGTCTCTAGCTTGTTACAACTATGTAGTAAGTGTGTCTAGCTTGTTACTACTATGTAGTAAGTGTCTCTAGTTTGTTACTACTATGTAGTAAGTGTCTCTAGCTTGTCACTACTATGTAGTAAGTGTCTCTAGCTTGTTACTACTATGTAGTAAGTGTCTCTAGCTTGTTACTACTATGTAGTAAGTGTCTCTAGCTTGTCACTACTATGTAGTAAGTGTCTCTAGCTTGTTACTACTATGTAGTAAGTGTCTCCAGCTTGTCACTACTATGTAGTAAGTGTCTCTAGCTTGTTACTACTATGTAGTAAGTGTCTCTAGCTTGTTACTACTATGTAGTAAACGTCTCTAGTTTGTTACTACTATGTAGTGAATGTCTCCACCTTGTTACTACTATGTAGTGAGTGTCTCCACCTTGTTACTACTATGTAGTGAGTATCTCTAGCTTGTTACTACTATGTAGTAAGTGTCTCTAGTTTGTTACTACTATGAAGTAAGTGTGTCTAGCTTGTCACTACTATGTAGTAAGTGTCTCTAGCTTGTTACTACTATGTAGTGAATGTCTCCAGCTTGTCACTACTATGTAGTAAGTGTGTCTAGCTTGTTACTACTATGTAGTAAGTGTGTCTAGCTTGTTACTACTATGTAGTGAGTGTCTCTAGCTTGTTACTACTATGTAGTGAATGTCTCCAGCTTGTCACTACTATGTAGTAAGTGTGTCTAGCTTGTTACTACTATGTAGTAAGTGTCTCTAGCTTGTTACTACTATGTAGTAAGTGTCTCTAGTTTGTTACTACTATGTAGTAAGTGTCTCTAGCTTGTTACTACTATGTAGTGAGTGTCTCTAGCTTGTTACTACTATGTAGTGAGTGTCTCCACCTTGTTACTACTATGTAGTGAGCCAGTGTTGTATCTGTCTCCTGGTTTGTCTGGGTAGCTGTGATAATGGTGTATTAAGATGTATGGGCCAGGGCAGGCAGTGAATTATACAGGCTTTGACAGGTATTATGGATGGTAATGCTCTTACTTGGCCCAGGTGTATATATTAAAGAGAGACTGGGATTTATCATAAAAGCTTACCTGGATGTTGCCTTGTCTTACCTGGCCTACCACCTACCTATATATATATACATGTATTGATTTCTTCCTTACACCTAGAGAGTAGCTCTTCAGCAGTATCGGGAGGATCAGGGACATTCAATATCCTATCTGGTGTAGAAGTAGTTGTGGACTTGGAGGAGAAAGCCTTCAAAATGAACCAATAGCCAGCTGATCTTGTAACTTGACACAAAGTTGTATGCCGCAGACCTGTGTTATGAACTTTTTAAAGTTGATCAATCTTTTGTCATTTGTCATCCTTGAAGCTATCAAAATGTTACTACTTTCTACTGATCAGCTACATTATTCTTTAATTTGCATGGGTCTAGTTGTAGTGAAATTTAAACCAAATCTGAGTACAAACAGTTATATCTAGACACCAGTTTCAGATCTAAGCGGAAGGAGATCAATCAGGACTAAATCTGATTTAACATGTCTAGGTCAGTACCTGAGGAGTGGCTGGAGATGTTCATGTCCTCAGATAGAGCTGTCTGCATTGTTTGGAGACATTTTACAGAAATTGAGCAGCAATGATGGATGTGAAATACAAGAATCAAATTGTTTCATAAATACATAGAAAAAACAACCAGCCGTTGAAACCAACTCAGAAAGTACTAATGCCAGCTAATAATATGATTGCATGCTGAGGCAGAGCTGATTAGCTTCATGTGTTTGTAAGCTGATTATTGAAGTCAGACAGGTAGTGTTAGGTTTTTATCAGTCAGGTCAAAATAAAATATGTGATGTAAGCTCCCAGTTTTAGATTACAAATTAATGTACTGTAAAAGTGCTGGTCTCTTGGGAAAGTAATGATAGTTGAAGATACACTGCATTATATTAATACTACGTTTGTATATATACAGGTTAATGTTTAAATGTTTTACACATATATTTCATGTGTGAATAAAAATCCTCACAGAAACAAGAAAACTCCAATTGAAAGTGTAATGATTAGCATTCTTGGAGTAAATAGAACATTTACTGTTTGTGTAATTCATAGTAAATCTAACGTAAAATAAATCACTCACTGTATGTACAGTGTACTTCATCTCAAAGTCGACTGTCAAATATTTAGTGTGAAGTTTGTCTGAGACCATGAAATACAGGGTATTTGAGTTAAATGAGTTTGAGATAAAAAAAAGCTTGACTGTATCTGAAAATGGCAGGTATTCTACACATGTTTATTTGGTTTCTTCAAGAGAAGGGGTAAACTTGTTAGGGTAATAATAAAATGTACATATTTTTATAATGATGCCATCCATCAAGAGGTACTGACACCTGACTGGTTAGGGAGACTCTCACCTTTGGGAGTGGAAGATAAACATCGAGCCAGTTCACCTTGTTTTTGTATCTATATATAAACAAAATATTGGAAGGGACCCCAACTTCTTGCAGATTCTTCACATATTCTTAAGTGTAAACAAATTAATCATTTACTTTGGATTTGAAAAAATACTGGGACCCATAAAAAAAATGTAGGATATTTTAAGGCTTATGGCAGCAGAAATTAAGTAAAAGCAATATCGTTTCTGTTTTCAATGATATCACTTAAAAGAATACAGTTTAAAACATTCTGTTTTGTTGATTTGAAATATAGATTCTGTAATGACGTTTACCTTTGGAAGGTATAAAGAGAGAGATAAAAGAAACCATAAAGCAGATTTTGTTTGATGGCATATTGTGTTGGGGCGAGGCTTTGTGCCACGGGGAAGGATAATCCTGGAACAGATGTCCATGGAGAACTAAATCACATATTGATGATTGTCCTATACAACTCAGGTGGCATACCTCACTGTGGTAGTGTCCTCAACAGTAGATATAAGATATGAGACTTCGCCTTTCTTGTATATAAAGGATTACAATTTGTGATAGTAACTCATTTAGACCTGTAGGTTTAAAGTAGACTAACACAGTATTTGTTTTGGTCAAGTTTAAATGTGACTTTAGGTTGAATAGGTTCATAGTTTGTAGAGCTTGTTTGGGTTGGCTGTTATTACATCAATATCTGTATATATAAAAAAGTGAGGTGGGATCATCTAATGGTGATAATTATATTCTTTGTTCAATCTGGGATGGTCCCTTCTGATATGTTCAAGTTTGAAGCTATATTACAAAAAAAAACCCACCAAAATATTTGCAGTTTTGAACAGGAAAGTAAGACTAAGACAGAACTAATGTCCTCAATGTTTCTGCTTGATGATTTATATACCAGTAAAATATAATGTACAGGGAAGAATATGCCATAAATTTTAGAAATAAATCTGATGTAATACATTATGACATCAAGTGTAATTTATCTTGTGGAATTCTAATGGTGCATCTATTGGGTTTATTTCCTGCGGGCCTATAGTTCCTTTGATCTAATAGTGAAGTTACCAGTGTTTTGTGTATCTCAGTTACTGATGAAAATACACACAAAAACAGCTCTGTAAATAAACTGGTTATTTGGGGGCCACTTGTACTGTTCTCTGGCAGTTTATCAGTGTTGTGCTGTAAGTGTATTCAGATGCTGATACCCTAACAGCCTGCATGGCTTACATCTCCACAAATTATACTTAGATTGATACCAGGCCCTCGTGTACACATGTAAATGTCTGCTGTTAAATGAGGGAAAAACAAATACATGTTTGCGCACCTTTGTGGAATTAAACTTTAAGTATTGGATACAGTGATCAGACTGGAAGCCAAACACTGAATTATAAACACTGAAACAAGATCAGGGACTCAAGTGGTAGTTTATTTACATTTACAGAAAGATTGGGTCTGTGCTTTGATTGGAATTATTTTGTTTTCTTGAAAGAAGTATGGAGTAGAGTTACATTAGCAAGATAAATAAATGTTTGATGCTTGTAAACCTGGGCTTAAAATCTATGTTAAATAAATGGGTTCTAATGAGGTTTGTTAATGATGAGTGAAAGCTTAGTCTCAGTTAATGATAATCATTTAACATGAGTTGTCTGTTTATATAAATGTTTTGCTGTTATTCAGTGGTGCAGGCTTTATCAACCTTCAGTCTAACCGTCATCTTTTAAAAAAAAAATCATGAGGTTTACGATCACGAAACTTGACTTCATTTTTTGGGATAAAGCCAGTCAGAGATAAAAAATGACCATGGCCTGTCAAATATGGTAAAATAAAATTCTGTAGGACTTCTTAAGAACCAGGAGTTAGTAGCATGCTGAATGGATGCTACACATTTTGAGAAGGGAAATGAGTCTGACTCATATATGTAAAGGTGACATGTGTCAAATTTGTTGAACCACTCTAACAGAAGTTCTTAGGAAAAAGAGCATAGATTTGAGATATTCTGTCATTAGCTTGCTGGAATAGCTTGCTACAGAGGTCACAACCAGAGCTGACCTGGCCCTGTATTCCAGTAGTTATAAGCTCTGCTATATCACTGGTCTAAATCTTATTGGAATGGGGTTCTATGATGTTTGCAGATTGAAAATGAACCTTAATTATACTTTATTACAGCGTAACATTTACGACGGTTGTTCAGTTTAACTAATAGTTGTAGATTCAGCATATGATTTATTATCAGATTAAAAAATCATCAGATGTTTATAAAAGGGAGATATTTTGTTTTCCTAATTAACAACAAAATAAATGGTACCGGACCTCTTTGCTTCTTGTATCATGTTTTTGCCTGTGGGGATGTTTAACCAGGTTATTTGATGATGTTGATGTTGTGCACAGGTAGTGCTTGATAAATGTTGGTGCTGTGCACTGTATGTAAATAATGTTTTGTTATTAAATGTTGTATGACTACAGCTGTAAATGTTGGTGCTGTGCACATGTAAATAATGTTTTGTTTTTAAATATTGTATGACTACATATGTAAATGTTGGTGCTGTGCTCATGTAAATGTTTTGTTATTAAATGTTGTATGACTACAGATGTAAATGTTGGTGCTGTGTACTGTGCACATGTAAATGATGTTTTGTTATTAAATGTTGTATGACTACAGCTGTAAATGTTGGTGCTGTGCACATGTAAATAATGTTTTGTTTTTAAATGTTGTATGACTACAGCTGTAAATGTTGGTGCTGTGCACATGTAAATAATGTTTTGTTTTTAAATGTTGTATGACTACAGATGTAAATGTTGGTGCTGTGACCATGTATGTAATGTTTTGTTTTTAAATGTTGTATGACTACAGATGTAAATGTTGGTGCTGTGCACTGTATGTAAATAATGTTTTGTTTTTAAATGTTGTATGACTACAGATGTAAATAATGCTGCTGTGGCCATGTATGTAATGTGTAATATTTATATTATTGCAGGAGATGAAATGCATTGACCCTCCAGTGACTGCAATACTCACCCCACGCAAAGATGAGCCAAAATTTCCATTTCCTGTTCAACAGGTGTGTAGGCAATCAATTTTAATATTTTCCATTTTTAACACATGTACGCTTACTTTCATGACCTGATGTAGGACCATTGCATGGAACTTGGAATATGATGGGTGAAGATTGGTATAAAGTCAACAAAAGCAGGTTGCATTGGGAAATAAATATCAGTCTGTGAAATTTTTTGAAGACAAATCTCAAACTTATTGTTCTGGTTAAGCTTGACAGGTCTTCTATTAGCCAATAGAATAGAATGTTATTTATAGAAATAAACGAGGTGTTCATTTCTGCTTGTTTCCTTGACATGAAATCTGAGGTCAGTGGAGCAACCCTACAACCTCGGGTGACAAGGAAGTCTAGGTATTGCTGGTACCAAGGCATATATATATATATATATATATGTTTCTAGATCTGTCAAAAGAACTAGCTCGGCTTCACCAGATCAACACAGACTGCCCTAACTGTACTGTAGTATCCAGAATCTGACATATGATATACACAACATTCTCTCCAGGACAGAGCTGATCATCAGGCCCTGTAACTCTGTCCTCAGAATTACTGTTCTGGGGTCAGTGTAGGCCGCAGGTGTTGATTACTTGTGTAGATTGTCTGCAATCAATAAACGAATCTGATAACAAAATCATTTTCTACAGTTTACTCTGCTTTATGACATTTTAATTTCCTTTTCTGTCTTTCATTTGTTGATTTATATGAGTTATTAATTTTTTTTAAATCTGTGTTGTTTTTTTTTGCAGATTGATAACCATGCAATACAACCGTTCAGGAAAAGTAAGTAGATTTTGATACTGCATGTTTTGGTTAAGGTACTCTATGTGGAATCTGATAAAGGTATTAATCAGTCAGTATCATTAATTAAGGATTCCAACCTAATGTGACAAATAACATATAAATTATTTTGATAGATGACATAACACACACATGTGTTGCACCTTTTAAACTAAGTAAGATACAGTATGCCGAAAAAATGAATTAAACTGCACCATACAGCTGTTTCGTCCTGCTAGGACTCTTCAGTGATGCTAGGGGCCAAAAGGTGGGAATCCAAAATTTCTAAACTAATGTAGAAGCAAAAGGGTCATGTGTGGAAACACCTTTAATTTATGAATTTAATAAGTAAAATTAATTAGTTCTGTATCATTATATTATATTAAAATTTGACTCAAAATCTCAGTAAGGTTTGGTTTTAACTGTAAAAAAAAACCCCATAATTTTCAGTCATCAGTTTAATCTGTCAGTTAAATTTATGTCAGTAAGTAAGGATAAGTTTTCCAGCAAGATTAGTGTTTAAAATTTGACTCAAAAACCTCAGTAAGGTTTGGTTTTGCCAGTAAAAAAAAATCCCATATTTTTCAGTCATCAGTTTGATCTGTCAGTTAAAGTTTTGTCAGTAAGGTTAAGTTTTCCAGTAAGATTAGCTTTTAAAGTTTGACTCCAAACCCCCAGTAAGGTTTGGTTTTGCCAGTAAGAGTGTGTGAGCCGTAAAAAGGAAGAGAAAGTAGGCCAGCAGGACATTGTAGGCCAGGAACAGATGGGACTAGGACAGGCACTCGACTGTATCTCATCTGGCACTGCCTGCACCACCGTGCATGTGTAATGGTGAGGAGGAGCACAGCTCACTGATTGGCCTAGATGACACCGCCATAGCACACAACACTAATTTGGGGAGCATTCTATTGCTCAAGGTTAGGCTAGTGATGGGAAATATTTCTTGATCTAATTATGCATTTGGCAAGAAATAACTGCCTCCATTATTACCGTCGTTAGGAGTCCCGTGAAAGGCAAAGAAACTTGATTCAGAGGGCAATTCTTGAAATCCAAAGTCTATGGATGATATCTGCAGGGTATGGTTTCCGTGGATTTTTCTTCATTATTGAATAAATTATTTGGCAAGGAATTATTATGTTGTGCTCATCAAAGGGAACAGATTGTTTCAAGGTCTACCTTCTATTATTCAAAGGCTTAGGAGTTTTGAAGATTTAGTCAAAATACAGGTTTTGATTTGTAGTGTGTTTCCAGTTTATTATTGTTGGGATAATAATCTGGGTCAATAGACAGGTGTTGGGTCAAAATATACTTCTATCAAAGCTGAGCTTCGGAAAGCTAACAGGAACAATACAATGTTTTCCATCAAAGAAAGCTAAGAGGAACAATACAATGTTTTCCATCAAAGAAAGCTAAGAGGAACAATACAATGTTTTCCATCAAAGAAAGCTAAGAGGAACAATACAATGTTTTCCATCAAAGAAAGCTTTTTAGGGGAACAGTACAATGTTTTCCATCAAGGAAAGCTAAGGGGAACAATACAATGTTTTCCATCAAAGAAAGCTAAGGGGGAAGGGGAATGGGGGTAGGGATTGGTATATCAGACAAACAGGCTAGTAACTTTATTTTGAACATTAAACACTGTATAATAAAATTCCTGACGGAATGTGTTAAAAGATAACTTACAAATGACATGTCAATCAAACACAGTATATAATGTAATGAACCAGGAAGTTTGCTGCTGTCAGCTTGATACACAGGACTGGTCACCAGTGATATATAGTGGGGCAGTCAAAATGGCAAACATTATAGTCAGGTCACAAGTAAATAGCAGACGATTATTGGAACATTGGAGGTAGGGACAATTCTGCACATCATTAATGTATTTCCAATAAAAAGTCTCTTCTGGTAACTTTGATCAAGATGGCAGTAGTAGATTGTGCTGGGTATGGTACATTGTGGGTATTTTACAGCAGACAGCAAGTTATCCAGTCAGCAGTTCCTGGGGAGGAGAAGTGCTTCACAGGCAGGATATATGGGGGAAAGTGTCAAAATGTACCACACAGTTGTGAGAATGTGATGATTTGTTGTGACATGTTCCCCCACCACCTGCCAAGTCTTCCATCTTAATAGCCATCAGATGTGAGGCACAGATCATCACTGTAGACAGTTTACAGCAGACTTGTACATGTACAGCATGGAATGGTCACATGGAATTGTATTTCTTCTTCTCTGTCTTCATCTAGGATGGTTAAATTGATGCCCCGACTTAAAGTAGTGAAAGCAAGTTGCTCTACTGGGACTTGAACAATGTTGCAAACCAGTGAAGAAAAAAAGTTGTTAGAAAATAATTGGTACCTTAATTTGAGTGTTGTATTTAACCAGTTTCGACATGGCCGAGACTAATAGATTACCGAAGGTTTAAACCTGGTGACAGACTGTATACCTGGTAGAGGAGTATCGGAATCATTAAAGTGCACAGCCCTGGTGTGGCTTGTACTGTAAAGCTGCTGTAGATGAGGTGTTTTATCACACCATCAAAACCAGCTCTTACCTCGACATCTATCACCCCAATACTGCTCACCATCTCGGGGCACCATCTCAAGGCAAAAACAACCCATGAACTGGTCTCACATTCCATCTGATTGGTGTTGTCCAATCGCAATATGACAGATGAGATATATTTGAGGTACATGTAAGAAAGCAGGACAATAGCAAGGGGGCAACAACTTATTTTATTTGCTGAAGGGTATTACTTGCAATCATCCCAGAGGGCCTTATTCCATGGAAACGGGTGTAATGAGCTGTGGGCTTATTGAATATGACCTAATGAAAATGCTTGCTGTAGACAAAGCACTGCCAGAAATTTCCGTAATGTAACTGAAATTGATTTTTTTTTACCCCTGAAAAATGTCAAACTACTTGTGGCACATGCACTAGAAAGGTTGCCTATAATCTGATCATTAATTGGCTAATACAGTGACCATGAATTTGATCCAGCCTCTAAAAACATGAGTTAGCAGGTCATTTACACATTTACATAGAAATGGGTTGGAGTTGAGTTTGCAAACATGTATTGCACCAAGAGAACACACAATTAACGTTGCTTTAACCACTGGCTTGTTGTAGTTTCCTAGTATCGGGTATCTGTTTGTATTCCTGTAGAATGAAGCAGGCAATGATCAGATTTATAACAAAAATCCTGTTGTATCTGCCTTGTCTTGAAACTGTCTGTAACTTAGTGTAAAGAGTTCACAGGTCTGAAGGTGTACATGTTCACAACATATTCTGTGTTTTAGTGAAATCATCTAAGTGTTTTTGTCTAGAATGATCAGCAGTCTGTCCTCTGTAATTGTGTCCTGAGGTTTCTGTTGGTTAGGTTTCTTACATATTGTAACAGGTTACTTGTAAAGGACTGTGTTCTTTAAGGAAGTATGGTAGGGTCTTCCTGCTGGTAACAGTATTGTTATGGTTGTTGAAAAGAGTTTTTCAACATATTATAAGGGTCACTTGACTGTAATCATAAGTTCAAAGGGCAGTACCATAAGAGTCGTTGAAGGTATTGTTGTCATTGTTGACAATCATTTACAACACATTTGATAATGCAGAAATATCGTCATCTTACCTGCCTGAAGAGAAGAAGGCTTATGCCATGTTGCGACATCTGACCTCCTGTGTCAAGATTTTTCTTAAAACGATTCTTCTCAATAACCAAATTGATACTGATATTGGACCAGTAGCATGATGCGATGAAGGGCTACCAAGTTTGTTTAAGTGACCTTGATCCACTTTCAAGATGACAAGGGTCAAATCTTTTAAAAAGCTTCATATAACTTTCTTCAATAACCAAAAGGCCCATGGTACTGATATTAGGCTATGGCGATACAATAAGCATTGAACTTATTGAGAAGTATAGATAAGAATACAGTAACCATTAAACTTATTGACAGGTACTCAGATAAGGATTTGGTAACCATTTAACTTATTGAGAGGTACTCAGATTAGAATACAGTAACCATTGAACTTATTGACAGGTACTGATACGGATACAGTAACCATTGAACTTATTGACAGGTACTGATAAGGATATGATAACCATTTAACTTATTGACAGGTATTATGATAAGGATACACTTATTGACAGGTATTATGATAAGGATACACTTATTGACAGGTATTATGATAAGGATACACTTATTGACAGATATTATGATAAGGATACACTTATTGACAGGTATTATGGTAAGGATACACTTATTGACAGGTATTATGGTAAGGATACACTTATTGACAGGTATTATGATAAGGATACACTTATTGACAGGTATTATGATAAGGATACACTTATTGACAGATATTATGATAAGGATACACTTATTGACAGGTATTATGATAAGGATACACTTATTGACAGGTATTATGGTAAGGATACACTTATTGACAGGTATTATGGTAAGGATACACTTATTGACAGGTATTATGATAAGGATACACTTATTGACAGGTATTATGATAAGGATACACTTATTGACAGGTATTATAATAAGGATACACTTATTGACAGGTATTATGATAAGGATACACTTATTGACAGGTATTATGATAAGGATACACTTATTGACAGGTATTATGATAAGGATACACTTATTGACAGGCATTATGATAAGGATACACTTATTGACAGGTTCTGGTAAGGTTATGGTAACCAAGGAAATATTAAACAGGTATTTTTATTGATACAATTAACCAAAGGAGCTTATTGACAGGTCACTGTCTGGTGTTCTATTTATAGGTGTATTATTTCCCCTCCAGGCTTTCAGTGCATAGATGATAATTAGACACTTGACTTGCCTCCCAGACAGATATTTATAGAAATACATGTTGGGACTTCTCAGGTCTAGTAGCAGTAACCTGAGCACTCCCTGGGACCCCGATCTTATGTTTACAAGGATTAATATCACAGCTTGTCATGTTTCTCATCCCCCTTGGGTGGTTATTGTCTCTTGGCAATTTCGTTTTTATTCCTATTTCAGTTCCTTAGACCCCCACCCCCACCCAGTGATAAATTTGTATTTACAGAATGTTTACATTTCATTTCTTTGCTATCTTTAGTTCAACTGAAATGGGGATATACTTGTGAAATATGTTGTAAATATGAGATAGCTACATGATGTATGTGTTATAGTGTTTCTATAAGTGTTGTTTTATGTATCGGTGAAGTTTTGTGTAAAATTACTGTTATATGTAAGTCTGGTTTTAGCACTGGTCAGCTTATTGGAATAAAGAAATGTTTTTCTCCAGGGAGCCTGTTTTTATGTAGGCCTCTATTTTGTCTTGTTGAGTTCAGAAAGTAATGAAGATGAATGGTCATTGTGAGTTGGTCCTAATAAGCTTTGATTGAAAAACCCCAACAGACCTATATCTGTTTAATCGGCTAAAATCGTTGTCACTGTGAAGCAGTGGAGAACAAAGATGAATTGGTCAATGTCATGTTGTGAAGAGAAACCCAGACAGTGTTGTGATGTAGGTCAGAGATAATTTGTCCTGTTTGTGTGCCATTCCTGGGGAGACACATGCTGAAAGTAGCCAGGAAATGGTCAGGTGTCTTGTCCTGTTTGTGTGCCATTCCTGGGGAGACACGAGCTGATGGTAGCCAGGAGATGGTTAGGTGTCTTGTCCTGTTTGTGTGTCGTTCCTGGGGAGACACGAGCTGATGGTAGCCAGGAAATGGTTAGGTGTCTTGTCCTGTTTGTGTGTCGTTCCGGGGGAGACACGAGCTGATGATAGCCAGGAAATGGTTAGGTGTCTTGTCCTGTTTGTGTGTCGTTCCTGGGGAGACACGAGCTGATGGTAGCCAGGAAATGGTTTGGTGTCTTGTCCTGTTTGTGTGTCGTTCCTGGGGAGACACGAGCTGATGATAGCCAGGAAATGGTTAGGTGTCTTGTCCTGTTTGTGTGTCGTTCCTGGGGAGACACGAGCTGATGGTAGCCAGGAAATGGTTTGGTGTCTTGTCCTGTTTGTGTGTCGTTCCTGGGGAGACACGAGCTGATGGTAGCCAGGAAATGGTTAGGTGTCTTGTCCTGTTTGTGTGTCGTTCCTGGGGAGACACGAGCTGATGGTAGCCAGGAAATGGTTAGGTGTCTTGTCCTGTTTGTGTGTCGTTCCCAGGGAGACACGAGCTGATGATAGCCAGGAAATGGTTAGGTGTCTTGTCCTGTTTGTGTGTCGTTCCTGGGGAGACACGAGCTGATGATAGCCAGGAAATGGTTAGGTGTCTTGTCCTGTTTGTGTGTCGTTCCTGGGGAGACACGAGCTGATGGTAGCCAGGAAATGGTTTGGTGTCTTGTCCTGTTTGTGTGTCGTTCCCAGGGAGACACGAGCTGATGGTAGCCAGGAAATGGTTAGGTGTCTTGTCCTGTTTGTGTGTCGTTCCTGGGGAGACACGAGCTGATGGTAGCCAGGAGATGGTTAGGTGTCTTGTCCTGTTTGTGTGTCGTTCCTGGGGAGACACGAGCTGATGGTAGCCAGGAAATGGTTAGGTGTCTTGTCCTGTTTGTGTGTCGTTCCGGGGGAGACACGAGCTGATGATAGCCAGGAAATGGTTTGGTGTCTTGTCCTGTTTGTGTGTCGTTCCTGGGGAGACACGAGCTGATGGTAGCCAGGAAATGGTTTGGTGTCTTGTCCTGTTTGTGTGTCGTTCCTGGGGAGACACGAGCTGATGATAGCCAGGAAATGGTTAGGTGTCTTGTCCTGTTTGTGTGTCGTTCCTGGGGAGACACGAGCTGATGATAGCCAGGAAATGGTTTGGTGTCTTGTCCTGTTTGTGTGTCGTTCCTGGGGAGACACGAGCTGATGGTAGCCAGGAAATGGTTAGGTGTCTTGTCCTGTTTGTGTGTCGTTCCTGGGGAGACACGAGCTGATGGTAGCCAGGAAATGGTTAGGTGTCTTGTCCTGTTTGTGTGTCGTTCCCAGGGAGACACGAGCTGATGATAGCCAGGAAATGGTTAGGTGTCTTGTCCTGTTTGTGTGTCGTTCCTGGGGAGACACGAGCTGATGATAGCCAGGAAATGGTTAGGTGTCTTGTCCTGTTTGTGTGTCGTTCCTGGGGAGACACGAGCTGATGATAGCCAGGAAATGGTTAGGTGTCTTGCAGATATTTCTTGACATGGCCTCACTTATAACATGAGCTTTGTTGACCTTTACAACCCTTAATTTTCCACTATTGACATTTTTTTGGCCTTTGTAACCTTTACTGTGTTGGCAGGTTTTTGAGTATGGAATGGTAATAATAAGACTTTTCAAGGGATATAGGAAGGTTTTCTGAAAGATTAAAGTCAATTGTTGTGTAACTGGACCTTGATGAACAGAGGGAAAATGTGGGGCACACTTCGAGAGGTCAAAGGTGAAATCATAGTATTGTTATTGCAGACAACAAACTCTTATCACTCCCAGCCATTTCTTTATGAAACTTTATAGAAGTAGTCACGTGCCTATCACAATGCTTACATGCTAACAAAGGTCAAAAGGTCAAACTATCATGTATGCTTCACCAAACCCAAAGGTAATCAACAGTTTTTGCAGTTGAACTTGGAGACCTGTTTCTTAGGATGAAAACCATTGCTTCATTAATTATCTCTCCAAAGCCAGAACAATAAATTCTCAGTTCACTACATTTCAAAATTGATTTAAATTATTTAATAAATGAATATTTATTCCACAGTTTGCTGTTGAACTGTGTTAGAAACCAACCACAAATCAACTATACTGCTAATTACATGGAGCATATACTGGGTTATGACTTCCATGCTGCATTATGTATGATTTGATATGTTTTGATATTAGATAAGCTACACAACTAACTGGAGTTGACATAGGCCATATTATTTACAAAGTTTACCTTCAGTGCATTTGATAATGTGTGTATTGAATGGTGTTTGTTGTATTGGTTGTGGTTTATGAGAGATGATTTTAATACATCACGCCAGCGTGTCGCCTATGATGTATTGCCCTGATGGATAAACCAGCACCGTTCAATTTCATCTGTCATTGAGCTGGATTGGTGTAGGTATCTCTGTGGAAGTGCCTGCGTCTGTTCAATTAGAACCTAGGTTCCATCGCTTTCTAACGATTAGGTGATCTCAGTAATTCCAACTTGTTACAGCTTTATAATTTCACGACCTTGACTCACCAATTTCCTCCTTACTTTCTATGGATGTCCTTTCTGTACCATTAATTAAAGCTATAAAGAACCAAATTATTTGGGTTTTTTTTTTTTACAATCATAGGAAAAGTCCTCTGTGTAAAAAATAAGAGTAAAATATAATTCTCTTGTTACTACTTTCTACACCTTACAAATGTTAAATTAAACTTTATTTTGCAACATTTGTGAAACAAGAGTTTGACAGAAGCTTTGATAGTTTGACTTTTCATATCAGGCATCATAAGTCAGAGGTCAAGGTCACTTAATGAAAATGTTTAATTTTACGGAAAATCACTTGTGATAACCAAAGTAGCCATGTTCCTTTGACAGCTGTCCCCGAAAACTTTTCACAAATCTTAACACCTTAATTTTGTTACCAGTCCAAAGCTCAGGGCTATTGTTGTTAAAAACAAACCTTTTATGCTTTTCTTCCTTAATAAATGAAAAAGAAGAGGATCAACTCTGGGAGCCATGTTTCCAATCTGTATGTCCAAGGTTAAAACATGTAGCCATGTTTCCAATCAGTATGTACAAGTTTAAAAAAAACATGTAGCCAGGTTTCCAATCAGTATGTCCAAGTTTAAAAAAAACCATGTAGCCAGGTTTCCAATCAGTGTGTACAAGGTTAAAACATGAAGCTTATGTGATTTACAAACATGACTTGAAAATTGAGGTATCTGTATTTTTTTTTACAGAATCTGAGAAGCTTCTTGAGCCTATATTGGATAAAATAACAGACAAGACCTCAGACAAGGATAAAGTACAGGAGAAAGTGTGTGACGAGATCAAACCACGTCCGACAGATATCATACCCAGCAAGCCTGCCACTTCCCGAAGGATCAGCGTCCAAAATGGAGGATTGTAAGTTATCAATTTATATCTTCACTCATTGTCATAGTCTTGTCAAACAAAGAGTTGTGAGATGTATTTCTGTAACGTCTGATAGTTAGGTATAATGGTCAATCTGATCTGATGGTCCAGGGAATGGGTTTATAATTCAATCCTCACATTTAATTGGTCAACACTGAAATTGTTATTGTACCTGTGAGTTTATCTTGAACTGGAAACTCTTGTTTTCTTTAACCTTTGGGGATAACATTAGTTTGACTTAATATTTTCAGGATGATGTTATTTTAGTGTCTTTCATACAGCCCCCTGGGGTTCCAAAATAATTTCTAAATGTCATGTTTGGCATATATAATTTGGAAGTTGTCACTATAAAGTTCCTTGAAATAGCCTTGCCAACAAAAAAGAAAAGAAAATGGAAATATAAAACTTGTAAAGGATGGGAACCGAGATCCCAGTAGACTCTCTCTTGGTCACGGATTTGATATTGAGTTGGATTTGATTGACACATATATCTGATCCAGGTTTTGACAATAACAACCATTCAGAAAATTGGATTTTATCAAGACTTCCGTTCTTTATGCAATCAATTCAGCAGAAATGAATGCAATTGTTTTGCATAATGCAGTGACCCTAAAGATTTCTAGATAGGACCTCCCCTGGTGCACTCTATACTGGATTTGATTGGTGAAATAAAGTCATTTATAAATGGGAAGTAATTTGCTTTTCGAGATATAATGGGGACAATTGAATCTGGAGTGGGAAAAAAATCTTGCCTAACATTTTCAGGTGGGTTGGAATTTGTTTTGTAAATCTTGTGCTATTTATGTGTAAACATTTGAGGTGACAAGGATTAATCATGGGGGAGTAGTGACATGGCCGGGCCGTGATTTAACGAGCTTCCACTGGCTCTTTGTGGACTGCTAATGGAAAATGGAATAAAGCTCGCGGTATTTTTAGACGGGGCTATGTTTAGATAAAATAAGTGATTTAACCCATGTTTACAAAAGTAGTTGTAAGTTGATGAAAACATGACTAGATCGAGTTACCTCCAAAGTATGTAAGAGTTACGAGACTGCTATGTTTTACATTCAATCTTATTGCCCTTCGTGAAAATTTGTTTTTCATTTGTAAGTTTAGTTAGTTAAATATTAATTTGAAAGCCTTCTGGTGTGACCTTGTCCGGGTGAACTGTTTTGTAACTGTGAACTTTGTCCCTTTAACTCTATAGATAAGATGATCTGTTGTCTGATCGACATCACTGACAAAATATGATAATATTCACACTATATATTAATATGGATAGTTGGATACTGTGTTAGATTCCTTCCTTATACATTATCTTTTCCAGGACAAAATTTCTTAAATATCCCATTTAGATATGCAGAGGAAATCATAATCAGCAACCTTAAGTAATACTGCCGATTATCAATAAGTGACAATGCAAGTTGAAGCATGTAGATAGTGGATATGATGACTATTAATTCATAGCTTATCTGTTGTACATGTTGTTTCCTTTTAAAAAATGATGGACAAAAAATTATTAAATTTTAAGTGTGTTTCAGATTAGATTTAGATACTTTTTTCCTTTAAATCAGTGTTTGTAAGCTGCTCTGGTTTTGTGATGTCCAAGACAAGCTCCAAAAATAAGCTTGGCCAGTCTGATTGGCAGTATTGTATACCATGGAGTGATTCTAGGTCAGGTTGTAAGAGTTGTCTCCCTCACCTCATTTCTGAGGGGAGCTCTTCCAAACAGACTACACACAATAGTAGCTTTTCATGTACTATGTACATTTGATATGTACTCCCAACATGAATGAAATCTGATATTTGATACTGTAAGGTAATCACATTGAAAAGTCAATAAACACTTGTCTGACTGGTATTACATTACACTATATAATGCAGACAACAGACTGAAACACTGCAGTAGGGAAACTCTGACATTGGATAACTCTGACATTGGATAATGCTATGATTAATTCTGTTCACTTTCATCTGAAATATGCAACTCAAATGTCATATAAAAAGATCCCCAGAAGTATAAATACAATGTGGCTTTCTTTTGCACATAACTCACTTTTCATTTGCATATTTGATGGCCTTTTGTTATTTAATGTTAAAGAATAATTCAGTAATTGCTTTTACTACCAAAATAAGATAAAAGTATGAAAGATAATTCAGTTTCATGTTTTAATGTTATGATTGGTTAAACTTGAAGGTGAAAAGGAACAAAATCAAATATTCAGGGATTTTTTTACAACTGTTTTCCTGCATCGAGTGTCCATGGAATTTGGATTTTTTTCTCCCAGTAAAATGGAAAAACTACATTACGTATTCCAGGAACTGTCCATCATATTTATTACACCCTTCAGTTGGAAATTTTATTTTATGACAACAAATCCGGAAATTGTTACAATGTATTGCCAAATTTTCCAATGAGAAAGGATCTGTTTATTAGGCCCCATATATATTCAAAAATTTATTGAATGGAATTTGGTTTTGTAAAATTAAGGTTTATTAATAGAGTTGGGATGATTATGTCTGAGTTGTCTGGCTTTTAGTTTATGAGGATATTGCTATTGACCAAGTTTTTAGTAGGGGAGGGGGAAATCATTATAAAGCCTGTAGAACCTCACCAATAATGCTCTGTAACAGAGATAACAGCAGGGCATTGTACAGTTAATGATGATGTCAATGACGCTCAGTCAAGATATTTATACTGAAAAAAACATTCCTGCATTATTTATGTAAAAAAATATAAATAGCTACCGAAATTGTTTTACTCTGCATGAATATTAGATTAAATTGTCTATCCTTGGCTAATTCCTCTTCACTTGAGGTTTCTCGGCTCCATGTAAAAGCATTTCTGAGTTCTGCTAGATGCATTTTATGATCGGCTAGTCAAAAACGAAGTCTTGTCAGTCATCAGCAGGTCTGAGATGTTGCCTTTCAACGTACACAGAGAAACCTATATTAATTGACTGGTGGATCTGGCCAGACTGTACCTGATAAGTAGTAGGGCATGTGTGAGATTTCAGTCTGCCATTATTTGATGTGGCCTGTCACCAATGGCCCTAAAAACAACTGGCATCATTGCTGCATGGCAACACTCCAATAATGTCTGCCTGCGAGTTTAAAGTTGTTACGACATTTGTGTATTACCCTGCAAGATGGTATCCCATTCTGGTGCAATTCATGCGGTTGTACACACACAAACTTGTCATTTATGGGGCCATATTTTCTATATTGGATTTTCATCATTCTTATATTGGACTCTAGATTATATACAAATCAGAGCCAGACAACTGTCAGGACCCAACAGTTAAGGATGGGTACCCGTATGGCTGTGTCTTACACAGAGATTTTATTGTTGTACTTTGTGTAGCATAGCGAGACAAACCAAACCTTATATCTGTCATGGATGCCATCTAAAATATCATTACAAGGTACAAGTCATTATATCTCTGTAATAAAGTTAGAGGGGAAGTCATAATATCTCTGTAATTAAGTTAGAGGGCTATAATGGAAATCATTATAATCTCTATTCAAGTTAAAGAGGTAAACTGGAAATCATTATAATCTCTAATGAAGTTAGAGGGGTGTACTGGAAATCACTATAATCTCTAATGAAGTTAGAGGGGTATACTGGAAATCACTATAATCTCTAATGAAGGTAGAGGGGTATACTGGAAATTATTACAATCTCTAATGAAGTTAGAGGGGTGTACTGGAAATCATTATAATCTCTTATGATGTTAGAGGGGTATACTGGAAATCTTTATAATCTCTAACAAAGTTAGAGGGGTGTACTGGAAATCATTATAATCTCTTACAAAGTTAGAGGGGTGTACTGGAAATCATTATAATCTCTTATGAAGTTATAGGGGTAAACTGGAAATCTTTATAATCTCTATTTAAGTTAGAGGGGTATACTGGAAATCGTTATAATCTAATGAAGTTAGAGGGGTATACTGGAAATCATTATAATCTCTTATGAAGTAAGAGGGGTATACTGGAAATCATTATAATCTCTTATAAAGTTAGAGGGGTATACTGGAAATCGTTATAATCTCTATTGAAGTTAGAGGGGTATACTGGAAATCATTATAATCTCTAATGAATTTATAGGGGTGTACTGGAAATCTTTATAATCTCTAATGAATTTAGAGGGGTGTACTGGAAATCATTATAATCTCTAATGAAGTTAGAGGGGTGTACTGGAAATCATTATAATCTCTAATGAAGTTAGAGGGGTGTACTGGAAATCATTATAATCTCTAATGAAGTTAGAGGGGTGTACTGGAAATCATTATAATCTCTGTAAAGCCAGTTTTTTTTTAACCACTTTGAAGTTTTGTTTGTTTATTTTAGTGTCACTGATCAGATGTTGGCTGTTTCTGTCTGGAAACTGTCAAAGTCTCTTTGGATTTGATTTACCTCAGTGTGAGAAGATAGTAGCTTTGCAGGCATACAATAGTTTTGCCAACCATGGAATAATTAGCAATAGGAGATTTCCACAATAACAGTTTTAGACTTCAGTTGCTTCTTCGGGTTCAAACGAATGTCTTGCAGAAAAAGCAGGATGTTTTGTGTGAGGGACCGTAATTCACCAACAAATGGATGGGTTCGGGTGATTGTTCTGTTGCGACAGCTTGCTTGTTGCTGGTTAAATTAGCCGTTCCTTTTTCTGTGGAAACCGAGGTTTGACTATCGTCATTTAGCATCTTCAGGGCTCAATGGATCGAAGGTCATTTACATAAACCGGTGAAACCAATGTAATTTGTGGATGTTTAGTTTGTTTTTTGTCTCATTTACTTAGAAGGGCAGTTCATCATGTACACTGTTGGTATGTAATATGTCCACCGGTCAGGCTTGTGTTGTAGGGATTTTTCAGCATACATGTAGTGGGATATCTAGAATGTAGACTGATCAAGGTCTAAATAACATTAGATTATATCTACATACTGACTAAACCAAACTTGCAGATCAAGTGGACTATTCATCTTACTTTGATGCCATTTTAGTGTGATGAATTGTCTGTTGAAAATAATACCTAAAGTAGTGATGTCATTACAACAGAATTTCCCAGAAACACCTAGTATATAAAAAGAATGCACAAAAAATTGTCCTGTTAATATGAAATTCTTTCTGATCGTTGGTGCTGTTTGAAAAACAAAAGGAAAAAAATCATACTCCGCCAGTTTTTGCAACTAGAATTAGTTATGAAACTTGCTGCTGGCCATGACTTGGATTCTGGTGTAATGTGATTCTGCTGTTAACATCATATTTCACATTGCTAATGAAACGGTCGAGTGTTATCAATTTTGTAATGGTATCACTTCAATCTGGGAATGAATCAGATCACCAATAATGCGCAAGTCTGAAATTGCTCATTATTTTCTCTAGGTCACTGCTTTTTCATAGTGTTTTTGCTCATTTTTCTGCTCCGCTGGCATTTTTACAGATTAATAACCAGAGGCTGGTTGGAATTAGCAGGTATTATTGGCACTGATTGATAAAATATTTGGTGCGATAGTTAAAAGGGATGGTGAAGTGAAAGCATTGCTAGGGGCTAGCTTCTGTTGCCATGCAAATGATTGTATCTATTGCTATGACAAAGGCCATATTGATGATGGTCCGGGAACTCTAGGTAGGGAATCATTTATCAGGTGGAGTCAATCACTCTCATGGGTAAAAAAAGACAAAAATGTTAGATACTGCCCATGTACAGTTGTGATAAATCATAGCACTATACAAGTAGCAGATATAATAAAAAATGGTTTTTGTTTAAAAACAGAATGTTTTGACATTTGTTTTTTAGCTCTGTTTTATAAACAGCATGATACATGTATATATGTACTTTACCATATTCTACCTGATAAGCACACTGTGCACTTAGAAGAAACACAAAAGGGGTGCATTTAATAAAACTTATGTACATGAAAAAGTTTCCATGTGAAAAACATACAATGTTATGATGTAGACTTAATTGGCCAGGTGTAAGCTGAATGTTGATTTGCTGATCAAATGTCATCAGTCGAAATCCCCCACATTGAAAATGTTATGATCAGTGGCCCTATGGGTAGCTCCCACACTGGGATCTAGAGGTTGGCGGTCCTGTGGTGGTGTGCTTGCCCCTTTTTGTCATAATGTTACAATAAATGGGGATGGGTTATGTTTTGACATCAATTTCCAACTCGGAGGAAATTCTTAGATGTGTTCTCATTGGCCCGCATTTGTCACCAGATAGAAATGTTCATTCTAGAAATATTGCCTCGTTACTGAAAATGGTGGCTTCACCATTTATCAAAGCAGTTTGTTGAAAAAATGCATAATTTAGTCATTAAATAGAATGCATGAAGTGATATTGTTGTATATGTTAGTTCCCTAGGGGGCCGTAAAATGATACAAAATATGAAATAAAACCCACACAATCCATTGAATAGCTATAAATGTCTGCTATTACTGGCTTGTGTATCAATCATGTTTGGTTACACATCAACTATTGTATTGAACACCCACACATAATCTTATTGAGTCAAATGTTACGATGACTTCTACTTGTCTTAATCAGTTCTACTATTTGTGCCGAAAAATGTGCATATGAACAAAGCTATACAGACAATTAGCTCTATCATTAGTCAATACAGTAAGGTTCTGTACATTAACTCATTCACCCCTGATGAAACATTTGAACTCTTCCAACTCAAAGGTTGGAGTAGGTCATTATGAAATTTCAGGGGTAAATAAGTTATAGGTATGGTAAACGTATTTTAGGAAGTCACCAGTATGTATGGACAGGTATTGATTCCTACACCAGGCTTTCTGTCAAATTGGTCATAAAAGGGAAATGCATTGTGACCTCAGTTGGCCAACTTGTTGTCTTACTCGGCTCCATTGGTTGTCTTCATCTTTCAAGAACAATATAAATGCAATAGAAATTTCCTATTGTGCTCACGGGGATACTCCAAACACAGTGTCACCTACATATTTCCGTTTTGAGATGGCGGTTTGACCTGGAGTAATAATGTCAGTTCTACTAAAGCAAGTGAGTGTGTGGTGTGACATTTGTAACGCTGATGGTGTGACGGTTGTTAAACTGATGGTGTGACATTTGTTACACTGATGGTGTGACGTCTGTTTCACTGATGGTGTGATGTCTGTTTCACTGATGGTGTGACGGTTGTTTAACTGATGGTGTGACGTTTGTTACACTGATGGTGTGACGTTTGTTACACTGATGGTGTGACGTTTGTTACACTGATGGTGTGACGTTTGTTACACTGATGGTGTGACGTTTGTTACACTGATGGTGTGACGTTTGTTACACTGATGGTGTGACGGTTGTTGCGCTGATGGTGACGTTTGTTACACTGATGGTGTGCATTTGTTACACTGATGGTGTGACGTTTGTTACACTGATGGTGTGACGTTTGTTACTCTGATGGTGTGCATTTGTTACACTGATGGTGTGACGTTTGTTTTACTGATGGTGTGACGTTTGTTACGCTGATGGTGTGACAATTTTACTTTTGTTTTTCCTTTGTTTATTGATGGTTGTTGTGTATTGTTTGTTGACATATTGTAAACAAATATCTGATGAGTTGTGTTTTGTGTATTTGACAGTGACATTGGGGATGACCTTGATGTCAGTGAAGACAGTGATGCGGAGAGGGTAAGTGTGCTTTAGTCCTTATAGACAGGTATGGACCAGAGGGACTAATACAAACACAAGTCTATTTGATAATGTATATTCTTATAAACACTGTATGTTTTTGGTTCCTATATAATGCAGCCCATCACCATGGACAACTAGATCTTTACGCCAGGGCAAGTCATAATTTTCAATATTTACCATGAAAGTAAAGGCTTGTGAAATATTTTGAAAATTGGCTATTGGCTAGTATTTAAAAAATAAAATAAACATTGAAAACTTTGAGCATAAATAAATGACATTAAAAATGCAGTCAAATGACAAACAAATTTTCCTCCAAAATACAGGAAATATTGATTGTTTAAAATAAAAAGTGAGTTATGGTTAACAATTTTTGAAGCTTACTAAAATGTATATTGGCATTGATTTATTAGAAAATAAATTGTTGAAACAGATGTTTCAAATATTTTCATTATAGGAATGTTGGAAATGGATGATGTTAAACTAGAACAAGATTAGTAGCAATGACGTACTTGTGAACCGTAAAAGTCCTTTAAAATATCCGTTATGATCATAAATCATATACGAAAACTATTTCCAAGTTTTTTTTTGTATCAAATTTATGACTCTCTGCTGTCATATATGTCTGTAGACTTGTTAGGACATAAAATATGACTGTCTGCTCCTGATGGGGTACAGGAACTGGCTCCAGGTCTAGACAGCCCAACGATGGCAGCAGTCGACACTAGTCAAACATGGCCGCTCCAACACAAGCTGCTAAGGCAGCAGACACTAAACACACATTCTCCAAAAAAAAAAATGTTTTTTTTTTAAATATCATGGATGATTGTTTGGGTTCTTATAACTGCTAAGATTCTTTGCTTATTGTGTTTGTAAAATGCTGCTGTGAAGTGAAAATAAATACAGAGAGAAATTTATCAAGTACATTGCATGGAAATAATATTCAAAGAATATTGTTGAAATCTGGATTACCTTGCCCACAGTCACAGTAATAAGTTCAAGTCAGGAATATATAAGTCCATATTTTAGACAATTTCCCCAAAATAAACTTCACAATGTATGCAACATTGCTAAATGAGCAGTCGTGTTTACTTTGTGAGAATGTACTGTAAGATTTTGAAAAATGTTAGAAAAGTACAACTATCCCGGTAGAAATTGATACTTGTACCCATAAACTTGGAACGTAAAATGCTGAGGTTTTTGTGCAGTTCAAGTGCATCTTATCATGGAATTCAATATGTTTCTCAAGCTTGTATGTTTATATTGCGCAGTTCTTAGTATCTGATCACAGATGTTTCTGATCAAATTCAAATTATGTAAGTCTGTACTTGTCAGCTTGACGTTATATATACGTTAGATTGTGTGCTGTACCTAGATTTGATTGTACCAGCATAAGCCATGGAATTGTGATATTTAATTCTGTGGAAATGGCTGCTGGTACTCGACTGTGAGGATGAAAAGATATTTCTTTAAAACAGGATGTGAAAGTTTTGATCTTGGGTATAACAAGTGGCTCCTTGTGTGAGAGAAAGTTGGTAATTATATCATTACATTCTGTCACATAATGCCACGCTTTCCTTTAAATACCACTGAGGTTCAATCAGTACAATTTACATCTTCAAAATTGCCATCAAAATAGCAAGTCATTTTTCAGTCCTTGTTGTCATCAAAGGGCATCGTTCATACTGATGTATAAAATTTCAAGAAGTGGTGGTATGTTACTTTGCATTGCCAATGAATATATATGGCTTTCTTGTCAAAAAACCCTTTATTTCAAATAAACAATGTGTCCCTATCGATTATTATCTATTATAGAAATATATGAACAGGTGTTCAAATGGGAAAAAAAAAAAGAATTCAAGGTCAAGTGTTTACTTAGAGTGATGTCCTTTTCAAGTGACACCAGATCCGAAAAGAGGAATGATGTGTTTGTGATTTTGAAATTTGGCATGTGTTCTCCGAGAGTAATGAGTCAGAATTATGACTAATTTAAATGTACCGGACTCAACTCCATGCAATTCTCTCAGCAACCCTGTACCTACTCAACTACAATCCACAGAACGACATCTAAATTGTTTACTTTCCCATCAACACATAAGGTGTTGCAGAAACAAATTTCAGTCCAGTAATGTTTTAAACAATTCCTTATATTATAACCACCTGAACAAACTTGCCGCATCAATGAGTTGCAGTGACTTGCAAATGATCAGCTTATAGGTTGTTGATATCAGAGTAATAGAAGGGGTAGGTTTGGATCAAGAGTCGGTTTATTATATGGATTTCCAGTCCGAATCTTAGAATTCTTGAGGAATTCATTCATACACGAGGCATAACATCAGTGCGTGCCAAACTACGTCGGACCGACGGACAATTCCGGTAAAACTGCCATCGGTCTGATTCAATAATTAGTATCGCCGGACCGAATGTCCGATCCGGAATGACTTCCGGACAATGTTCTCGCAACTGAAATATGTCCCTGGTGCCCTGCCGGGTAAGATTTTAAAACGTAAAATTAATTCTGTTGCTTCTGACCCACGCTCGAAATTTCTGCCGAAGTGGTGTGAAGGGCGCAAGTGGTTGAGGTATGATGTACTCCAACCTCTAACTGCCCATAGCTGATTTTCCCGATGCTGACGATCAATTTTTCAATGTCAGGATTTTGAAAAAAATATAGCGTGTCACTTACATTTAAATGCTCAACTAAGTCCAAATAGCATTCCTTTCCATAAATCCATCATGAAATCAGGAGAATTTCGTGTCAAAAACTCCATTTTATACAAATAATGATTTTCTTATGTCGAAGTGAAGCAGACAACATTGTCGGAAGTAAATTTAAATATCACGTGGTTTTTGCGATTATTACAATATAGGAAATACATCGATGTTCTACAAGCGGAATACAACCAAGTTCTGACTCATTTCGTTCCGTTTAAAAAACCCTGTACTATTTTTTATCAACCGAGGAAGCCATGTTGAAAAGTAAGCCGGAGAGGTGCTTCAGCCGCTTGGTCTTGTATTTCGCGTTTGACGGTCCGTAATATTATATATAATTGTATATTTGACATACATATGGGATCTTAATTACATAAAACGTGAGTAGACACTGTTTTTATGAACTGTCAATCACTGAAGTAGGTTTTTTCAAGCCGATTTCATTCCCCTTAAATCGAGGGCGGAATCTGCATCAAACAGCAAAGAATTAGTGCTTCGGAAATAAGAGGTCGCAGTCGGCAAAATCATATCTGATATTAAAAAGGCCGACCAGCGGCCTCTTATGTTATAGGAGTAAGGTATGATGGTACTGTGAGGACAGTTCACAGCGCTACTGTCAGTAACGGTACCCTGATAAATCACTCTATGATTCATTCTCTGATGACTTTATTAGTGAAGAAGCAGTCTGGTTTCGTTTTCCAGGGAATGAATATCTTAACGCTTGTTTGCTTCCTTTGTAAAAGGAATTTTGGAATTGTTGTTATTTTTGTAACATAGTTTAAAGCTTTAAAATTGTATTGTATTATTGTTGAATTGAACATGATTTAAATTTGAAACCTTATTAAAGTGGATTTTGACTTTTTATCTACAGACAGGCTTTTGGTCTGGTAAAATCTTGTCCGGTCTGGTAAAAATTTCCATTTCACCAGACCGAATGTCCTGTGAAGGATTTGAAAGTTTGGCACGCACTGTAACATTGTTGGTGATTATTGAAGAGTCTGGATGGAGACAGGATTGCTCTAGATGTTCATACCATTTTATGTGTGTTTCAAACTTCAGACTTTGTTTTGCCACAGTTGGTACATGAAATCAAACACACGTTTGGATATACACCTCCACACTTTGACAGACACTAGGTTTCCATATTCCAGTGGTAGATCATGCATATATAATACAATTAGAGGTTCAGGAAATGTTTATACAAGGAGTGTTAGCAAAGTGTGACATGACGAAGACAAACTCTGAATGACCAGATATAATAATACCTGAAGCCACTAATTCAGGTGACGTAGACAAATTAATTGTGCACACACTGTGAACTTTGTATGCTTATTGGTGACCATTAGGAAGAGCGGTAGACTGGGGCTGATCAGACATAAATGAGTGGGCTATATTAGGATGGGGAGTAAGAGGTATGAAGGTAAGACTTGCTATAGACTGGTCAGACGTAAATGAGTGGGCTATATTGGGATGGGGAGTAAGAGGTATGAAGGTAAGACTTGCTATAGACTGATCAGACGTAAATGAGTGGGCTATATTGGGATGGGGAGTAAGAGGTATGAAGGTAAGACTTGCTATAGACTGATCAGACGTAAATGAGTGGGCTATATTGGGATGGGGAGTAAGAGGTATGAAGGTAAGACTTGCTATAGACTGATCAGACGTAAATGAGTGGGCTATATTGGGATGGGGAGTAAGAGGTATGAAGGTAAGACTTGCAATAGACTGATCAGACGTAAATGAGAGGGTTATATTGGGATGGGCAGTAAGAGGTATGAAGGTAAGACTTGCTATAGACTGATCAGACGTAAATGAGTGGGCTATATTGGGATGGGGAGTAAGAGGTATGAAGGTAAGACTTGCTATAGACTGATCAGACGTAAATGAGTGGGCTATATTGGGATGGGCAGTAAGAGGTATGAAGGTAAGACTTGCTATAGACTGATCAGACGTAAATGAGTCGGCTATATTGGGATGGGGAGTAAGAGGTATGAAGGTAAGACTTGCTATAGACTGGTCAGATGTAAATGAGTGGGCTATATTGGAGTGGGGAGTAAGAGGTATGAAGGTAAGACTTGCTATAGACTGATCAGACGTAAATGAGTGGGCTATATTGGGATGGGGAGTAAGAGGTATGAAGGTAAGACTTGCTATAGACTGATCAGACGTAAATGAGTGGGCTATATTGGGATGGGCAGTAAGAGGTATGAAGGTAAGACTTGCTATAGACTGATCAGACGTAAATGAGTGGGCTATATTGGGATGGGCAGTAAGAGATATGAAGGTAAGACTTGCTATAGACTGACCAAACATAAATGAGTGGGCTATATTGGGATGGGGAGTAAGAGGTATGAAGGTAAGACTTGCTATAGATTGATCAGACGTAAATGAGTGGGCTATATTGGGATGGGGAGTAAGAGGTATGAAGGTAAGACTTGCTATAGACTGATCAGACGTAAATGAGTGGGCTATATTGGGATGGGCAGTAAGAGGTATGAAGGTAAGACTTGCTATAGACTGACCAGACGTAAATGAGTGGGCTATATTGGAGTGGGCAGTAAGAGGTATGAAGGTAAGACTTGCTATAGACTGACCAGACGTAAATGAGTGGGCTATATTGGGATGGGGAGTAAGAGGTATGAAGGTAAGACTTGCTATAGACTGGTCAGACGTAAATGAGTGGGCTATATTGGGATGGGGAGTAAGAGGTATGAAGGTAAGACTTGCTATAGACTGATCAGACGTAAATGAGTGGGCTATATTGGAGTCGGCAGTAAGAGGTATGAAGGTAAGACTTGCTATAGACTGATCAGACGTAAATGAGTGGGCTATATTGGGATGGGAAGTAAGAGGTATGAAGGTAAGACTTGCTATAGACTGATCAGACGTAAATGAGTGGGCTATATTGGGATGGGGAGTAAGAGGTATGAAGGTAAGACTTGCTATAGACTGGTCAGATGTAAATGAGTGGGCTATATTGGGATGGGCAGTAAGAGATATGAAGGTAAGACTTGCTATAGACTGACCAAACATAAATGAGTGGGCTATATTGGGATGGGGAGTAAGAGGTATGAAGGTAAGACTTGCTATAGATTGATCAGACGTAAATGAGTGGGCTATATTGGGATGGGGAGTAAGAGGTATGAAGGTAAGACTTGCTATAGACTGATCAGACGTAAATGAGTGGGCTATATTGGGATGGGCAGTAAGAGGTATGAAGGTAAGACTTGCTATAGACTGGTCAGACGTAAATGAGTGGGCTATATTGGGATGGGCAGTAAGAGGTATGAAGGTAAGACTTGCTATAGACTGACCAGACGTAAATGAGTGGGCTATATTGGGATGGGCAGTAAGAGGTATGAAGGTAAGACTTGCTATAGACTGATCAGACGTAAATGAGTGGGCTATATTGGGATGGGCAGTAAGAGGTATGAAGGTAAGACTTGCTATAGAATGATCAGACGTAAATGAGTGGGCTATATTGGAGTGGGCAGTAAGAGGTATGAAGGTAAGACTTGCTATAGACTGACCAGACGTAAATGAGTGGGCTATATTGGGATGGGGAGTAAGAGGTATGAAGGTAAGACTTGCTATAGACTGGTCAGACGTAAATGAGTGGGCTATATTGGGATGGGCAGTAAGAGGTATGAAGGTAAGACTTGCTATAGACTGGTCAGACGTAAATGAGTGGGCTATATTGGGATGGGCAGTAAGAGGTATGAAGGTAAGACTTGCTATAGACTGGTCAGACGTAAATGAGTGGGCTATATTGGGATGGGCAGTAAGAGGTATGAAGGTAAGACTTGCTATAGACTGACCAGACGTAAATGAGTGGGCTATATTGGGATGGGCAGTAAGAGGTATGAAGGTAAGACTTGCTATAGACTGGTCAGATGTAAATGAGTGGGCTATATTGGGATGGGCAGTAAGAGGTATGAAGGTAAGACTTGCTATAGACTGACCAGACGTAAATGAGTGGGCTATATTGGGATGGGCAGTAAGAGGTATGAAGGTAAGACTTGCTATATTGGGATGGGGAGTAAGAGGTATGAAGGTAAGACTTGCTATAGACTGATCAGACGTAAATGAGTGGGCTATATTGGGATGGGCAGTAAGAGGTATGAAGGTAAGACTTGCTATAGACTGACCAGACGTAAATGAGTGGGCTATATTGGGATGGGCAGTAAGAGGTATGAAGGTAAGACTTGCTATAGACTGATCAGACGTAAATGAGTGGGCTATATTGGGATGGGGAGTAAGAGGTATGAAAGTAAGACTTGCTATAGACTGGTCAGATGTAAATGAGTGGGCTATATTGGGATGGGGAGTAAGAGGTATGAAAGTAAGACTTGCTATAGACTGATCAGACGTAAATGAGTGGGCTATATTGGGATGGGGAGTAAGAGGTATGAAGGTAAGACTTGCTATAGACTGATCAGACGTAAATGAGTGGGTTATATTGGGATGGGCAGTAAGAGGTATGAAGGTAAGTCTTGCTATAGACTGGTCAGACATAAATGAGTTGGCTATATTGGGATGGGCAGTAAGAGGTATGAAAGTAAGACTTGCTATAGACTGATCAGACGTAAATGAGTGGGCTATATTGGGATGGGCAGTAAGAGGTATGAAAGTAAGACTTGCTATACACTAGTTAGATGTAAATGAGTGGGCTATATTTGGATGGGGAGTAAGAGGTATGAAGGTAAGACTTGCTATAGACTGGTCAGATGTAAATGAGTGGGCTATATTGGGATGGGCAGTAAGAGGTATGAAGGTAAGACTTGCTATATAGACTGATCAGATGTAAATGAGTGGGCTATATTGGGATGGGCAGTAAGAGGTATGAAGGTAAGACTTGCTATAGACTGACCAGACGTAAATGAGTGGGCTATATTGGGATGGGCAGTAAGAGGTATGAAAGTAAGACTTGCTATAGACTGACCAGACGTAAATGAGTGGGCTATATTGGGATGGG
Organism: Mimachlamys varia; assembly: GCA_947623455.1. Taxonomy (NCBI): domain Eukaryota; kingdom Metazoa; phylum Mollusca; class Bivalvia; order Pectinida; family Pectinidae; genus Mimachlamys; species Mimachlamys varia. The sequence continues at coordinate 11,415,929 of OX392537.1, read as the reverse complement.
GAGTAAGAGGTATGAAGGTAAGACTTGCTATAGACTGACCAGACGTAAATGAGTGGGCTATATTGGGATGGGCAGTAAGAGGTATGAAGGTAAGACTTGCTATACACTAGTTAGATGTAAATGAGTGGGCTATATTTGGATGGGGAGTAAGAGGTATGAAGGTAAGACTTGCTATAGACTGATCAGACGTAAATGAGTGGGCTATATTGGGATGGGCAGTAAGAGGTATGAAGGTAAGACTTGCTATATTGGGATGGGCAGTAAGAGGTATGAAGGTAAGACTTGCTATAGACTGACCAGACGTAAATGAGTGGGCTATATTGGGATGGGCAGTAAGAGGTATGAAGGTAAGACTTGCTATAGACTGACCAGACGTAAATGAGTGGGCTATATTGGGATGGGGAGGAAGAGGTATGAAGGTAAGACTTGCTATAGACTGATCAGACGTAAATGAGTGGGCTATATTGGGATGGGCAGTAAGAGGTATGAAGGTAAGACTTGCTATAGACTGGTCAGATGTAAATGAGTGGGCTATATTGGAGTGGGGAGTAAGAGGTATGAAGGTAAGACTTGCTATAGACTGATCAGACGTAAATGAGTGGGCTATATTGGGATGGGGAGTAAGAGGTATGAAGGTAAGACTTGCTATAGACTGGTCAGATGTAAATGAGTGGGCTATATTGGGATGGGCAGTAAGAGGTATGAAGGTAAGACTTGCTATATAGACTGATCAGACGTAAATGAGTGGGCTATATTGGGATGGGCAGTAAGAGGTATGAAGGTAAGACTTGCTATAGACTGACCAGACGTAAATGAGTGGGCTATATTGGGATGGGGAGTAAGAGGTATGAAGGTAAGACTTGCTATAGACTGATCAGACGTAAATGAGTGGGCTATATTGGGATGGGGAGTAAGAGGTATGAAGGTAAGACTTGCTATAGACTGATCAGACGTAAATGAGTGGGCTATATTGGGATGGGGAGTAAGAGGTATGAAGGTAAGACTTGCTATAGACTGATCAGACGTAAATGAGTGGGCTATATTGGAGTGGGCAGTAAGAGGTATGAAGGTAAGACTTGCTATAGACTGACCAGACGTAAATGAGTGGGCTATATTGGGATGGGGAGTAAGAGGTATGAAGGTAAGACTTGCTATAGACTGGTCAGACGTAAATGAGTGGGCTATATTGGGATGGGCAGTAAGAGGTATGAAGGTAAGACTTGCTATAGACTGGTCAGACGTAAATGAGTGGGCTATATTGGGATGGGCAGTAAGAGGTATGAAGGTAAGACTTGCTATAGACTGGTCAGACGTAAATGAGTGGGCTATATTGGGATGGGCAGTAAGAGGTATGAAGGTAAGACTTGCTATAGACTGACCAGACGTAAATTAGTGGGCTATATTTGGATGGGGAGTAAGAGGTATGAAGGTAAGACTTGCTATAGACTGGTCAGACGTAAATGAGTGGGCTATATTGGGATGGGCAGTAAGAGGTATGAAGGTAAGACTTGCTATAGACTGACCAGACGTAAATGAGTGGGCTATATTGGGATGGGCAGTAAGAGGTATGAAGGTAAGACTTGCTATATTGGGATGGGCAGTAAGAGGTATGAAGGTAAGACTTGCTATAGACTGATCAGACGTAAATGAGTGGGCTATATTGGGATGGGCAGTAAGAGGTATGAAGGTAAGACTTGCTATAGACTGACCAGACGTAAATGAGTGGGCTATATTGGGATGGGCAGTAAGAGGTATGAATGTAAGACTTGCTATAGACTGATCAGACGTAAATGAGTGGGCTATATTGGGATGGGGAGTAAGAGGTATGAAAGTAAGACTTGCTATAGACTGGTCAGATGTAAATGAGTGGGCTATATTGGGATGGGCAGTAAGAGGTATGAAGGTAAGACTTGCTATAGACTGATCAGACGTAAATGAGTGGGCTATATTGGGATGGGGAGTAAGAGGTATGAAGGTAAGACTTGCTATAGACTGATCAGACGTAAATGAGTGGGTTATATTGGGATGGGCAGTAAGAGGTATGAAGGTAAGTCTTGCTATAGACTGGTCAGACATAAATGAGTTGGCTATATTGGGATGGGCAGTAAGAGGTATGAAAGTAAGACTTGCTATAGACTTATCAGACGTAAATGAGTGGGCTATATTGGGATGGGCAGTAAGAGGTATGAAAGTAAGACTTGCTATACACTAGTTAGATGTAAATGAGTGGGCTATATTTGGATGGGGAGTAAGAGGTATGAAGGTAAGACTTGCTATAGACTGGTCAGATGTAAATGAGTGGGCTATATTGGGATGGGCAGTAAGAGGTATGAAGGTAAGACTTGCTATATAGACTGATCAGATGTAAATGAGTGGGCTATATTGGGATGGGCAGTAAGAGGTATGAAGGTAAGACTTGCTATAGACTGACCAGACGTAAATGAGTGGGCTATATTGGGATGGGCAGTAAGAGGTATGAAAGTAAGACTTGCTATAGACTGACCAGACGTAAATGAGTGGGCTATATTGGGATGGGGAGTAAGAGGTATGAAGGTAAGACTTGCTATAGACTGACCAGACGTAAATGAGTGGGCTATATTGGGATGGGCAGTAAGAGGTATGAAGGTAAGACTTGCTATAGACTGATCAGACGTAAATGAGTGGGCTATATTGGGATGGGGAGTAAGAGGTATGAAGGTAAGACTTGCTATAGACTGATCAGACGTAAATGAGTGGGCTATATTGGAGTGGGCAGTAAGAGGTATGAAGGTAAGACTTGCTATAGACTGACCAGACGTAAATGAGTGGGCTATATTGGGATGGGCAGTAAGAGGTATGAAGGTAAGACTTGCTATAGACTGGTCAGACGTAAATGTGTGGGCTATATTGGGATGGGCAGTAAGAGGTATGAAGGTAAGACTTGCTATAGACTGGTCAGACGTAAATGAGTGGGCTATATTGGGATGGGCAGTAAGAGGTATGAAGGTAAGACTTGCTATAGACTGGTCAGACGTAAATGAGTGGGCTATATTGGGATGGGCAGTAAGAGGTATGAAGGTAAGACTTGCTATAGACTGACCAGACGTAAATGAGTGGGCTATATTGGGATGGGCAGTAAGAGGTATGAAGGTAAGACTTGCTATAGACTGGTCAGATGTAAATGAGTGGGCTATATTGGGATGGGCAGTAAGAGGTATGAAGGTAAGACTTGCTATAGACTGACCAGACGTAAATGAGTGGGCTATATTGGGATGGGCAGTAAGAGGTATGAAGGTAAGACTTGCTATATTGGGATGGGGAGTAAGAGGTATGAAGGTAAGACTTGCTATAGACTGATCAGACGTAAATGAGTGGGCTATATTGGGATGGGCAGTAAGAGGTATGAAGGTAAGACTTGCTATAGACTGACCAGACGTAAATGAGTGGGCTATATTGGGATGGGCAGTAAGAGGTATGAAGGTAAGACTTGCTATAGACTGATCAGACGTAAATGAGTGAGCTATATTGGGATGGGGAGTAAGAGGTATGAAAGTAAGACTTGCTATAGACTGGTCAGATGTAAATGAGTGGGCTATATTGGGATGGGGAGTAAGAGGTATGAAAGTAAGACTTGCTATAGACTGATCAGACGTAAATGAGTGGGCTATATTGGGATGGGGAGTAAGAGGTATGAAGGTAAGACTTGCTATAGACTGATCAGACGTAAATGAGTGGGTTATATTGGGATGGGCAGTAAGAGGTATGAAGGTAAGTCTTGCTATAGACTGGTCAGACATAAATGAGTTGGCTATATTGGGATGGGCAGTAAGAGGTATGAAAGTAAGACTTGCTATAGACTGATCAGACGTAAATGAGTGGGCTATATTGGGATGGGCAGTAAGAGGTATGAAAGTAAGACTTGCTATACACTAGTTAGATGTAAATGAGTGGGCTATATTTGGATGGGGAGTAAGAGGTATGAAGGTAAGACTTGCTATAGACTGGTCAGATGTAAATGAGTGGGCTATATTGGGATGGGCAGTAAGAGGTATGAAGGTAAGACTTGCTATATAGACTGATCAGATGTAAATGAGTGGGCTATATTGGGATGGGCAGTAAGAGGTATGAAGGTAAGACTTGCTATAGACTGACCAGACGTAAATGAGTGGGCTATATTGGGATGGGCAGTAAGAGGTATGAAAGTAAGACTTGCTATAGACTGACGAGACGTAAATGAGTGGGCTATATTGGGATGGGCAGTAAGAGGTATGAAGGTAAGACTTGCTATAGACTGACCAGACGTAAATGAGTGGGCTATATTGGGATGGGCAGTAAGAGGTATGAAGGTAAGACTTGCTATACACTAGTTAGATGTAAATGAGTGGGCTATATTTGGATGGGGAGTAAGAGGTATGAAGGTAAGACTTGCTATAGACTGATCAGACGTAAATGAGTGGGCTATATTGGGATGGGCAGTAAGAGGTATGAAGGTAAGACTTGCTATATTGGGATGGGCAGTAAGAGGTATGAAGGTAAGACTTGCTATAGACTGACCAGACGTAAATGAGTGGTCTATATTGGGATGGGCAGTAAGAGGTATGAAGGTAAGACTTGCTATAGACTGACCAGACGTAAATGAGTGGGCTATATTGGGATGGGGAGGAAGAGGTATGAAGGTAAGACTTGCTATAGACTGATCAGACGTAAATGAGTGGGCTATATTGGGATGGGCAGTAAGAGGTATGAAGGTAAGACTTGCTATAGACTGGTCAGATGTAAATGAGTGGGCTATATTGGAGTGGGGAGTAAGAGGTATGAAGGTAAGACTTGCTATAGACTGATCAGACGTAAATGAGTGGGCTATATTGGGATGGGGAGTAAGAGGTATGAAGGTAAGACTTGCTATAGACTGGTCAGATGTAAATGAGTGGGCTATATTGGGATGGGCAGTAAGAGGTATGAAGGTAAGACTTGCTATATAGACTGATCAGACGTAAATGAGTGGGCTATATTGGGATGGGCAGTAAGAGGTATGAAGGTAAGACTTGCTATAGACTGACCAGACGTAAATGAGTGGGCTATATTGGGATGGGGAGTAAGAGGTATGAAGGTAAGACTTGCTATAGACTGATCAGACGTAAATGAGTGGGCTATATTGGGATGGGGAGTAAGAGGTATGAAGGTAAGACTTGCTATAGACTGATCAGACGTAAATGAGTGGGCTATATTGGGATGGGGAGTAAGAGGTATGAAGGTAAGACTTGCTATAGACTGGTCAGACGTAAATGAGTGGGCTATATTGGGATGGGCAGTAAGAGGTATGAAGGTAAGACTTGCTATAGACTGGTCAGACGTAAATGAGTGGGCTATATTGGGATGGGCAGTAAGAGGTATGAAGGTAAGACTTGCTATAGACTGGTCAGACGTAAATGAGTGGGCTATATTGGGATGGGCAGTAAGAGGTATGAAGGTAAGACTTGCTATAGACTGACCAGACGTAAATGAGTGGGCTATATTTGGATGGGGAGTAAGAGGTATGAAGGTAAGACTTGCTATAGACTGGTCAGATGTAAATGAGTGGGCTATATTGGGATGGGCAGTAAGAGGTATGAAGGTAAGACTTGCTATAGACTGACCAGACGTAAATGAGTGGGCTATATTGGGATGGGCAGTAAGAGGTATGAAGGTAAGACTTGCTATATTGGGATGGGCAGTAAGAGGTATGAAGGTAAGACTTGCTATAGACTGATCAGACGTAAATGAGTGGGCTATATTGGGATGGGCAGTAAGAGGTATGAAGGTAAGACTTGCTATAGACTGACCAGACGTAAATGAGTGGGCTATATTGGGATGGGCAGTAAGAGGTATGAATGTAAGACTTGCTATAGACTGATCAGACGTAAATGAGTGGGCTATATTGGGATGGGGAGTAAGAGGTATGAAAGTAAGACTTGCTATAGACTGGTCAGATGTAAATGAGTGGGCTATATTGGGATGGGGAGTAAGAGGTATGAAGGTAAGACTTGCTATAGACTGATCAGACGTAAATGAGTGGGCTATATTGGGATGGGGAGTAAGAGGTATGAAGGTAAGACTTGCTATAGACTGATCAGACGTAAATGAGTGGGTTATATTGGGATGGGCAGTAAGAGGTATGAAGGTAAGTCTTGCTATAGACTGGTCAGACATAAATGAGTTGGCTATATTGGGATGGGCAGTAAGAGGTATGAAAGTAAGACTTGCTATAGACTGATCAGACGTAAATGAGTGGGCTATATTGGGATGGGCAGTAAGAGGTATGAAAGTAAGACTTGCTATACACTAGTTAGATGTAAATGAGTGGGCTATATTTGGATGGGGAGTAAGAGGTATGAAGGTAAGACTTGCTATAGACTGGTCAGATGTAAATGAGTGGGCTATATTGGGATGGGCAGTAAGAGGTATGAAGGTAAGACTTGCTATATAGACTGATCAGATGTAAATGAGTGGGCTATATTGGGATGGGCAGTAAGAGGTATGAAGGTAAGACTTGCTATAGACTGACCAGACGTAAATGAGTGGGCTATATTGGGATGGGCAGTAAGAGGTATGAAAGTAAGACTTGCTATAGACTGACCAGACGTAAATGAGTGGGCTATATTGGGATGGGGAGTAAGAGGTATGAAGGTAAGACTTGCTATAGACTGACCAGACGTAAATGAGTGGGCTATATTGGGATAGGCAGTAAGAGGTATGAAGGTAAGACTTGCTAAAGACTGATCAGACGTAAATGAGTGGGCTATATTGGGATGGGGAGTAAGAGGTATGAAGGTAAGACTTGCTATAGACTGATCAGACGTAAATGAGTGGGCTATATTGGAGTGGGCAGTAAGAGGTATGAAGGTAAGACTTGCTATAGACTGACCAGACGTAAATGAGTGGGCTATATTGGGATGGGGAGTAAGAGGTATGAAGGTAAGACTTGCTATAGACTGGTCAGACGTAAATGAGTGGGCTATATTGGGATGGGCAGTAAGAGGTATGAAGGTAAGACTTGCTATAGACTGGTCAGACGTAAATGAGTGGGCTATATTGGGATGGGCAGTAAGAGGTATGAAGGTAAGACTTGCTATAGACTGGTCAGACGTAAATGAGTGGGCTATATTGGGATGGGCAGTAAGAGGTATGAAGGTAAGACTTGCTATAGACTGACCAGACGTAAATGAGTGGGCTATATTTGGATGGGGAGTAAGAGGTATGAAGGTAAGACTTGCTATAGACTGGTCAGATGTAAATGAGTGGGCTATATTGGGATGGGCAGTAAGAGGTATGAAGGTAAGACTTGCTATAGACTGACCAGACGTAAATGAGTGGGCTATATTGGGATGGGCAGTAAGAGGTATGAAGGTAAGACTTGCTATATTGGGATGGGCAGTAAGAGGTATGAAGGTAAGACTTGCTATAGACTGATCAGACGTAAATGAGTGGGCTATATTGGGATGGGCAGTAAGAGGTATGAAGGTAAGACTTGCTATAGACTGACCAGACGTAAATGAGTGGGCTATATTGGGATGGGCAGTAAGAGGTATGAATGTAAGACTTGCTATAGACTGATCAGACGTAAATGAGTGGGCTATATTGGGATGGGGAGTAAGAGGTATGAAAGTAAGACTTGCTATAGACTGGTCAGATGTAAATGAGTGGGCTATATTGGGATGGGGAGTAAGAGGTATGAAGGTAAGACTTGCTATAGACTGATCAGACGTAAATGAGTGGGCTATATTGGGATGGGGAGTAAGAGGTATGAAGGTAAGACTTGCTATAGACTGATCAGACGTAAATGAGTGGGTTATATTGGGATGGGCAGTAAGAGGTATGAAGGTAAGTCTTGCTATAGACTGGTCAGACATAAATGAGTTGGCTATATTGGGATGGGCAGTAAGAGGTATGAAAGTAAGACTTGCTATAGACTGATCAGACGTAAATGAGTGGGCTATATTGGGATGGGCAGTAAGAGGTATGAAAGTAAGACTTGCTATACACTAGTTAGATGTAAATGAGTGGGCTATATTTGGATGGGGAGTTAGAGGTATGAAGGTAAGACTTGCTATAGACTGGTCAGATGTAAATGAGTGGGCTATATTGGGATGGGCAGTAAGAGGTATGAAGGTAAGACTTGCTATATAGACTGATCAGATGTAAATGAGTGGGCTATATTGGGATGGGCAGTAAGAGGTATGAAGGTAAGACTTGCTATAGACTGACCAGACGTAAATGAGTGGGCTATATTGGGATGGGCAGTAAGAGGTATGAAAGTAAGACTTGCTATAGACTGACCAGACGTAAATGAGTGGGCTATATTGGGATGGGGAGTAAGAGGTATGAAGGTAAGACTTGCTATAGACTGACCAGACGTAAATGAGTGGGCTATATTGGGATGGGCAGTAAGAGGTATGAAGGTAAGACTTGCTATAGACTGATCAGACGTAATTGAGTGGGCTATATTGGGATGGGCAGTAAGAGGTATGAAGGTAAGACTTGCTATAGACTGATCAGACGTAAATGAGTGGGCTATATTGGGATGGGCAGTAAGAGGTATGAAGGTAAGACTTGCTATATTGGGATGGGCAGTAAGAGGTATGAAGGTAAGACTTGCTATAGACTGACCAGACGTAAATGAGTGGGCTATATTGGGATGGGCAGTAAGAGGTATGAAGGTACAGTTGTGGTATCGCACAACGCACCAAAAACTGCGTGCGTGCATCGTGCATACATCGTGCACACATCGTTCGCCCATGGTGCGCACAACCGGGCGATCTAAAGATCGTGCGTTTTTGTGTGCGATTAAATCGCACACACGCACGATTTGGTACAATTGGTCGATACATATTACGGAATGAAAAACATATGGAACCCTCTTGTCCAAAAACTATTTAAATTCGCATCATATTTATTGGGATTATATCAATTTAACAATATACAGTTAACAGTATTACAGTGATCATAAGACAGCCAAGTGTGGGTTAAGCTGCCAGGTATCAGAATATGTAAATAACATGCCGGAGTTTTACCTGCCCCGTGTGCGGCGATACGCTTCGACAGCCATTACCGAGCGACCGTTATGAAAACAAACTGGACTCTTATAATCAGTTATTTGAAAAACCCTCCCCTCCCCAACACTTTACCTGTGTTTTCACACCTAGGCGAGTGTTGTAAGTGCCCCGGGCCAGAGACATCTACATATATTGGCCACGTACAGGTACAGTTTATAACTTGGTAAAACTGGCAACATTTACTTGAATGAGAACTTGTCAATATGAGTTGACAGTTTACATACATGTGTCTATTTGGTTTGTTTCTAAAACTACAGAAAGACTATTATTAATTTTTAGAAATATATAGATAGAACTATCAGCTAATTTAAATAGTTAAAATATAGAAATATGTTTAAAACAACTAGCGCGAAACCGTATATATTGTTAAACCATTTCTAAATTTACATCAACCACGATTGTCATCGCACAATGTTAGTCTATCGTGCGCCCACATGTGCGTTAGAAATAATCGCCCAGGATCGCATCGTTCGCACATCGTGCATACACCGTTCGCCCATCGTGCGCCCACCGCACATCGTGGAACGTTGTGCGATCACACAACTGTAAGACTTGCTATAGACTGACCAGACGTAAATGAGTGAGCTATATTGGGATGGGGAGGAAGAGGTATGAAGGTAAGACTTGCTATAGACTGATCAGACGTAAATGAGTGGGCTATATTGGGATGGGCAGTAAGAGGTATGAAGGTAAGACTTGCTATAGAAATCAATAGTGCCTCACATCTATACGTCACCTCTTGAAGGCTTGGTGTATATCCGACATAGTGTAGATCTCCCAAGACTCCCTAAAGTCATAAGTCTGCTGCACTGACATAATATGTGTAACTAAAATGTATAGGCATCGTGTGCATTCACTTGTAGTGTAGTTTTGGAACCATTCAATTCTTTACTGTTTAGATAATGGTAATTAAGACCATTCTTTTATAATCAACTGTTCCCAATTGTATTGAGCGAGAAAATAACAATGATTGCAATGCAACGTAATGCTATCTTAATTATTTTCAAGCAAGACTCTGTGTTAAAAATGGTAATGCCAGGATCTTTGAAGGAAATTTCATGTTTTAGTAGGAGGTTAAATGTATGATTTGTGATTGAATGAATTATTTTCAGTGTACTTTTAAAGCAATTAGAACAGGAAGGACTTGTTGAAAACTGTTAAAACATTTCCCATTTGCTATATTGATTTTGTTTATTGAGCTACTACAATGTAAATGTTGGATGATGGGTATTCTTGGCCCTTCCCTGAGGCATGTATGTATTCGTTTAAAAGATGAAGATAGGAAACCAAAAAAGTATATTGTCATATTTGCAGAGGCGTTTTCCTTTAGCCGATTCATGCACATATATATATATATATATAAGTATTATATATGTGTGTCAATACTTTAACAAAAGGCCCAATGGGCCTTATGCTCTCACTACTTCCAATTTGAATCTAAACAACTTAATGCAAGTTTAGCTCTTTCCATACTGCCACTCCAGACTGGAGTTGTGTGAATCTAAACAACGTAATACAAGTTTAGCTCTTTCCATACTGCCACTCCAGACTGGAGTTGTGTGAATCTAAACAACTTATGCAAGTTTAGCTCTTTCCATACTGCCACTCCAGACTGGAGTTGTGTGAATCTAAACAACTTAATACAAGTTTAGCTCTTTCCATACTGCCACTCCAGACTGGAGTTGTGTGAATCTAAACAACTTAATGCAAGTTTAGCTCTTTCCATACTGCCACTCCGGTTTGGAACTGTACTGGATATCAGACTTGAAAGCAAGGATTTCCTCAGAATGATGACCTTATTAACCTGAAAGCTGTGTCCTTGTTACATTACCTTGCATTAGTCCTGAAGGTTTACATTTGAAAAGCATGCAGACTTCATCTTATCACATACATGTCTTGTATTGTCTTTATGTATCGTATGGGGACCAAATTTATGGTATTTAAGTCATTTTTGCTCTTTAGTTGTTTGAAAATTTGTTTTTTAATTGACAATGTTGTTTAACTTTCATCATTATGAACTTAAGAAACGGTAAAATTTTTAAGTCTTGATTTGCTGCACGGGAGTATTGACAACCTTGGTGCTAATGGAAATTCAACTCCAGAAATTACGTAACCTTAAGATTTACTCTCAAACCTTTCAAAAATGTTATTGTGACATGGTTTGAATTGAATATAGAATTTCAGCCTTGCTGTCCTCTGATAAAAGTACATTGTATAAAACGTCATATCTTTTCATATATTGGTCAGAAAAGGTGGAATACATACTGGAGATTATTTCATGACAAATTTGGAATTTTCAGTTGTTATGTCTCGAGGGAAATTACTATGGTAATTTGGTTTCTTGTGATCACCCAATAAAACTGAGCTTCCATGGTCTCCACCATATCTCTTTGATGAATATTAATGCAGTGTACTAGCTACCTCGTAAAGGGTGCACAGAGCTATGCATGTACATTTCAGTCGTATCGCCAATGTTTCTTTACATCTCTTTAGGACATTTCATGTATTAATTATCAAGTGTAAATGAACCAAATGTACCACACTAGGCAAAGGTGAGATTCTTTTTGATGATTTATTGATCAAATTAAATTAGAAGAAGATACTGAACACTGCATGCTGTTTGAGAATATATACAATAGCTTGTTTAGTAAAGTTTCATCTTCAAACACGGCTTTTCAATTAAAGATGGTCTGCTTTAGTACTTATGGAGAGAAATCACTGACTTGGCTAGATGCAGGGATAAAGATGGAAAGTTTGAAAAGCATTTTACTTTTGCATAATTTTATCTGAAATTTGTTCTTTTGATCCCTAAAAGAATGTTGGTAAAGTCTATCATAATAAATATCAAGTCTGACTGCCAATATCCCCAAGAATTTTTTTATTATTTTTCCATTTTGAAATTTACATTTTTTTTTTTCAATTTGAAATTTGGAAATCCTTCTGTTATATAAATTCTGCATGAGAACAAAGTCTGATAATAATTAGCTGTACTTATGTGTTCTGCTGTTTCATTATAAACAATTATAAATACACTGCAAAAGTTCTCTGCCGTACACTATATCCTTCATGTCTACAGAAAAAACACACGCACTAGAAATACATTTACATTACTCTTGAACATTTCAAAGAACTTGAAACTGCTATAAAAAGGCGTCCACCTGTGTTTTTTGAGCTGGCTGTTATGTAATACACTGCTGATGCTAACAAAGCCTAATGGGGTTTCTGCATGCTCCCGCATTAATCACCCAGCGACATCAAAAGCTTTCAGCATCAGATTTATTATCAGATATGTATGTTCAATGGTTGATAGGCATGCTTTTTCTCATATTTAGGTCAGTCAAGGCAAAAACACTGTGTAATTGTGAAGAATATGTTATTGAATCATGTATTCTACACTTATTGAGTTGAACGTTTTTTTCAATCATAAAGTGCACCCACTTTGGTGACTCTGTGTACTGTTGTAATAAGTGTGAAATGGACTTCCTTCTACAGCACCTGATGGAGTGGGAAATAGTTTCTCTGCCTGGCTGTCTTAATTGATAGTACAGTGTCCGATCCGTCGTCCTTAAATCCAGAAACATGTCTGATAATGTCACTAGACAATGGATTCTGTAGACGTACAGCACTATTGATCCACAATTCTAATGCTGGAGCCTGATTAGTTTCTATACTCAATTGGTGACGGTGCACAAATCAAACGAGATGGAACTTTCATAGTGTGGAGGTAATCAGATGTGAAGACCTGGTAGGATTAAATTTCCAAAAATTGTGATTTTGAAACCGGATGATTTGTTCATTAAAGTCTGTCAAACAATCTTTTTGTCAGATAGTCATTAGGTTAAGTGAAAATAGATTAATGATATAAATATGTTTGTTTTATAACTCGTTCTTACATACGTGTGGTTGTTTGGCATCTGTCTTGTAACAATAACCATCTAAATGTTTGTAATGTCAGTATAACAAAGAAACAAGAAGATCAAGTCCTCATGTTGTCAGCCTACAATTGATTTAAAATGTTTTTTATAAATTTTGGAAAGGCATCAAAAACAACCAAATTGGTTTGACTATTTATGTAAGAAATAAAACTACATCTTGGTAATAGATTTGAAACACTGCCTGTGAAACAAGATTTGTCGATACATCATTAACTTAGAGCTGAGCAGCTGATTGCCCCCTTTGTCCATGTAGACTAATGGTGAAGTATAATAGAGGAAATAAAAATGAATTGAAGGCTATTTTTTACATGTCTGCAGAAGGAGATTGTGGCAAGCTAATGAGGGTGTTGGATTAGTTTGGTGGTCTATTTCTGGGCTGGCTGTTGACATAACACTGCTGAATCATTTATTGGATGGATTTCATTCCTTTACATTGATGTTGGAGTCTCCTCCAGGTCATTGCCAAATTAACTGTAACACTGCATAAGTAGACCTTGGGATGCCTACACTGATCAATAGTCCACAGAACATGTATGTCTTTTCTCATGCCTGCATCAGCAGCTAATATACTTAAATTACCCGTTATTGAGACGTACATTTGTCGGCTCCTGATTGGATACTTCAGGCATACAGGCATTGGGATTAATTGCCAGAAATAAACAGATCAACTGTTATTCTTTCCAGATGCTACTCTTACTTACAAGGTCAAAATTTCAAAGGTCAAGGTCACAATAGTGCAAGGTCCATGTTATTTACATGGAAAACTGATCAACTGTTGTATAGTCAAAGGTCAAGGTCCCGCTAGGCATTATACATTTGGCAAGGTCAAATACCAGTTAAGATTAGAAAAGATGGAAAGTTATGCCCCAATGCCCATAAACTGAAGTGAGGGTTGGGGCATACTGATGGTATTGCCCATGTCCTTCCCTTTCGTGTCATTGCATCCCTTCAAGCGACATTAATGGATATAAGACAGTGGAATTTTGATGAAGTTCATGGTCATAATATTACAAACACAAATTAATGAAATTAATAAAAAGCTGAGAAAATACTTTGTACCTTGTGTGTAAGCCTTTAAGCAAATGTAGGGACATATGCGATCTTTAAATGACATTTCTTTGATATGAGCCAAAGTGTTGTTGCGTGAAGTGCAGCGATGGTATGTTAAAAATTGCTTGTTATTTGTGTTACTTTCGAATCATTTTACTTGTGTTTTCATATTCTGTACATGCAGGCATGCTCATCATGACAGTGGAGCCCCCGTGGCATTCTGATAACCCCGAGGTATTGGCTTAGCATGCCGATCACAACAAGCATTATTAATGCTTCGCTAAATTGCAGAATATTAGGGTTGTCATGTTATGCACTCCTTCAAAATAGTATTTGCATGTCATCTGGATACACGATGCCCGCTTGGAAGCCTAGGAATAAAAAAAGCAGCCAGTAATGAAGGAAATCAATAATATTCAAATCTAATTTCCTTTCTATCTTTTGAAGTCACCGTGTTATCAGAGGAATGGCTGTTTTTCTGTCAAATTAATTTTTGGTCATAAACAGCAGAACTTTAAGCTGTAAATGTAGTTTGAGTAACGAATAAATCTGCTGTTACCAATAAATGCAGAGAACGTTTTTTATTCAGTCTTAAATACTTCTCTCAGGATTTCATTTTCCAGTTGTTAAGTCTGCTTCAATTACCTGCTTTCTTTGGGGTAAAGTCAAACACAAGACGAATATTCAACCCCTACAGACGAGAAAATCCAATGGAAATTTGTTTAAATATTTTTATGATCAGTGCTAATAGTGGGATGGGAATAAAATGTGTTTTATTGAATGAATATGTATAATCTGTTGATCTCATTTGACCGATGATCAGTACTCCCAAAATTTCTTGTTTGTCTCGTCATATTACTTAAACCTAACTGGACCTCTGCTGGTGGTAATGCACAATTCAGTCTTCATGCATTTCCGTATTTACTGTTTTGTGAGTCTTAGTCATTATTCCAAACTTCAAGTACATGTAAGGCACCTCAATTTTATTCAGTCCTCAACAAAAATAAAAGGGGTGACTTACAGTTCAGTTACTGGAAAAGTGAAAGTAAAAGTGACATTTGTTTTTATCATTTTGTAAAAAGGAAATACAGTATACCAATAATATGAAATCAAGCATCAATTTTGTGTTATCTTGTAATAAAAATCTTTTGAATAAATGAAAACAGTGAAAAAGCACCAATGCACTTAATGACATATTTTAAAAATCTCTGAAAATAAATTTTTAACGGTTTTGATTCTGTGCACTTGATTACATTTTACCTCGCTCACTGAAGGTATTCAGTTCTAATTAAAAGTATGTTCCTTCTCAATTTATTTTTATGCTGAGATTTGTATCAACTGAATCAAAGGTAGGGTTGAAGTGAATGTTAAGGTATCTGTACTTTCATCGTGAGCACGGCTCTTACAGCTATATGATAGGGTGATGTTGAGAATGTGCCCCCCCCCCCGCCTCGTAATAGTGTGGTTCCTGGTGACACTTCTATGGAGTCTTGAGACACCTAAGGTCTGGTATTCACACTTGGTAGTCGCATCTCCTGTCTGACGTAATGACTCCTTCAGGAATGATGGCAGTGCAAGACCTATACAACATAGTTTATATTACAGTGCAAGGGGTGAATAGCCATAGTGTTGGGATGTCATACAAATAGACTTTATCTACAGGAAAGTTTTTAAAAGAGTTGATTAGAACTGATTTACAGATGTCAAATCACTGTCATGTTTTAGTGAGGAGTGAAGCTAAAAACAGAAAGTCTCTAAGGGTATGGTTAAGGTGGGGTTAGTACACCAGGAGTAATGTATCGGTTCACAGACATTGGTAAAATGTTAGATGTCACCACAGACATTAATATACTTTATATATAGTCACAGGAATTCATAAAAGTTATTGTCATAGACATCAAGACACATTTTATCATCAATAAAATTTGAAATATCTTTTCCCTTTGGAAGTGATTAAATCACAGGTCCATTGTCAAGGTCACATTATATAATAGGTGAGAGATCAAGGTCACAAGTTTTTAACATTTTGGACACTGGTGACATGACTGTGCAGAATCAAGGTTGTACCTATATACGATGTGTACAGTTTTTGTGTACCCTTTGTATTGTTGACCTCTACATCACTCCACACATACAGATGATGGTTGGAGACATAATCGAGGTATTAAAAATGTCATTAGGGGACAGGCATAATTTCATTAGCCGGATGATCAGTGATGGGTTTCTTTCTGTGTAGGAGAGATTAGCTGGTGTCACATTGTTTGTCTCGTATTGATTGGAGGTCTATCAAATGAGGCGACTTGTTAAGTCCTGCGACAGACTAGAACAGCTTTGACCTACTGGTAGTGGGCAGTCTCGTAGGATTGGTGACATGAATTGTGTAATCCTCACTGCTATATAAACCATTCATCTCACCATAAACAGATGCTATTATTATTTATGACAATAAGTTCCTGTGGTGGAGGCTATTTTCACCACGATTGCTGAATATGGAAATATCTCTGATATTCATTTTAGAATATTACTGTTTTAAATTGAAGTTGTAGACAATGGCTATGAGAGATGTCAAATATAGCTAGATGTGATACAAAGTTTATAGGTAAACTGTATTTTGTTTGTAAATATCATTAGATATGATACTTGTGGGCAGAATAATAAAAAAAGATATGTGTTGGAAAAACTTGCTGTGATAAATTTAGACTGTGGTTTCACATTATCTTCAAATTAGTCATAACATTTCTGTATGAGTGGCGTTACAATTTGTTTTTATTGACTTTAATTTGTTGATGGCTGAGTGCCTCACTGACAGACGAGTGTGCAAGATAGCTGTAATGGCTGCAGTTTATGTACACCTGTGTTACACTAGACATTGATACCCACACCTGGAGAAATGCTTACAAATACCAGGTGTAGAATGTAGCTTCTCCATTATTTGGGTTAGATATCTCTGGTGGTGACAAAAACAAAAATTCATTTCATATTAAACCTTGATCAATGGTGAAAACTACATTAGATTAAGAAAAAAAAGCAAAAATAGTTTTACTGTGTTGCGAGTTCCCCTCATTTGTGAAATAAATTGTTCATAGCTTCTGGAAATGAAAGCACTTCAGACAGAGATTGACATTTAAAACATGTAGATAATGCTCTACACATATATCTATAGATTGTACATAAGATTGTTCTCTAGACAAGTAGTTAATCAAACTACTTTAACCAAGGCGAGGGTATTCAGGAGAAGGAAGTACAGGGTTCACTTATAAAAAGCTGAGTAGATGTTTGATGGTAGGCATTATCTCCTCTAAATGAGTATACAATTAACCTTTCATGTTCTAATAGAGGGTACATGTAAGAAATAAGGTGAGTGCCTATATATAGCCCACTTCCTCTTAAATTGAGTGCCAGGAGCACTGCACGAGTTACGTAAGATCTTATCTCACACAAAACCACCAATGATATGTAAAAAAAAAAACCGTTTCAACTACTTAGGGAAAAAAAACAGTTGTGTACAAAGCAGTCGGGTGTGAAATGCTAATAACATTGTGGAGAATCAGTGTTATTGAAACAGTGTGTGGACTAGTTGTATGGGAGCAGTGTGGAATGCAGGATTTGTAGTAAGAGCATAGACTATATAGTGTGTAAATAGTGCTAACTAGACTGCGTCCTGCACTCCCCCACTCCCACACAGTGAACGCGACTAGGTCAGGCTCTCGCTATAGCATGGAGTCGACTGGCAGTTACAGGCATGGGACTGCCATGTAAAAATGCTATGGCTGCCGAACAGCAAAAAGTCTTCTGCTACTGCTAGCACCTCTGTGCACCGGGATTTATATGTGTCCTCTTTATTCCAGCTACCTGACAAGCAGTCCCCACCCCCAGCCAAACAGCGCCCCATCCAAGGACCGACCCGAGGGGTAGGAGGGAAGGTGCCGGTCAAAGAGCCAAGGTAGGCACTGTTGTGTGTGTGTTGTCAGCTGTGTTTACAGGGCTGTTGTTGTGTATTGGTTCACTGGGCGATGTGTGTATTACCAGGTAATGAGGTATGAAAATTAGCAGCACCACTGAGGGCAGGGTGCAGATTACATGTAAGATCACAGGGTATGTGGAGTTCAGTGGGGATTCACTTAAGAATGAGTGTTTAATTAAAGGGGGGATGATTATATACGTATGTGTAGGATGTCAACATCTCTGTATACTCCAGTATGCATCTTTTTTGTTGTGATACAAATCAAATTTTACCCCTATTTACACGGAATAGTACTCCCCTCCATGCACTCTAGTTAAGTATTGAACTGTTACCAAATGGTTGTATACAGTCCATATGAATAAAATTTAGGTGACCGATAAATAGAGTGTCACATGTTTGGGCGACATGAATATTCATCTTTCAACCAAATTGCATTTGTATCTACTATATATACTACCATTTTATATCAGCCCAATACTATTATTTACATTCGTAAAGATGTTTGTTTTTAAACTGCACAGCTGATGATGCGTTTAAATTTGCCGCCTACCAGTACCACACATCACTGACGTCATCAAGTTCAAATACTGGGACAGCCGAAATTTTATAAAGGAATAATATAGTCCTTATGTCATCATAAATAACAGACACATGGCTTTTATGCAAATTGAATATTATTTAAGATGCAATATGTGTAAATTTGCCATAAAATAATAATTCCTTCTTTAATCTTTTTTATTCATATGAAATTGATAATATTGCGCTTTGATATTAATTTGTTAAGCGTGGAGCGGCTTCTGTATTCATGAATTCCCATGCAGCAAAAAAGTGATGTGATGAAATTTTGCATTGGTGCATCGTCTATTGTCTGTCAACTTTTACTTAACCAACTTCTTCTGAATACCAGAAGGTGTAGAGTTATGATATTTAGCTTGCAGTCACGGGGGTCAAATATGTCAAAACCTTAAACATATTCTTCCGCAATATTGAAAGGCCAAGTAACATGATATTTGCCTTGAAGCTTCCATGGAAGGAGCTTAACAAGGGAAGGGAAAGAAATTCACCTGAACAAAAAGGTAGCAGGTGGATGGATATACAAATCGTTAATTACAGACCATGCCATACAAAAAAAAAGTAATTGACTTGGAAAACTCCAATGTTCTGGACAGAGAGAGCAATCTCCTGAGGCGGCAGATCAAAGAAGCCATCTGAATACACTCCAGTGGGCCGGTTCTAAATCGAGATGAGGGGGCTCACAGACTCTCACACATATTTGACCAAGTCTTAAATAAAGCATTGCTGAATCGAGTCTTATCGGTACTATAACTTCACTATTGTACATATGCCTAACATCGGTACTATAACTTCACTATTGTACATATGCCTAACATCTTAGACGAAATCAACTGATTTGTCGTTACCAACTTCTACATAATTTACACCTTTGTGTACATACGTTTTTCTGGTCATTTGTCTGATGATGGTGAAAGGGTACATATTGTACTAGCCATTGAAACATCACATAAAAACATTTATTTGTTGTGAAAAATAATCCTTACATAAATAAATTTACAACCTGAGGAAAATGTTTACAAATACTAGTGACATACTATTTGACTGGCAGCTTCCTTGGACGCCCAGTAAATTTTTAAAACATATTTGACCCCTTTGACCTTAAAATTAGGTCAAAGAATTATTTAAATCAAGAGTTTTAGAGCGATGATAATTGACCCAAGTGCACTAGCATGCTAGGATAATTTTGAATCAAATCTGTTCTAATAAATGACCGTAATCTACGTTCATTTGTAACAACTTCTTCTGATTAACAAAAGGTTCAACAGTGATAATCTTTAGCAAGTAGTTTGTTTGGATGAAGAGCTAGCTATCTAGTTTGTTTCAATGAATTACCTTGAACGACTGGTTCATTCGTTGTCAGTAACCGGTTGGGGTGTTCCTGTGGGGACCTTACTTAAGTATACTTTAATAGTGGTAGCACTTTGAAATCGGCAAATGTTCCAGACTATCACAAAAAACCTTACACAAATAAACTGCGACCTCCCAAATGCACACACACTCAATATTCACTTGCATCCCATACACCGTCCTTGAATGACGTAAAACAAAATAAAATCAAAGATCAAACCTGGTTGTTGGAATGAGAAAAAAATACTCTTGACTCGAAGGATTTAACAAATTTGTAAATTCTACGGTAAGAATTTCTCTGTCCTACAATCTTGATCATGAAAAAAGTGTTGTAATGTTACACTGGACTGTAGTAACTATCTGCCATGTATTGTTACACTGGACTGTAGTAACTAACCGCCACCTGATGTACCAACATAACCTATCTTCCTGATATTATAAATCCCCCAGCTGTAATTTACAGACTGCATATCAGTTTATTGAGCAGATTCACACCATTTAACACAGCATCACACTGTCTTGTGAGGTACAGTAAATCGCTTATCCAGGACAGAACGGTAGACCTTTAATGACAATACCTTTCAATGTAATCGCAGTAATCAGGTGTGCACAAAGGCTTTTTATATGTAGACCTCCACACACGACAGATTGATCCAGCCGTGTGTATACACATGAATTCAAAGACTTTGTGTGGGTGATATGATGATATATTGATAAACAGCACTATGCATGCTTAGAAATATGATGTCTCTCACTCTGAACCTAATGAATAACATACTACTGATAAAATGTGCTCTGTTCACAAAGAAAAAAGATCTACAATCAATCTTATCAATGACATGTATCTCTGTAAAAATGGTTGTCTTTCTTGGAGTCTCTGAATTTTTATCAAAGTGCTTTCTGTCTCTTTGTAGTTGATTCGATGATTTGTGTTTCTGTAAAAAAAAAAGCAATGAAGACTTTAACGTACTTTGATCAAGTAGGTTCTACTGAAAATTCTGTACTGAAAGTTTCTTCTGCAAATTTTAGAAAACAAATGGGTATTATATGGAAAGTTGTATACTTGAAAGTGGTCTTCTGTGACACAGTTTTAATACTGTTTTTTTGTTGCTTGTTCCTTTTAAACTGTTTTTGAGACTTTGATTTGGTCCCAAAAAAAAAGCCCCTGGGTTTTGTTGTTAAATGGCTGTCTGATTGATGTAGTGTATCGTTTCGTTTGAGGTATTAGACATAGGAAGTCTGTTTGTAGCGTACCCTGGCAGGTGACCGAAGTGAGTCGCGTCATTGACCTGGAGGTCAGCTAAGGTCAACACTTGTCTAGTGTATTATTGAAGCTATTCTTACTGATTTGTTATCATGCTGGGTAAACATTTCAGTATCCTTTACGATATTGGTTTTCCTGAGGTAATTGTATATAAACGTTTGGTTAAGGATGTGTTTGTGATGGATAGCTTTACTACAGTCGGTAGATATGTAAACGGAAAACTTGCTATGTGTGCATGCCTTCATTTTAAGATTGGAAGAATTTCATATGCATGCTTTTACACAGATCAATAAGCATAAAACTTTGGGGAAGATATTTTTACAGGTTTTCTTTTTCGCAGGTGGAAAGAAGGGGTACCCAGAGTGATACTGATAGAAGTGAAATTTATGATCTAATCAACAATGCTAACAGAACCGTTTTAGATTTATTTTCCCCAAGTGGCATGCAAATTACACTGAAAAAATAGCTGTTACACCAACTTGTGTAATATCTCAGAGGCTTTATTGCCGAGCATGTCGCCACTCATTTCACAATGATTCAGATCTAACGGCTGCTAAGGGTGCTAAACGACACAGAATGCCACGTAAATTAGTGTGTGATGTCATCACTGCCGGCCTAGTGATGCGGGTATCACTCCTTTACACGGCAAATATGAGGGAAACTAGTTCAAAGTGTTTTCCTTGAGAAAACAAACATTTGAATTTATTTCAGATTTAATCCTGAAATATGGTTTTCTTAACTTACTAATGTTGACAACAAATGTTTTGAAGAAGATTTTATTCAGGATCTATATTCTTGATTTGAACTTGTGTTTGTAAAAATAAAAAAAGAGGTAGGGTAATTGTTATTTGTAAAAAAAAAAGGGGGTAGGGTAATTGTTGTTTGTAAAAAAAAGGGGTAGGGTAATTGTTGCTTATCAAATATTAACGAAATTGGACCTGCATGTTTTTGTTGTAACTAAGAGTAATAGGCCATCTTCAGTGTGTATGTCTGTTTTAAGGTAGTTAATTGATTTTAAGTTGGAACACATTTTGTGTAATGATGGAGGTAATGGAAAGATTCAAGGTCCCTGTCCAATATTGATCCACAAAAAAAGTATAAAATTCTTCCTCATCAAGGGGCACACATGGCATTATTCTTAAGCAAATAGGCTATTTGTCAAACAAAACAAGGACGTATATCTTAGAGGTATGACGACAAAGTGGATTTGATGAGATGGGACATTGTAATGAAAAGTGAATACATGGCAGAGGTTCCAGAAATAGAAGGTCTTTGTCAGAGATAGATGATCTGTTACTGTGTGAACGATGTGTTGTCATATATCAGGTTTAGTTGTTAAAGGTATCATGGGACATTCAGTTCTAAACAAAATTTACTCAAGGTCGGGTCAGTGATACAGACTTGCTGTAACGACTCGCCCAGCAAGGACATTAAACAGTATGTATAGCACGCAGCAGTCATATTGTATCTGGGAGAAGGGTTCATAAAGTGTTCAATGAACTGTTTAAAATAACCGTATCCTGAACTACAAAATTGAGCTATGACTTGAGGTCTTCCTTGACATCCATCCATGACACAATACTGTTACGAACGTTAAAAATACACCAGTGGTTAGTGGTTATAGATATGCCAGTTAAAAAGTTGTCAGTTAAAAATACACAAGTGGTTATAGAAAAGTCAATTAAAAATACACAAGTGGTTATAGATATGCCAGTTAAAAATACACAAGTGGTTATAGATATATATATGCCAGTTGAAAATACACAAGTGGTTATATAGATGTGCCAGTTAAAACTACACCAGTGGTTATAGATGTGTCAGTTAAAAATACACAAGTGGTTATAGATATGTCAGTTAAAAATAACCAGTGGTTATAGATATGCCAGTTAAAAATACACAAGTGGTAATAGATATGTCAGTTAAAAATACACAGGTGGTTATAGATATGTCAGTTAAAAATACACAAGTGGTTATAGATATGCCAGTTAAAAATACACAAGTGGTTATAGATATGCCAGTTAAAAATACACAAGTGGTTATAGATATGTCAGTTATTAATACACAAGTGGTTATAGATATGTCAGTTACAAATACACAAGTGGTTATAGATATGTCAGTTAAAAATACACAAGTGGTTATAGATATGTCAGTTAAAAATACACAAGTGGTTATAGATATGTCAGTTATTAATACACAAGTGGTTATAGATATGCCAGTTAAAAATACACAAGTGGTAATAGATATGCCAGTTAAAAATACACAAGTGGTTATAGATATGTCAGTTAAAAATAACCAGTGGTTATAGATATGCCAGTTAAAATTACACAAGTGGTTATAGATATGTCAGTTAAAAATACACAGGTGGTTATAGATATGTCAGTTAAAAATACACAAGTGGTTATAGATATGTCAGTTACAAATACACAAGTGGTTATAGATATGTCGACACTCGTAATTGATGAAAATGAAACGATATGCCAACATATTGAGAGCTGCAAAGGTATCATTTGGTAAGCGAACTGAACACTGGTTATGATCTAGGATCAGCCTGAATCTGATAGTAGAGGGGAAGTGGGCCATACGCAGTGTTAGTTTTCCCATGTAAATCAGGTTGCCATCCCCTGTCGTATCATTTGTTAGCTGTTGAGTGCTGACATTTGTTTTCTAACACTTGAGGGACAAATGTTTATAGAGCTACGTGATAGCTACTCATTCCTAGAACTCGAGTAAATAAAATGGTAAGCTTCCCACAGGGTGACATAACCTTGTTTGGATTTTAAACTTGGAGGTAGAATTTGGAAGGAGAATCGATAGAATGCTCATAAAAGTGCATGTAAGGAGAGGAATTCACCTAGCAAGAGAACGGTGCTGGACGGGCACGGGAATGATGTGAGAGCCATACATTATGTATAATGTAGTTAGTGGTGTCAATAGGGGTGTGAGGAGGTTCACAAGGCCTGCTGGGATAGTACCAGGGATCTAAATCATTTCTGATCCTCACTTTTGACAGACCATCACTAAACATAGTAGTAGTCATGTACAGTAGATATCTGGCTCCCTCCGGAATAAAGAATAAAACTTTTCATTGAAAAGATTCAGAAAGTGTTAGGTTAACAGAGAATAAACTAGTGATAATTAAGACCTTGTTCTGACATTGGATAACGTTTTGCATGAATTTATAAAAAGATCAAGATTATGATATGCCGCAATAAAATTTATATTTTATTAAAATATATTATATCAGTTTCTTCCTTTAGTATTTAATTGTTCAAAATGAAAATAACAGCTATTGCTTCAGTTTTCGAACACATGATAATAAGTTCAAAAGTTTTCCAGAAATAATTCCAGTTTCACTCATGTGACATCGATAGCCAGGGTCAATATATTCAGTGATCGGTCCTTACACAATTCTTGTCATATCTATATCTTGAGAAGAACTGGATGGATTGTTGTCAGACTTCATATATAAGTTCTCCTTGGTCCTAAGATGCATCCTTTTGATTTTGGGACTGATCAGAAAAAACGAAATTGCTAACAAGCTACCATCTTTGATTTGACAGTTCACAACTATTAAAAAAGGTTTGTATGGGACTGATGATAAATCCAAGAAATTGTCTCTTTTTTTTTTGGTGTGTATTTTCCCATTACTAATCTAGAGTGTTTCTATTCATTATATTGTAGGTTGTATAATAGTTTAGCCAGCACTGCCCCAGGCCCCAGGCCTCACGGTTTGTAATTCAGATAATGGATTTCAAATATTTATATTTAGTTTCACACAAAATGAATAATGCAAATAACAATTTGCTCACCGAGTGGTCTGACTTGTCTTTTTTTGTAAATCTGAGCTTGTAGTGTAAATAGTAGTTACGTGGAATGTATTGGTGTCACGTATTGGTGTCAAGCTTTGTTTTACTGACAAGGTAAATTACTTGATATGTAAATTGTTCAACTGCAGGAATGATATGGTTGTGATCAAAGGCATAACATTTGCTGTAAAAGTAGTATGGGCCCCAGTAAGTTCATGACAGAAAAATGAAGTTATTTGCCCTACATGGACAGATTTTTCCAAACGACTAATGTTTTGTTGATACAGGGTTGAATACATTGGCTGCCAACTGCGGGTATACTTCTGTACAAAGTCAAAATGAGGTACAATCCTTATATTCAGATTTAATGGACGCCAAATGTGTTCCACGTTTCAAGATGTTGAATGAACCAAAAAATGGCTGTCATCAAATAGTTGTTGTTCTGAAGCGGTGAATGGCGTCATTTTTGAAACAGAAATCAATCTTCCGAGCCTTTTAACATTGCGTATACGATAATTTATACGCAGTCAGAGTTTACAAAACTGAAGAAGGGAGAGATATAAATATAACAGAACAGATTTAGATGTGATGTCATGACAGAAAAAAAAAAAATCATTGAAAGTGTGTTATTGACTAATCAAACCAGTAGGGGACTTGTGGTCTGCCGTAATATACACCTCCCTGGCTTCATTATAGTCTTTGAGCTAGGTAAATATTTAATAGCATCATCACTTGATTTTGATTATTTCTTGATCGGAAAAGCTATAAAGTGGGTATTGTTGAGAGGGAGGGAGACAGGTTATCCACTACGGCTGTCCACACACTGCGGAATAATTGAATGTGGCTGTAACCGATATCTGACATTGTTTTGGATTTTGTAGATTGTTTATGCATTTAATTATGACAGAGATGAATAAATGGATGTATTAGGTATGCTGTAAGATTGAGCTTTATGTAGGATACTTTGGTAGAATATTACTAGGCCACTTATTGATTTTTGCCCAGGCTGGAACAGATGTTGGTTAGGCTATGGAGACAACTTCATTTTGATGATGACAGGAAGATAGTCATTCAAATGTAAAAGCCATTTGGAAAATTCAATATGCTTGTAATTGTTGGCTAGTATGTCACAGATGTGAAGAGAACACTTAGTTTGGCATGGTCCTATGGGTAAAGTTGATCTGTCTCATGACAGCATGGTACAACATGGTCCTATGGGTAGAGTTGATCTGTCTCGTGACAGCATGGTACAACATGGTCCTATGGGTAGAGTTGATCTGTCTCGTGACAGCATGGTACAACATGGTCCTATGGGTAGAGTTGATCTGTCTCATGACAGCATGGTACAACATGGTCCTATGGGTAGAGTTGATCTGTCTCATGACAGCATGGTACAACATGGTCCTATGGGTAGAGTTGATCTGTCTCATGACAGCATGGTACAACATGGTCCTATGGGTAGAGTTGATCTGTCTCGTGACAGCATGGTACAACATGGTCCTATGGGTAGAGTTGATCTGTCTCGTGACAGCATGGTACAACATGGTCCTATGGGTAGAGTTGATCTGTCTCATGACAGCATGGTACAACATGGTCTTATGGGTAGAGTTGATCTGTCTCATGACAGCATGGTACAACATGGTCCTATGGGTAGAGTTGATCTGTATCATGACAGCATGGTACAACATGGTCCTATGGGGGATGTTGATCTATCTCATGGCAACATGTTACATGGTCCTATGGGTAGAGTTGATCTGTCTCATGGCAACATGTTACATGGTCCTATGGGTAGAGTTGATCTGTCTCGTGGCAACATGTTACATGGTCCTATGGGTAGAGTTGATCTGTCTCGTGGCAACATGTTACATGGTCCTATGGGGGATGCTGATCTGTCTCGTGGCAACATGTTACATGGTCCTATGGGGGATGCTGATCTGTCTCGTGGTAACATGTTACATGGTCCTATGGGGGATGTTGATCTGTCTCGTGGCAACATGTTACATGGTCCTATGGGGGATGTTGATCTGTCTCGTGGCAACATGTTACATGGTCCTATGGGGGATGCTGATCTGTCTCGGGGCAACATGTTACATGGTCCTATGGGGGATGCTGATCTGTCTCGTGGCAACATGTTACATGGTCCTATGGGGGATGCTGATCTGTCTCGTGGCAACATGTTACATGGTCCTATGGGGGATGCTGATCTGTCTCGTGGTAACATGTTACATGGTCCTATGGGGGATGCTGATCTGTCTCGTGGCAACATGTTACATGGTCCTATGGATGATACCATTGATACAAATCTGTCTCATGGCAGCATGGGTTTGTGGTAACAAGGCATATTAGCATATTGTTAAAAAAATGTCCCTCTTGCAATCCTTCGATTTAAGAGAACATTTTTTTCCCCATGATATTTTCATTATTTTGACATTGTACATTGATTCTCCACAAATGACAGTGTAAACGAAGCTGTCAGGAAGGAAATACTACCAGATTGATACTGACATTAAGCGATATGGTTTGTATAAAACCTTGTAGCAATGCTCTGTCGGTACTAATGTGTCGTCGGTATTATTTGATCTGCTCGTCAGTGCACTGTTTTAACACTTGTGCTACTTTTGAAGTGATTATGTAGAGGATATACCGCCTCCACTCACGGCAGTGTTCGATGATGTATGCTCCATTGAGCAGACTTTGTCTCCCTGCTATGTATCTGGCCATTACACAGCCAGAAAGCCTCTCCGATCGAACTATCACTGTCGCTGAACATTGAATGATGGTATATAATAATTGCACTCAATTGACTGTACTTTGTCTATGTATGTTATATGGGGCGTCAATTTCCGTCCCGCAACGCATCATTTTTGCGTGATCAATGTCATGTGCAGTCTTGTGTTATTGATGAGTCTAAACTAAGGAATATATAAGTACAGGACTAGGGTTATGATAGAAATATCTCGTTTTTTATCCTCATTCCAACATGTTTTTATTTCCAAATAATAGACAAGAAACAGAAAGACATATTCTTGTTTTGTTTTATCCTTTATACTTTTTGACTTCCCATTTAATTAATGATTGTGTAGGTGTTGACAAGATTTTCTGTTCATGAGTTTACGTTTACATAATTATAGTCATAATTCTTAGATAAGGTTATTATGTTCATTTTCACAAATACATATTTTTCATAATTTTAGTTTCTGACAGGAATAATTACGTAAATTCATAATCTATTTGAATTAACAATCAACTCTAAAAAATATTTTATAGAAAATGTTTTGAAATCATAACATGATAAGTAGAAAATCAGAAAATCAATGTCATCAAGACCGTGAAGAGCATTTAACACACTGGTGTGTTATTCTTGACAGTTGAACAAAACAAAACTGTCAGGATGCAATGAATCATTATAGAATCAGAATGGATATGGAACAATTTGACGTTACTTTGGAATCTTTTCAGCAGATGTAGATTGGTGCTGTAAAAAGCATCAGTCCTTGAGTGTAACTTTGTGTGTGGGGTTTAAAGTGGAAGGACAGTAACACTAGAATGGATGGGAATATACCCACCACTACAGAAACACCCTCAATCATAGCTAACAGCCATAGAACTGCTATTACTGTATAAAGAGAAATGATTCTCCTCTGTCACATGTCACTAGCGACCTTGAGATTGGGGTAGGTGTCGGTACAAGGTTTAGGCAGATATGAATATTAATTGATTTGCCGAGGTTGCCATGTGTCAATGTAATAAGGATTTTTCAGGAGACACAGCGAAATCTTTACCAGCCAGATAATTTAACAGGGCAATGGTTGGAAAGGAGGTGTCTACAGAATGTCATACTTTATAACTATACTTAGGTCACTTTGTCTTACAATAAGTCAAAAAATAACTCACAATTTGACTCAATGTACGAAAGACAATAAGTCAAGAAAATAACTCATAATCTGACTAAATGTATGACTAATTCCAAAAACATTTAGGGTGTTTCTTGGCATTTATTTTGAACTGGCAATAAATGCGATGTGCTTAACCTTGGATAAGGACTTATTCATAGATAAATCCAGTTATATCGTATAGTTGAGACAATGTCTTTGGTTGTATGATTGATAATTTGCTTAGATTGTATACTTCATAATTTGCTTAATGCATATAAATAATTTTCCTGCCTTTAAATTTTGTGCCTTTTTGCTTTTCTCCAATCTTGAGAAGTCTAATTATGGTATGAAATAATGTAATGTGAAAAAGTTTCATCACGAGGATTAGGTTGGCAATTAATTAATGTTTTCCTGAATTTTCAAAACTTTCGTTATTTGATTACTCAATGGAGAACCAATTTGATAAGAAATGTGTGTGAAGGTAATCATTGTTATCTAGTAGATGTTTGGTAGATTATAAAGAATGAACTAGATTGGTCTAAACAATATTAGATTTGGAGGAGGAGGTTTCAGGGGAAGAATTGGCAGTCTGACAGTATCCCACTTCACTGGGCTTAATTGATGGCACTTGGCACTTTCTATTCCATCACAAAAAGAAAATCTGTAAACAAACTATTTTAAGAAATCAAACCGACTGTAGTTTAGAAGTCAGAGAGAGGTTGCTATGGTTGGCTTGTAGAACAAGATATTTGGTTCGTGTTGTTGAATTTCCTGTATCACAATCCTTCTTCAAAGGATTGGCTCGTTACTTTTATTTTCTGATACACAAATTTTGTTAAGAAAATTAGAATCAATATTGATTATCCTGGTAAAAAAAGAAAAGGTTTCTAGTTTGATTTAATGTGACATGAACAGCAGTTTTATGGGAGGCATGACCTTCATATTACAATAAAGGACAGTGATTTATTT
The DNA here is from genome assembly GCA_947623455.1 of Mimachlamys varia. Classification (NCBI taxonomy): domain Eukaryota; kingdom Metazoa; phylum Mollusca; class Bivalvia; order Pectinida; family Pectinidae; genus Mimachlamys; species Mimachlamys varia. Next base: position 11,386,072 of record OX392537.1, on the reverse strand, counting down.
TCTAAACAAAAACTTTGACATCCTTTAAGAAGATATTTGCATTCCTTTCGAAGATTGGGTAATGACCCTTGAATGGTTGAGCAATGGCCCTGACCTTCAGTTCAAACAAAGGAAATGATTTTTTTTTTTTTACATTTTCTGTTCCGTGCATTGCAAAGCTCCGGAAAGTCTTTGGGGAATATTGCTGCATGACACGTGTTGAAAGTATATATTCAACTTTTTTATCGCTGATGTGTTGGCTGTGATAGCTAGCAGTATGAGAAATGGAGGTTCCACCTCCCTTCAGCACTGGTAGTCTGCTGGTGGACTGGGGCAGAAATATTGGCATTGTCACATTTGTCTGAGTCCAATACTGGTGGCAGACTGGTAGGGAGTCGGCCATGTGGGAAAGGTCGAGTCTTGGACGGCTGGTTAGTATACTCAAGGGCCACTTCCACTCTGTAGGGGCAATCTCTAAGAGAGAAGAAAATGTATTTAACTTCATTCTTCCATTAAAATTATGTTATAGATGGGCCCATGAAAAGCTGTTTTGTATACAAAGTTCAGAAATTAAAGACAGTTTTACTTAGTAGTTTGTATTTTTAATGCATGCCTATACAAAAATTACACCCCATAGTTGCTGTCAAATGTATAAGGTCATACATGCTTCTTTCTGAATTTCGACTCATGATAGCCAACTAAAAGATATTTTCAAAGCTTATATGTTGAGATGTAAAGATAACCAGACGGACAAGTGGCTGTGTGGAGTTTTACAGAGAGGAAATTGACCACCAATCCAATAAACAATCATACTTGCCTCCTATGTACATGTGGTGTATTAAAGCCCCCTGCTTACCGAGGTGCTGCCATATTGATGTGGATTTGTCTGGCTCCCTGTCATCTACTTTTACACTTCTGTCTACAGTCCGTGACTCTAATACTAATTCTCAAGTCTGGACAGACAGTATAAAGTTGATCTGTGTCTATAGTTTGTCCTTGTTTACAGATAATGTTACACATATCCTTCCACTACTGACAAGTTTTGTTTGTAGTATTGGAAACACAGTGTTCCAAAAATATGCCAGACAATTTCTGTGTTGTGTACACTTCATGATCAGGTAAAATGCAAGCAAATGGAATTGCATCATATTCTAAGGAGATTTTCTGTTTCGTTACCCAACATCTGTAGTGCAGTGTTTTGGCTACCTTGATTTTACAGCAATCTGTGCCTTATTGAATTGGGAAAATTAAGTAAAATTATCAGATAAATTGGGAAAATATTCTTGAATTTTGGTTCATTTTGGGGAAAATAACAAAAATTTTGACTGGGGGAAACAGCCTTATATCGGCTGTAAAACTGGGCAAAAAAAATCCCTGTAATGATGTGATCCCAGTACCAGCAGGTGTTCTCTGTAAATTATAAAAATATCAGCTATCTTTAAGTATCTGTATTGTAACCTTTTAGTGAAGAACTGATTTGCATTCAAATTTCCAGATTAAAGACTGTATCACCAATTAGTAGTTTGGCAGCAATTCTTAAATAAAACATTCGTGGTGTATCTGACCTGAAACCTTGACACAAGATTTCTTTTATATTGGTTAAAAGGCATATTTACCATTATCATGGGAAGTTTACTGGTTATCTACGTGTATGTAATGATGTTGGGATTTCTGATCTATATATTGCCTGTTGATTACTACCTTCTACAGTGGCTGTGTTAAGGGTTCAGGGATAATATGTATGGTATATATAATAACATTAAAAACAAACCCATACTTCCTATACATAGTTAAGCCATTTCCATGTGTTTGGCAGTTTTACTAGTGTGTTATGGATTAATGCATCAAAGCCACTCATTCATAAAATGATTATGATCCAGGCCTGTGGGAGATGTAAAGACCATGTTGCTAGAATCTGTGCTACAGCCTTAGAAACCTTGAACATTTCAATACACATGATAGGTCACCTGTGAGACCGGGCAAATACCATAACATTGCCTTGGGATTGTATGTAAATCACTTAATGATAAAGCTTACCTTTATTCCTTCATCTCATCTTTCTGTTCTATATTATGCCCTCCCACATTTCTTCTAGTTTCATCAGTGATAATTCTGGCTCTTAAAACCTATGGGAGAATTTGAAGGATTTTATGGGATCAGCAAAATATCTATGAGATTTTTCTATGTAAAGTAATATAATTTAGAAATTTTAATGAGATTTGCAGGAAAAATAAAGGTAAAAATCCCCAAATTGCTCCAAAGTGATCCCTGGTTTCATCCCCTACTTGTCCTTTAACAAGTTTCCTCTTCCCAATTTCCCTGCCCCTTCATTTCTCCTTCCTTTGTTGTTCCTTCTGTCACTTTCCCCTGTAACTCATATCCCTGGACTTCTCCTACATTCTACTTTTTACTTTCACCCCCTCCCCTGGGGATGTGTAACCAAACTTATTGTGTTAGCCATTGAGTCTCGGCATTAATGCCCCAATAAAAACCATCAGCTATGTAAGAGGTGGGTTAGGTCATGAAACTCCCGACAGTTGTCTGCGACTTGTGATAGCGGTGGAGGCGAGGTGCACAGCTTTCCTGAAATACCAGGAATTGCCTCACTTAAAAGTTTGCATTATGTACACAATGATAAGCACACATTTTACATTCATAACATCTTTATTTTTAGAAATCAATGAATTTTAAATTTAATAGTTCAGTGGCATAGATTTTAAACACACAAGCAAGTGCATACATTTATCAGATATTACATTTTGTTCTTAAACTGAAGTAAAATAAATGAGATTTTATTACTGATTCGGCCTTTTAAACACTCGAGACTCGGACACTGGAGTGATTTATTGGTTTTCTGTTTGATTACCTGTGTAAGCTCACATTTCATTACCTGTTGGAAAGACATTACAGGTATGTGTGTTGTGGAAAGAAAAGCAAATATAGTGTACCGATTGACACCTCACCTACTGAACAAGATAGCGCATGTATTTTATACTAACGCCCAACACTTGGAAGCTTGCTCAACAAGGCTCTGTGTCGCTGAAATGGAAATCAGAAAAAAGAAATAATAACATTAAAGCAACTTCTTTGTTGACAGGTGGCATGTCAAATAGTAAATGTAAGCCTTGTTAGTTATCTGTTTTCTAATGTTTTGAGCGGCTAAGCTTGAAATGTGATAGGTTTGGAAGCATTTTGAAAGTTAACAAATCTTTGGTGTGGTTGTGTGAGGGCCAGGCATGAAGTGTTTACTCACAAAGGCGGTGGGAAGGAAGTCTGGAATGTTGCTTACTTCAGGATTAACACACACAATCTCCACACACACGGCTGATTGGCTAATTAATTAACATCTCGACTCGTTAGTGGCCAGGTAGGAAGCCAACAGGTACAAGATCCTGGTGGGAGACAACCAAGGAGGTGAGCTGTCTGTGAGAGCCAAGTGTGGGGGGTGCACTTCTTGTGTTACACATCCTCTGTGTGGTGGTGACCTGTCTAGGAATGTCTCCCAGTTTTTATATACTTTGACATTAAGGTGATTTTGATTTATATTTTGTGGTATATTTGGTGATGACACATGTAACTAGATGATGGTAAGATAATGGAGAGTGGAATTACTATCCTACCTCTGCCAGGCAGATGCTAGTGTCAGTATTTATGTAAGATTGTATCTTTTAGATTAAAAGGATATTCAAATATTTGTTTTACCTGTTGAATCTGGCGTGTGTGTATAAGATGATAAAATGTTTAAACAATATTATTGGGTCCCGGTCTCCATCTATACTGATTAAGTTTCCTTTTACATTGTATTTATTTGAAATAAAACTGCCCTAGTAAAAGGTCCAACCTGTTCTGTATCAGTACCACTACTGGTCACTGGTCATCAGTGTGTGGGGTCAGTCTAGTACTGACCACAAGACAGATCAGTACCACTACTGGTCATCAGTGTGTGGGGTCAGTCTAGTACTGACCATCAGACAGATCAGTACCACTACCGGTCATCAGTGCTGGGTCAGTCTTGTACTGAACACTAGACAGATCAGTACCACTACTGGTCATCAGTGCTGGGTCAGTCTTGTACTGACCACTAGACAGATCAATACCACTACCGGTCATCAGTGTGTGGGGTCAGTCTTGTACTGACCACTAGACAGATCAGTACCACTACCGGTCATCAGTGCTGGGTCAGTCTTGTACTGACTACTAGACAGATCAGTACCACTACCGGTCATCAGTGCTGGGTCAGTCTTGTACTGACCACTAGACAGATCAGTACCACTACCGGTTATCAGTGTGTGGGGTCAGTCTTGTACTGACCACTAGACAGATCAGTACCACTACCGGTCATCAGTGTGTGGGGTCAGTCTTGTACTGACCACTAGACAGATCAATACCACTACTGGTCATAAGAGTGTGGGGTCAGTCTAGTACAGACCGCCAGACAGAAGTGGGCTATCATCTCTGGAGTGTCTGTCTGTAGAAGAGTTCATCATATCAGTCCCATGTAGTGTCCAGTTTGGTTAGACACAATCCATGGAGCAATCTGCCAGGCCAGCAGCTGACCAACAATATATTAAGGCCACTTCTAATAATAGTAATAGTAATTTGTCGTTCAATCCTAGAGACGTATACAAGCCATATAATGTCGGTGGTACATCGGCAATTGGCAAAAAATGCAATTATTTTGGAGTAAATGATACAATTTTAATATTCTATAACTGAACCCTTGTTAATAACAATTTTCACTAATAATAGCTTGAATCTGATGTTTTTTGTAAACACTGCTCATTTATAGGACTTCAAAGAAGTATGCATCTGTAATGTAACTTAGGAGGCTTCGATTTACTAAGTAGTGACCAGTAACTAAGTACATAGTCATCTCTACAATGTATCTGTGGTAAGGCATACATAAAACTTTCACAAGCATAGCTGTATAAAGTTAAACTAGGTATAGGTTATACATTAACGTAACTAGGTTTAGATTTACATCAGTTTAACTAGGTTATACATTAATGTAACTAGGTTTAGATTTACATTGATTTAACTAGGTATAGGTAACACATTAACATAACTAGGTTTAGATTTACATTAGTTTAACTAGGTATAGGTTATACATTAATGTAACTAGGTTTAGATTTACAATGATTTAACTAGGTATAGGATATACATTAACATAACTAGGTTTAGATTACATCAATTTAACTAGGTATAGTTTTTACATTAATGTAACAAGGTTTAGATTTACAATGATTTAACTAGGTATAGGTTAAACATTTACATAACTAGGTTTAGATTTACATTGATTTAACTAGGTATAGGTAACACATTACCATAACTAACTTTACATTTACTTCGATTTAACTAGGTATAGATTATACATTAATGTAACTAAGTTTAGATTTACATTGTTTAACTTTGATGAACTTGGTTTACCTGTGATGTTAAATATAACAGTGACTGTGGTAATAAAATCCAGTACTGTTTGATGTAGCAATAGTAATAGCCAGCGTGATTTATTTAGTGTTGAGTCAACAATAATAATACTCAGCAGGGTTTAGTTTATAGACATTCATCTATAATCTCAAGGGAAATGCACTTAAGCTTATATGACCGAAAATAAATTTGTTTGATTGCAAGTTTGTACTTTAGGGTGGGTTGATTGGTTGGGTTGTAATGTCTGACGAGTTGAGTAGGGGAGCGCGGAGGTTATTAGGAGCCACTAACTCAATAATTGTTGTATGCTCTCCCATCTATCAATTGTTTTCTGACGTTCATCACCTTTTAGAGTGCGATGAACACTCGTCTGTTGTACCAGCCAGGCCAATATCCCAAAACTGTGTTCAATGTTCTGCTCAATTTTTGCCGGTTACTTGGCAGGAAGAAGTGAATTAGTGTAATGTGCAGTATTAAGTACGAGTACTGTTTGCATCGATGTTATCAACCAAGATCTAGTTGATACTTAACACAATTAACTCGTTCAAAAAGTTATGTTATTCCATGATTGAAACAATATCCTACAGTTTATGGCATTAAATATAATTTAGTTTTCATTAAGATTTTAATTGGTCATCATGAAAGTTTTCTTTTGTTTAACTTAAGGTGTTACCCATTCTCTCTCATGATGTTGTAATTGAAGGGAAATATTTTCCTATATATATATAGAAGGGCATGATTCCACTTTATTAACTAAAGACAAATACAAATGTATATAGAAGGCTTGACTTCATCATAATAATAGCTATGACGATGTTTATTCATAAACCCACCCAGTACCCCCCACCCCCATTGTTTACTCTTAAAACATTTCATTGAAAACAAGCTTTTGACCCTTGCAATGACGTTAAAATAAGGCTGAGAGATGATATATCTGTTGACGATAAACAAACAGAATTGATGTTCAAAATATTGTATTGACTGTTTGTTTGGACTGTAACAGCAGCAGTTATGTTGAGTGTTAGCATTTTGTACGACGGGAGACGGGGAGTGAAGCTGTCCTCCGACAGGTAGTGCGAGAAGATGTAGTAATTAAGTGCCAGATAATGATTGATTCTAATGGAAATGGTGGGAGTCTCAACCCTCAGCTTGTATTGACGACTATGGATGTCGGCCATAATCCATAATTAGACACAATCTGTCATTTGTTGTGAGCTATTGAAACTTGTATCGGGCTTCACTCGAGAAATGGCGATTGTTATACACAGAAAATGGCCATTTTTCCTTCGTTTGGAAATCAATTACTAAAAGAGTAAAATAAAAAAAAAAGAAAAGTATGTAATATGATAAACATTGACAGTTTTGTGGAGTCTAACGAGCAGGATAAATATGCCTGTAATATTTATTCTGGTTCTCATTTTATGTTTTATCCATCACTGACCTGCTCTGGCAATTATCAGTCAGAAAAATTCCTTTGTTTTCTGATTTTAACTTAATTTTATCAAGAATTGGTATCACCTGCTAATACATAATAACCGTTGTTGTTTGAAGGTCTTTACCATACCACTAATTTGTTAAGTTAAATGGTTTTATGTGTCTTTAAGGAAAGTAATGTTTTATGTGTTTACATTATATGTGATTACGCATTCAGCTTCTAGGAATAAACATTCAGCTACTAGGATATCCTTTGTTTACATCATTCAGCAGTCCTTATTAATGTACCTGTCCTGGCACTATAAACAACTGTTATCTATATTTGTCTTCCTGGTATTCATTAGCCTCGTGTCTGATTTATGTATCATCTTTGTAACTTGATTCTTTATCTAATCTCTTTCTGGGTCTTCTGCTATTTTCCGTCTAATTTTCTTCTGGGTTTCAGTCTGCCTTATAAGCCATTATATTTCTAGTCTGCCTAACTGATGTACTCTTAAAGCCACTGCCAGCCTAACTTCTGCATCATGCATCTCCATTCTGGTTTCTTGACATGCCTTATTACTGAGGGTTAAAAGGGATGTGTATGATTTTTGAAACTATTGATATCCATATGTAGAATGATATTCTTCATTTGATTGAAAATTGTTTATTTGTTGGAGTTCTAAAACATAATTGTAAGCATGAAAGTTTTCCAGCGCTGGTTCAAATTACTGTACAAAGTTGTTGTGGTAAAGGTGTACTTTACATAATGTTGTAAAGCGTGAATCTGACATATATATATACACAGGTTTACACTAAATGTTTATCTACAAAATATGTAGTATTTAAATGAGACACAATATCTCTTGATGAAATCTCAACATCAAATAAACACATTAAAATGAAAAAAATCATTAAAAGTGGTTATTTCTTTTGAACGTGAATTATGATAAATGTGTTGTCGATGTGAAAATACTTGTACCTAGTATATGATCTGAGCCTGTTCCGAATATTTATATAACCATGCTAAATGGATCTTTTTTCTTCAGGGCACTCATTTTTATCTGCCGATTTGTAATGAATTGAACAACAATAAGTGTACAATTTCCTCCCCAGTAGCCGTTTTCTGTCGAGGGATGATTTGACAGCTAATAAACGTTTTATCTCCGTCTTTTGAAGAGGCAATGGGAATGATTAAGCAGTTAGTGATTAGGGACTCCATTTGCTAGCAACAACCCTATCGTACATGTTTGATGTTCGCTCAATCTGCACCTTTCAGACGTAACACTCTGAAAAGTATTAAATGTTTTATATTGATAGCAAGCACTTAATACTATCATGAAAATTCAGGCTGCACTTGTAATGTATTGATGGTGTAGAGATTTGTCCACTTCCCCACACTGAGCTGATAGTTTGGGTAAAACCTCAACCTTTCTCTCGACTTGCAAATTTTTTAAAATATCACCATTTTTCCAATGGAAAATGAATCATTTCAGCTTCCTTATTCTAGTAAAGAGTTGTAGAGTGTGTTCCAGAAAGATGTAGCCATAGACAAGTACATGTATGTGTTCAGTTGTTTTTTACAACCAACATATAAGTAAATTAAATTTATGTGATGAACATTTGGTACACAGATTAAAACATGATTACTTTCTTAAAAAAAAAGAAGTTTTGAAGCTGTGTTGACATTGAACTAACATTCCAAAATTAAATATCTTTACAAAAGAAAAAGAACATTCAAACAGTTTACATTTTAAAACTATCATCATTTACAAATGAAGCAGAAGACTTTGTCAATGTGTGTCTGTGAAGCACAAGCCAATGCTATTTCATTGTTATAATGTTAAAAAACATCTCATGATCCATTCTCCCCATTACATGGTTTATCTTCAAGTCATTTATTTCAGGGTGTCGCCTCCTTCAAGATAACCAAGTTTTATTGCATCCAAAACTCCAAAATCAATATTGTATCCTGTAGCTGTGTGTTAATTAGCTTATCTGTCTTAGAATAACAGTGGCTACACTTACATGCTGTTGACTAATGGGCTGCACCCTGACACCCTGTCCTGTACACACTGAAGTCAGCAACAGTACAGGGACAACAGCTAATGAAAATCTAATGTACATTATAGTATGTATACAGAACTCCCAACTCCAACAACAACCTCAATATAGAAGTCCAGTCAGTACTCATCCCTAACCATATGCAATGTATATCCATGACTTCTTTAGCAAGAAATCAAATAGTTCTCTTCTTCTGGGAAAGAAAAGCCTTAATTTTGTACTCATCCCCAACCATATGCAATGTATATCCGCGACTTCTTTAGCAAGAAATCAAATAGTTCTCTTCTTCTGGGAAAGAAAAACCTTAATTTTGTACTCATCCCCAACCATATGCAATGTATATCCACGACTTCTCTAGCAAGAAATCAAATAGTTCTTTTCTTCTGGGAAAGTAAATTAATTTTGTACTCATCCCCAACCATATGCAATGTATATCCGCGACTTCTTTAGCAAGAAATCAAATAGTTCTCTTCTTCTGGGAAAGTAAATTAATTTTGTACGCATCCCCAACCATACGCAATGTATATCCGCAACTTCTTTAGCAAGAAATCAAATATTTCTCTTCTTCTGGGAAAGAAAAGCCTTAGTGTGACATTCTAGTGGTTGTTGGCTTAGAGTAGGATCTGGATTCCGACCTTGAGTCAGAGAAGCTGTACTTCTACACAATTTTGATGAAATGTTTCATTCAGTAAGTTATCAAATTTGATAAATTGTTTTAAATATCTTGACCCGATTATTATTTTGTGAATAAATGGTTATTTTTATTTTAGTCTGCTCTATTTGATAGATACATTGACTTATGGATTGAGTCAGTTGTGGTTACTTGTTTTAATATTAGGTACCAGTTTGTTATATGGTTTACATTCAATGTCAATTACATTGAATATCAGGAATAGAGTTTAAAAAGGGAGATATGATGTTAATGTCAATAGAAATCCCATTGCAACAAGATCAATGGGAATAGTTGGTCAACAAAAAAAATCTCTCACGTTTAATAAAATTCATAACTCTCGGGGGCGTTTCTGTTGCTGATTTTATGTTCTTTTTTAAAATTTCGTAAGACATCTAATGGGTTTTCATGTAATAATAGAATTTATGGCTTATAAAATACCGGATTTGAAAGTCCTGCAAAAGGCTATTGAATCTGAAGTCCATTAACAGGTGTGGAGAAAGCAGACACTATGCATGCCTATACCATAAAAAAATCAATTAAATTCTCTGTGTGTTTCTTTATGGTGATTTTGTTCACATAATGTATATATACATAAAGATTTTAATAAAATTTGCCTAATTATATAATCACAATGCATTTGTTTTGTAAGAAAAAGCAAAACACGTTTGACCGAAATAGATTGAACTTTTCTAAACTTAAAAAAAATGTAATTGTTCACATCTTATTTAAAAGGCTTACTTAACTTAAATATCATTATGGAACATCCCTTGGCCAAGGGGGCTTAATCTTATATATGTGTGTGGCCTGCCTTGGGGCAGATGCTGTTTAAGTTAAAATATATATGGCTAGGGGACAGAAGAATGAGAACCAAATAAGTTAACAAGTTAGGTCGTTTATAGCTACTTCTCATGTGTAAATACAATTTTCTGGCCTAAGCCTGGGGTGAAGGATTCCTGGGTCAAGGGCATTAATTTAGTGTTATGCATTTGATGGGTATTGTCCAACTTTGGATAGTTGTGTAGTCTATGATGTATAAATAATTTTGTTACAAATTACGATAGTATGTCTCTCCGTACATATTAGTATGTCTCCACAAGCTGTCTCCAACACATATCAGTCTGTCTCTCTGTACATATTAAATATTCATGTCAAACTTTCTGTGTTAATCAGACCTGAATCACAGCATCATGTCTCCTCAGTTTCATACCATATAGAGTATATGTATAGATGGTGTACCTAGACTATATTGATATATAATGCCCAGTACAACCTGTAAATGATAACAATCATTGCCTTGGGTATATCATTACAATGGGACGGAACTCATTACAAACACTTTGTGTGTCGTGTTATGCTGACAGTACTTGTGTTGATCACCAACAGCCGGTGCAAGTTTTATGTGTGGGCCGGCTGGATTTTAACGACCCTTTTGTTAGGAGATATCTGGCCTCCGATCAGTGGCAGTGTTTATTGCCAGCAATGATGCAGTTTATGAAAAGGCAGTGGGTACCCTCTTCAACTCAACACTGCAGAATCCACTCACTAGAGGCAGTAACACTTCAGTATAGTGTAACAGTGTAATTATAGTAAATAACATTGGAGAGGGGGGGGGGGGGGGGTGTCTTCATATCTTGGGACATACTATGGTGGAGAAAAAGGAACAACTATTTAAATGTTATTTCCTTACAACAGACTCCATATTTATGAACCACATTTTTTTTGGAAAGGAATATGATATTTTGAAAGTATATTTGTTCGTTATAATTGCTTTCAAGATTCATTTTATAAGTATTTAAGTTACCACAGAATCATGTTGGCTTGCAATTTAACCTTCTGAGAGAGAGAAAAATAAATCTTTGACAACATGACAACACTATACAGTGTAATGACTGCCCAAGGTATAGCGAGCGGTCTTGTGCTGTAGTATCAAAACCAGTATACTGATCAAGTGACGTCATTTCACTGTGTGTTGATCTAAAGCACTCCAACATTTGTTTACAAATCTCTTAACTTTCAAAACGTTTTTATGCTTAGAAAGTAAATATTTCTTTGTAAGCTGTTTTGCCCACAAAGAATCTTGTGGAACCTAAGGATTGGAGTCGCACCTGGATTGTAGGAGGGAACACAAGAGTTTCTGTTCGTGACCTACTGTCATCAGTGTAAAACTTAGTGGTATAGCCATTGTGTGTGTGGGTATGATGGACTACAGCTAGTGAAGAACCTATCAGAGGGAGGGGGATTTAAGTGGCAGTGGTCCTCCTAGTATTGGGTATAAAACTACACCAATATCATATTACATGGGAGCTTTAATTTAACTGTACATACGAAAAACTCATTCATCCATGCTTCAAAAGCATTTAATATTTGTAAGATTTCAAAGCCGATGCGTCTGCGGCTTCACTTGATGGTGTTTTAAATATGACTGGTACAAAATACAGTTGCTGATGACAGAGCAGATATTGTTCAACATCTTTGAGCAGATGTTCACCATCTTATTTGAGCAGATTTTGTTCACCATCTTATTTGAGCAGATATTGTTCACCATCTTTGAGCAGATCAATGCTTGTCAAAAATTGTCTCAAGTACATGCTTCAGAGTACTATTTGGTATGTTCGTTAGCAAAAGTAACTAAGGAATTTTCGATATGGGTACCGTACCCAGTCTTCCACAAGGTTTAAATATCTGGGCTTACTGTATAAAACAGTGCTCACTTAAAGTGCTAGTCTGCAGGTGCTTGGCAGTGTGCTTTGAAGAAAATAGCTCCTTGAATGTTATGTAAAAGTACGTTCAAATTTCGGGGTCAGATTCATTTTCTCTTGTTAGAAAGAAGCATTCTTGAACTTTTCAGGTTATTGAGTAAATTTCTTCACCTCATCTCCACCTGTTTGTGTAGTGCTGATAGAAGTTTGAGAGTTATAGTGTTGTATTCATACCAAACCTACTTGATTAATGAACTGGCATCATGCTGAAGGATTTGTTCAAAATACCCTATTGAATTAACATTCCAGTTTTAATAAACACTACTTTTGATTAAGAGAAACCTATGTTTAAACATGAAAACAGCACATTCAGCATCTAAGCTGTAATTAATAGCACATGTGTGGTTGATACACCTATATAGGGTTTCATCAGATAGAGAGAAAGGGTAGTGTTAGGGGGTCACTGATGTCACGGAGTTGGTTGACACAAGTTTCTCACATAGCAGTACATAGTCTGTACAGAGGCCTGTGATAGGGGATACATTAAGAAACAAGCCACATGGGACATTTGGGGGTGTCAATGGTAAATGGCACTTCCTCTTGACATTTATCTCAGATTCTGTACAATGTCAGCAAGAAAATTCTCAGTTTTCCCAAAGATCAAATTAGAAAGGTGTAGCTTGCACTCTGGTACTTCCATAATGATCCTGTCTCAGGAGAGCACACTACAATGCTCATTACCTCTGTATGGCGTTATGTGCCTATAATGTCACCATCCGTGTCTCCTGGTGTAAAAACCCAACAACCTGTGTACTTTGTTTGCAGAGCTGCCAGTATCTGTTTACCTCGCACTTGTTTACATTATGACACTTGGGAAGGGGAGATAATTAGCACACCAGTATGACTGTTCATTTATCATAGTGCAAGTTTCTCATTTTGGTTGCATTGACAGGTGAGAGATTATATTTTATGTAACACGTTGATCTGTTTTCCATAACACACTCCATCAGATGTTTCATAGCCAGACAATCATTTATCTATCAGTAAATAATGAAGGTCTACTGGTAAATGTTTTATCATGGTCATTTATTTGCCACATTTCATTATTGGTATTAGAGTGTTAGAACATTTAACGGCAAGAGAAATTTGTATGATAATGTGATGAAGACATGAATAGGTATCAGAAATATATTAGGGATTGAAATTTTAATACTCATAAATTATAGAATGAAATTTTATTATGATAACAATACAGAAATATTTTTTTGGTTTTTTTAAGCAATTAATCGTCTCTCGATCACCAATATCACTGCAGTATTAATTTGAAGATTGTTTCATATTTTCAATCCTCGAATGATTAATGACACAATCATAAGCTTGTAATGATTGAAAAAGATTGTGTCTAGAGTTAACACAGGATGTTAATGTTGATCAGTTGGTAATTCAATCATGCTGCCCGTATTAAGTGATAATTATTAATATAATACCATCTGTTAGAATTTATTAACGGAAATAAAAAAAAAAGGTAGTTAAGTTTTGTTTCTCGAAAAAAACAGGGGTGTTGGTCCCTTACGAAAATTTCGCAACTAAATGATATGTGTATTGAAATTCTGTTTACGTTTGATTTGAAGAAGGAAAAGTAATCTTCTTTAACTGATGTGGTTTGTTATGATATAATCAATATGTAGGACATAATACTCCATCTACAAGCCGGGCCTAGACAGATACTAGTTCCTCAACAAATAACCGTATAATACTCCATCTACAAGCCGGGCCTAGACAGATACTAGTTCCTCAACAAATAACTGTATAATACTCCATCTACAAGCCAGGCCTAGACAGATACTAGTTCCTCTACAAATAACTGTATAATACTCCATCTACAAGCCGGGCCTAGACAGATACTAGTTCCTCAACAAATAACCGTATAATACTCCATCTACAAGCCGGGCCTAGACAGATACTAGTTCCTCAACAAATAACCGTATAATACTCCATCTACAAGCCGGGCCTAGACAGATACTAGTTCCTCTACAAATAACTGTATAATACTCCATCTACAAGCCAGGCCTAGACAGATACTAGTTCCTCAACAAATAACCGTATAATACTCCATCTACAAGCCGGGCCTAGACAGATACTAGTTCCTCTACAAATAACTGTATAATACTCCATCTACAAGCCGGGCCTAGACAGATACTAGTTCCTCTACAAATAACTGTATAATACTCCATCTACAAGCCGGGCCTAGACAGATACTAGTTCCTCAACAAATAACCGTATAATACTCCATCTACAAGCCGGGCCTAGACAGATACTAATTCCTCAACAAATAACCGTATAATACTCCATCTACAAGCCGGGCCTAGACAGATACTAGTTCCTCAACAAATAACTGTATAATACTCCATCTACAAGCCGGGCCTAGACAGATACTAATTCCTCAACAAATAACCGTATTATGGCTAAAGTTGTGTTATACTGGTAGGTGGCATTGTACGAATTACATGTAAACATGTCTCCTGTTGGAACATAAAGGTTACGTGTCGGATTGAGTCCACAAACAGCCAGGTTTTTACCCCCACATGTCATCTGGTTCAGGGACAGGGGCCACGATTGTTCACCACCAGAAGTGAGGGTTACAGGGCCTGATCGTTTGATTAGATTTATTATGAGTTGTATTGATTGTGTCTGAAGATCTGTAATCAATGTTGGTACTTAACTCGGACGAATCGTGTGGACAGCTGATATTGAGTAGTTTATATCATTTGTGTACAATTCATACTGTACACTGATCTACACTTGTTACTAAGTAATTCAATCACAAGATTCCTTCAATGGACATTTGATGATTTAAACCTTTATATTCCTCGTTATATACACTTCAATAAAAAATGTATCAAGAGAATCGGCTCTTCTGATTGACCTTATCGTTATATCAAATACAGTAAAAATTGGTTCAAAAGAAGTCTTTAATAGTTTTCTTTTGTGATTGATATTATACCTAACTCTTTCACCCCCGAAGACATATTTGAACTCTTCCAGTTCATATGTTGGAATAGTTCATTATGGAATTTTAACAAAATGAGTTATAAAATTTGAGTTTTGGATGAACTTCTTTTAAATTGATTGATAAAATTAGAAATGATGTTGTTTGCATTCCTGAAATCTTGTCGGTAATGTTGTACAAATATCTTGTTTGACAGACATGGCTTGTTGTTGTTAGCTGTTGCAGCAGGGGTTGTTTCGTGCAATCAGGATGTTTCCAGTGCTAGTGTGTATTAAAAGCCTGATAAATCACCCGTTTATCTTTACTTTCTAACAGACCAAAACATATTAGCCAACCAAGTGATGGGTCTTCAGAGAGAAATCGGTTTATTTTGTCATTGATCTGACAGATCTGGTGTGGGTTTTGTGTGCTTTCTCAAATGTCACTTGGTTCCTATGATCTTAGTGTTTGGATGGTTGGCATTATTCTGGGTTTTTATGTAATGGATAAATAATCAAGAGCGGTTGGAAAGGCTCCCAAGGGACATACAACTCAAGGGAAGAAATTTATACATTTGCTTTTCATTTTCCAACCATTTGAGTATATGTAATGTCTTTAAAATCTCCTTATGAAGTCGCTCAAACTTTTATACTCTCAACTGGTTTAGGCAAAAGTAAAATGATACGTTTCAGTCAATAACTTCTTTATGTAATCTTGTTTGAATTTTTTGTAGGAAAAATAATTTAAGGTGTAAATAAAAAAAAAAAATTATTTATTATTTTAAAAAATAAACAAAATACTGTACTGATATTTGTAATGAAGTAAGGAATTAGGAAGGGGTTAACTGAATCGGTCTTTTGTTTGGCAGTTCTGTTCTTATTACTAAAGGACTGGACCAGTTGAAAGTATTTTTTCGCACCTGGCTTTTACATATGTGTAACAGTTTAACTGTTTTGGATGATATTAGAGAGGTTACTGCTTCTTTCACAAAGTATGACATTGATTTCAAAAACATTTCACCTTACTCATCTTAGGACCTATGATGGCCACATTATAAAGAGTTATGGCCCTTTATTTGCTAATGTCTTGGGAAACCCTTTCCAATTCAACAATTATGAACAAAACAACAACTGTATCTATCAACTTTTTACAGAAATGAATATTATGGAATGAAGAAAAATTGTTTCTAACCAGGAAGAACAGCTAGGTTCAAAATAAAAGAAAATATTTAAAAGCTATTGGTATGTAAATGACTTGCATCAAGGATGGATAACAAGGTCAGGTGGTAATTTAGTAAGACGGGTTCATTTGGATGTGCAGTTGATGTGTTTTATCATGTGATAACCCAGTATTAAAGTTGGGTTATTGGCTATGGTTGTGATGGAAACTAGTGTGTGACTTTAAATGTGCAAGCTAAGGTGTCTTTAGTAAAAGTCTGTGTACAAGACCCATATCTGTATGAGGCGGTGTAGTATCTTGGTGACTTTGAATGTACAAGTTAAGGTGTCTGTAGTAAAAGTCTGTGTACAAGACCCATTTCTGTATGAGGCAGTGTAGTATCTTGTATGACTGAGGCTACACCAGGTAATTGGTGTATAAACATAAGTAAAGAATCATGTCTGTAGCAGATTTATGAGGCATTTTAGTATATTTTTATTGGACACTTTCCAAGTAAAACCAGGAACATCTATATAGCCTAAGGGATGAATGATGTTTATGAAATATCATAATATTTATCATAAGAATCATAAGAAACTGATATATCTGGATAGTGTGTTCCATGGTTAATTCAATAGTCTTATGAATGGTTAAATTATTGATATTTTATAATATTTGTATGGTTGTACTCTATTAGTCTATGGATGTTTGTACTGAATGGTCTAGGGGCATCTCATCTAGGGATGGTGTACTGAAATCGTTAATGGATGGTTGTACTTAGATGGTCCAAAGATGATGGTACTGAAATGATATGGGGATGGTTTACTGAAATAGTCCGGAATGGTTTTAGTGAAATGACCTAGGGATGTTTGTACTGAAATAATGTAGGGATTATTGCACTGAAATGGTCAGGGATGGTTATATTGAAATTGTCTGTAGATGGTTGTACTGAAATGGTATAGCGATGGTTGTACTGAAATGGTATAGCGATAGTTGTACTGAAATGGTATAGCGATGGTTGTACTGAAATGGTATAGCGATGGTTGTACTGAAATGGTATAGCGATGGTTGTACTGAAATGGTATAGCGATGGTTGTACTGAAATGGTCTGTACCGTAGATGGTTGTACTGAAATGGTCTGTACCGTAGATGGTTGTACTGAAATGGTCTGTACCGTAGATGGTTGTACTGAAATGGTCTGTACCGGAGATGGTTGTACTGAAATGGTCTGTACCGTAGATGGTTGTACTGAAATGGTATGTACCGTAGATGGTTGTACTGAAATGGTATAGCGATGGTTGTACTGAAATGGTCTGTAGATGGTTGTACTGAAATGGTATAGCGATGGTTGTACTGAAATGGTATAGCGATGGTTGTACTGAAATGGTCTGTAGATGGTTGTACTGAAATGGTATAGCGATGGTTGTACTGAAATGGTATAGCGATGGTTGTACTGAAATGGTATAGCGATGGTTGTACTGAAGTCTGTACCGGAGACGGTTGTAAATACTGATCTTATTTTCATCCTAAGAGTGATCCATGTTTACACATACATCTGAGCTGCTGTAAAGTTTGCAGTTTGATAACACCTTGATACCCTAGTATGCTGACTTGGCTGTAATGTTGCACAACATGAACACATTCTTGTGTTTCTGTTGGTACATAATTAGCCAAGCAAGCATGTCTGACATTCAACTGGGATGATGAGTTATTTTGATTGGGGCGAAGATACAAAAAATAGTTGTACTGATGGCATAGTAGCTACACCTGTCACCTGTATTGGCCGTGTACACACAAACATGTGGGCTTACTGCACCTACTGTACAATAGCTTCTTATAGCTCAAACCTCCACAACACAGGGGTGGCTGGAAACAAACCCTATTTACATTATTTTGAATTTCACAATAATATCAAAAATATTCAAAATCTAAAAGAAGGATTTCATTTTATCGAAATTCATTTTTTAAGTCTATTTGTTTGTTGCAGCATGTAATCGCTGTTTAATTCAGATTGATGTTACCATAAAGTTATGCCTGTGAACAATTGCTAACAGGTGGTAAGTCACAAAACATCAAACATCAGTTCATTCTTTGAAAGCTTTTATATTTTGATATAATCATATTCAACATTTCTTCTTTAATGAAGTCCTTAAGAATAGGGTAATGGCTTTTATAGCTGATATGAATGCCATCTGAATTAAGAAGGGTTATTAAGTTGTATTGCCAGGTAAACCATATGTTTTATTTGTGTGTTCCAGATCTGATCCGATGTTCACATCCAGTAGTGGGTCCAGCAGCGATGAGTCGGAGGAGGAATCAGATACCAGTGGCTCGGATAGTGATAGTCCCGGCTCCGAAGAAGCCGACAACCAAGATGAAATCGAAAAGACGGAAAGACCCAAAACCCCACCAATCAAGTCTCCACCCCCACCACAGGAACAGGTGAGCCTATTTTAGGAACTGTAGCACATACGTCAATTCAGCTGCCATACTAACTTACAAATAATATACATCATTGCTTAAATATTTTGCTTAGCAGTACAGGCCTTCTGGGCCTCTTGCTTTCTGAAGATCCCCCTAAACTTCACACCCGTACACCACACTACATTAAGTCTTCAGCTCTTTCGAATTCCAAGTTGTATTGGAAAAATTGTTAGGTTTCCAACAGGAATTAAATGCAACAAACAGTGTTGACTTTATAAGAGAATTTTGATGCAGAGGTTTGACAGAATAATTAGGGTACTTATAAACACAACAATGTAGTTTGAACCTCTTCATGGAGGTCGTTGATTATGTCCATGATGATCATGAAATGTTGAGTGCATCGTTTTTATCTCAAAGTTCTGATGATGAATGTGATGCAATCTCGACCACAGACCCAATCATACTGATAGGAATACTTGAAACACATTAAATCATAAATGTTAACCATGTTCAGGATATGAGGATAAGTCGCCTAAGAGGTGCAAGTTAGTGTATTGGGTATGCAGTGATTGGGCCTCCCAAGTCTGTGGGTTGTGCCAGTGCATGGGTGGTCCCCACGGGCCCAGGACTTCCAGGAAGACCTGGCTGCGGCTCAGAGGGGGTGGTCTGGGCCAACACTTCGACTCCCCTGGAAACACTACACAACATGCATTAAAGATAACATTTCTGTTTTAGAAGTTTGTTTTATGTACGTGTGTACGTTTACTGATTACATAAGCATTTCCATTAGAATTCAGTGTAAATCATCATAATAAAATTGTAATTGTAAGTTGGGAGTATTATAGAATCAAGATTTCGGAATTTTTAATGAATGTTGAAATATTTTATTTATTTTCATGTTAATGTATACGTGATAAGCATATTGTGCATATGACAGCTTTACCCAATCTAACTATCTCACACTTACTACTGAGCTGAAACCTGTTTCTAGAGGGTATGTTGAAGCTGAGCTGAAACCTGTTTCTAGAGAGTAGATTGAAGCTGAGCTGAAACCTGTTTCTAGAGGGGAGGTTGAAGCTGATCTGAAACCTGTTTCTAGAGGGGAGGTTGAAGCTGAGCTGAAACCTGTTTCTAGAGGGGAGGTTGAAACTGAGCTGAAACCTGTTTCTAGAGGGGAGGTTGAAACTGAGCTGAAACCTGTTTCTAGAGGGGAGGTTGAAACTGAGATGAATCCTGTTTCTAGAGGGGAGGTTGTAACTGAGATGAATCCTGTTTCTGAGGGGAGGTTGTAACTGAGATGAATCCTGTTTCTGAGGGGAGGTTGAAACTGAGCTGAAACCTGTTTCTAAAGGGGAGGTTGAAACTGAGCTGAAACCTGTTTCTAGAGGGGAGGTTGAAGCTGAGCTGAAACCTGTTTCTAGAGGGGAGGTTGAAATTGAGCTGAAACCTGTTTCTAGAGGGGAGGTTGAAACTGAGCTGAATCCTGTTTCTGAGGGGAGGTTGTAACTGAGATGAATCCTGTTTCTAGAGGGGAGGTTGTAACTGAGATGAATCCTGTTTCTGAGGGGAGGTTGTAACTGAGATGAATCCTGTTTCTAGAGGGGAGGTTGTAACTGAGATGAATCCTGTTTCTGAGGGGAGGTTGTAACTGAGATGAATCCTGTTTCTGAGGGGAGGTTGTAACTGTGATGAATCCTGTTTCTAGAGGGGAGGTTGAAACTGAGCTGAAACCTGTTTCTAGAGGGGAGGTTGAAGCTGAGCTGAAACCTGTTTCTAGAGGGGAGGTTGAAATTGAGCTGAAACCTGTTTCTAGAGGGGAGGTTGAAACTGAGCTGAATCCTGTTTCTGAGGGGAGGTTGTAACTGAGATGAATCCTGTTTCTAGAGGGGAGGTTGTAACTGAGATGAATCCTGTTTCTGAGGGGAGGTTGTAACTGAGATGAATCCTGTTTCTAGAGGGGAGGTTGTAACTGAGATGAATCCTGTTTCTGAGGGGAGGTTGTAACTGAGATGAATCCTGTTTCTGAGGGGAGGTTGTAACTGTGATGAATCCTGTTTCTAGAGGGGAGGTTGTAAGTTAGATGAATCCTGTTTCTAGAGGGGAGGCTGTAACTGAGATGATGAATGTATCCACATTGTTTTATCCCCCTGTAATATAACAGCTGTTTGGTGGTCAGGAGAAACAGCTTACATCCTACTTCACAGCTTTAGTTACCACATGATAAAATCATGTCAGAAATAATATTTATTTTGTTTTGATCTATACGATTTACATTAAGATACACACTTATTTACCCCTAATATTTGCTATCTTGTGAGATTATATCCTAAATATTTGTGATACCTGCCCTAGCATTCCCATTTCTAATCTGATAAAATGAAAGACAAAATAAAGGTTTGTTTAGCAGAGTGAAACAGCAATGTTTATTGTGTCACAGACTTGGCCTACAGCTATTGTAGTTTCTTATCAATCTACAACTCGTAACTGTCATGCATCATATGTGCCACTATTTTATGATTGACTGTTAGAAAGGCCTTTTTGCCTTGTTGCTTTACCAGGATGAATTCCGTGATAGGGGAGAGGCAGTAGTATTGATTTCTGTGGAGGGGTCCCAGCGGATACATGTCGAATACATTGATCCATGACTTGTTCCACTTTATAATGGTATCTGTGAAACTAGAATAAAAGTCAAAACACTGCAGTCAAGTAAAATCAATGTCATATTACAACATTTCCTTTGTGTACAATAGAACTTTTGTTTTATCAGCCCGTTCATGCTTCATTATACAGCTAAAATGTTTTTATCTGAAACAACAGAATGATTGGTATACACACTGTTATGTAAATAGATCAATAAGTAACTGCTGCTCTTTTGGATACAATGGGCAGTGTTGGGGAAGTGGTTAAGGTGTCTGACATTCTGTTAACACTAGCCCTCCACCTCTTGGTCACGGGTTCGAGACTATATGGGGCAGTCACCAGGTATTGGCTGTTCAACGGTTGGTTGGTGGTTTTATCAGGGAACTCCAGCTTTCCCTGGCTAAAACCTGGCATGTCCTAAATGACCAAAGCTGTTCAAACCATCAAACCAACACCAAAATATTCCAATCTTTTTGATACATTTGATTAATTAAAGTCTTGACAATGTCAGAACAGCTGGTGATTTTCATGTGAAATTATTTACCAAATCCAAGATAAAAGTGTTCTTCAAAAACTATCACACATAGTAGATTTCTGATTGTAGGAGAACTACAAACAATAAAAGTAACTTGTGAAGCTTGAATTTTAAGATAAAGCTTGGTATTTCATTTTGCATTTCATATCATTATTCTTAAAAATCTTTTCCAGAGCTCTGTAATCTTTTGAAGTACACTTGCAATACTATCTTTGGGTGGAGACAACAAAGTTCTAATTGTTTGCTTTGTTACAGCATAGTCTTAGGTCTCCTAGAGTTGGTCGGAAAGTCAAGATATGTTTTGATGTTGGATATGTGATATGATGATTCATTGGTTGTTGTTGTCTGAATCTTGTGTGTTTGTGTTACAGAAGAAGACCAGCTGGGCCCTGGGGACGTTCATGCCCCCTACAGCTTCTTCCTCAGTGCCAACCCTGACCTCCAACTCTCTGGTCAAGTCTAGTCCGTACAAAGAGGATCCTAACAATGAAGTCATCGACAACATCCTCAACCAATTCATCAAACCTGACCTGAAGGACGACGGTGATGCCGATGACGATAATGATGATGATGACGATGATGATGACTCTGGTAATGACACGGACGAAAGTATAACGAAAATTGTGACAAAGTTCAAAAATAATAGTGTTCCCAGTGGTAACTTGGCAAATATACGTAATTCTGGTAAATCACCTGGTGCTTCCTCTGTCGGTCGTGGATCAAAACATGCCAGCGGAAAAAGTAGTAAACAGACCAGTAACAGAGGGCGTCCCCCTATTGATTCCTCCAAAAAGGACAAATCCAAGAAAAAGGTGTCGGTGCCTCGCACTGATCAGAGAAAGAAAAATTCCAAGGTGCACAAGTCTAAGGCAATCATTGACACGGACAGTGAGGACGATGAGGAGGAGGCAGTCGTGGTGCCTCCAACTCTCCCAGCAATACGAATGGTTATGGACGAGGATGACGAAAACATGGAGATTGACGTCCTCAGTGTTACGCCAGAAAAAAGTGTGGACCCGAACTCAAAGTTTAGCTCAAAGGAGGTCTCACAAGTGTCCACACAACTGGACTTCCACCAGGAGAAGTTCAGTCGACATGATTCCAAGTCCAAGGATAAGAAATCATCTAGTTCTAAAAGCAGCAAAAAAGATAGCAAGTCTGAAACCAAATCTAGTGGAAGTAGTATTCAAACAAAACCGCCAAAATACAGTCGTTCTTCCTCTAAGGAGAAGTCCTCAAAGAAAAGTCGTGCTATGAAACACAGTGAGGAGAAAGATGTGAAGGAACACAAGGTGTGCGAGGCGCCAGCCCCACCTATCGCTGTGGTAGCACCGATGAAACCCTACGAAAAAATGAATAATAGCAATACAAGTTTTGACAAGAATAGTATGAATGAAATATTGGAGGAGTTTGGGAGAGGGGATACACTGCTGTCTCCTTTACCAACTGTGCCCGATAAACCTAAGGTAATCCCTTCCCCGGAGAAGGACAAGGACAAATCCAAGATACTGGACGCCCTCTCCTATAAGGACGGCCGGCCAAGTATTGTTGTGAGGTTAGACTGGGCTTTAGTGAGTCACTTTATAGAGGCAAAGAAAAAATCGGACATTGTTGGTAAGAGGAAAACGTCTAGTTCCGATATACCTGTTAGTAGTAGTGAATCGAGGAAACCACGCCTGGATTCGGAAAGTGAAAACGCTAAGGAACTGATTGACGATGAGATGAATCTCGGTACGCCAGAGAGTAAATTGGACTCCTCCTTCTCCTCACATCAGTCCACTAGTAGTGTTGCAAATAGTCACCGTAAACTTCACAAAAAACGCAAGTCCGAGGCCGACCATGGGGATGTGGTAGCAGGAAGCAGCAAACGTCAAAAAGGCAGCAGCCATAGGTCTAGTCACCACAAAAAGACAAATCAGGACTCCAGTCAAAAGGAGTAAGTGTTTCTCCCTCAGGCAAAGTTGTGTTTCATTCTGGCAATTCAAATGGATATAATTGTGTATAAAGGTGTTGGGTAAGTATAAATAACTGTAAGGGGATGATGCATTGATGACTTCCCATTGTACATCATGGCAGTATTAATCAACGGTATGTTCATTAAAACTTTATTATGCGTATCAGATGTATACTGTCAAAATTGTTCATTTGACTAGTTTGAATTACCTAGTTGTCCATTTGAAACGTCTTCAACATACAGAATTCTTCATGCTACCTCTAAAAAGTCTGCTTTATATTTTGATTTGCCTGTCAAAAGGTAGATTGTCTAAGGTTATGACGTGAGCGGGACACAACAGTGTCTGTTCCATATCCCAAGTAGTTTTCAATGGATTAACTTCAGACTTCATTGAAAGGTTACTTACCATGAAAGCTTGGCATAGTTTATTAACCACAATTACACTTTTATAGTGTAATGAGTTATGGGCCTTGAATTACTGAAATTTTGTCTTTTACCTATCTGTAGTTTTAATTTTCAGTGGATAAACTTAAGACCTCATGAGAATATTAATTACTATGGAAGGATGTACAAGTTGTATAACCCCCATTATCCAACAACCAAATCTGAATTTGATGAAAGAAACCCTAATTTGTGTTGGTTGTTTTGTCTGAAATATGTATAAGGTTGAGAGGGAGATAACTGGAGTGCTGAATTTTGTTTTAGAAAGTGTTGGTTGTTTTGTCTGAAATATGTACAAGATTGAGAGGGAGATAACTGGAGTGCTGAATTTTGTTTTAGAAAGTGTTGGTTGTTTTGTCTGAAATATGTATAAGGTTGAAAGGGAGATAACTGGAGTGCTGAATTTTGTTTTAGAAAGTGTTGGTTGTTTTGTCTGAAGTATGTACAAGGTTGAGAGGGAGATAACTGGAGTGCTGAATTTTGTTTTAGAAAGCGAAGTCACACTGATGATCATGAATGGGACAGGAAACATCCAACTAGGTCAAGGTCAAACAGTGGCGGTGAATGCCACTCTAGTGTCAGTGAATCTAGTCATCATAATGCCAACAAACATGCCAACCCCATACATCACAAGTCGCAGCCTACCGAGGATGCCAGCAAATCGGACTTCGATGACAAGGTGAGGAACAGTCCCTTAGATATGCCAAATTTTGCCTTTTGGGGCAGTTTGTAATTATATTTAGCTGGCCTGCCCAAAAAGGGTCCAGGGTTCTGATATTGACCCTGATGTTTCCCAAAAACATGCTTGTATGAAAGGATATAAAGCAGACCCATTGTGCCTCTTGTTTCTATTTTTGCCTGACAGGATCAAGTAGTGAGGTTAGCATTTAGATAAATGGAAAAGACCAACAAAATTAATATAGTTCTGAACAGCCCTCTTTACTGATCTGAAAATAATCCCATGAACTTTGAATTTGAAGCCCTGTTTGAACATTCCAATGTACTTCTGTGTGACAAACAAACCTTGATGTGATATTTAATTCTAATAATGACTGAACTAATGAACTTTGATTCACTGACAGCAAAGGAAGGATGGACTGCCAGTGACTTCTAGAAACTTTAATGAAAAAGAGAACCGTTTTCATAATGTATTTACTTTCCATACTTAAGACAACCTACATACACATGATTGATTTTCATTCATCAAATACAAAAACCTACTCCTCTCAGCATGTCATCATGATCAGCTTCATTCATTGTGGAAGAATCTTTATAGTCAATCTTATCTCGACTGGTCCTGTACATTTTGCAGTCGTTCCAACTTCTATAGCATTGTAATCTAGTGCTGTAAACAGAATACTCTGATGGACTAAAAATTATTGGCACAGGAACTGTTCTGAATTTTTCAACTCATTCACCCCTGAGATTTTATAATGATCTTTGGATTGGAGTTTAAATGTGTCTTCAGGGGTTAATGTGTTGAAATGGTCCAGTGATGGCTGGATTATTAAACTGTGTTTTGTGTAGCTGATAGATAGTCAGACAAAGTAAGGATAAGTAGGTGAATATGATGTTGACATATCTGTATCACAGAACTTTAATAAGTCTGACATTGTTATGTACATGTTCTCCTTACATTCTTATCGTCGTATCCCTGTTGTGTACCTAGCCAATCCCTAGTTGATAACAATCAATTTACCTTGCCCGTTATAGATTTACATTGTTGAGACGGACTGGGGATGATTTGTTCAAAATGTATTTAGCTTTACAACATATTGATGCTTGATTTTAATCTAGGATTTAGAATTAAGGAAACTTAAGTTAAAATATCCAGATGGATTAGTGTGTTTGTCTGAAGAAAATGAGTTAAATAAACAAAATCCGAGGTAGTAAGTTATCAAAAATTACATTTTGAAAGTTTTATGTATGATTTGTTAGCTAACCATGCTTAAATAACACTAGCTCGCTGAAGGTTAAAAATAGACATTTTCAAGTACTACTATAAATACAATGTACACTTCCGTTTCTCCAGAATGCTTAATATGGAAAAGCTTGATTTAACTGGTTTTTACAGCAAAGTAAGAACAAAGACATAAGGGTACTTTTGACTTGACTACAGTACGTTTTAGGAAAGGAATCTTTTATTTCATGAATTCCGAAATCTGAATTTATGGATGATATGCCCTATAATGATTTTATAACAAACTCACTCTTGACTTAATTAATTTAGGTACTAAAAAACAAATTAATATGTCTGTACTTAATGTGTTTTCATCAAAGAAGAAAGTGTAGTTCAATTAGTTTTATTGCATTCAACCAATGGTATAATTTGGTTGAGAAATTTGATACTTGTGTACGGGAGATCTTTGTGAAAGGTTTCCAGTGACCCAGATTGTTGGTAGAGGCAACACAGGCCATAGTCTAGCTGGCACATAAAACAAACAGAGATGTAACCGTATAGCCTGCAGAGCCTGAGATCAGTGCTGTAAAGCGAATTAGTCCAAGTACTTGTCTAGTTGATTATAAAGGCAATAATCAGACATCTTATCCCAATCCTTTAAGCTAGTTATAGGGGAAAGATTCCAAAGTGGGTGATTCCTCTGCCTCCTGTTTCAAGTATTCCTGTATATTAACCCTGTAAAACAGCCAGATAATGGACTAGAGAATTGTTCTATATTGTACAACAGCTGGGTGCTAAATTATAGCATTGAACTGTATCACGACAAATGTATTGTATTAAGCTCATAGTAGATGATTGTATTGTATACCCGTGTGTGGCTCCTATCTACTTTTCCTTTAAACAATGTCTTCTGAAGAACCAAAAGGTGTAGAGATTGTGAGAGTCATGACATTTGGCCTTTGGCTTCCTTGGATGTGAAAGGTTGCAAAAAAAAACAACTTCAACCTACTTTCAAGACCTCAGGGGTCAAGCATGTCAATACCTTCAAAGGAATTTTTATGAAACATTGAAAGTTCTAGTGACATTTTAACAAAGTATGCAAATGAAAATGAACTTGACCCATATTCAAGGTCAAAAAGACTTCTTCAGAAATACTGAAAGGCCTGGAGACATGACATCTGGCTGGTATCTTCCTTTGATAAAACCAAAAAAACTTTGCAAATATTAAAATGAGCTTGACCCATAGGACATACTCGCAAGGTCACTGGGGTAAAATTGAACGTACTCTATTGAATTACTTGCTGTCATAGATTTAGTCCAGTTTAAGGTTACTAGTTTGAGATTTATACCAGGTGAGTAATGCAGGTCTTTTAAGCCTCTTGTATTAGAAAACGGTGCCAGTCTGTAGAATTGTGCTGTATCATATATATGGTTTAAATTTTATATCAAACCGTTTGTAAAGGATTCATTAACAGAGTGAATCACACAATTTCTGACACATTTAAATTAAATGCCATATTACAATAAAGATGCTACATGTATAGGACTTCCGTATCAATAGCTTTTAGATTGCATGCTTGTTATTTCCATGTACAGGAAGGGAACTGATGATAAAAGTTGATAAAATTGAAAGATTTATGATGGAATATCTAAAAATATATTGCATGTCTGAAAATCCCAATCTCATTCCAAATTGGATACTTGGTACAGGCTTCAAGTGGAGAAATAAAAAAATCATTTAAAAACGCAAGATTAATGCCAAAATGTCTAGGGCCAGACTTCAGCATCAGAAATCACAGCAGGATTTCTGCTTAAATTTTGATAGCATTAGTAGCTATAGACACAAAAGACTAGTTAGCTATTGATTATGATTTGACATTGGGTAAATGGGTGATTGCTCGGAGACGAAGCTGCCTGGCCTACAATAATGGGAACAGAAGAAGCGTGAACTCCACAACACTAGGGATAATTCTGTAATTGATTGTCTTGTTGGTCCGGGGTGCCGAGAGATGAAGCCTGTTGAGAACAGAGTCGACCACCGGAAACTAGCATGGCGTGGCCTTAAGGGATCAATATTTGAGCCCTGTAGACACGTTTCTGATTAATATGACAACTGTACTCCTAGCGGAAACATTACCCCTACTTACCTGCCCGAGTATTCTTCAGTTTATTGTCCAGCAATTTCTTTTGTCTAGACGTGTATTCATGAACATACAAGCAGTCATGTTGTGTTCATTGTTTTAGATTTTAGTGTTTGAAAGTTGATTTTCTATTGTGTAATAGAGGGAAAAGATGATTTGAAAATAAGAGTTTTCTCTGGAGAACATTGGTACAAATCTTTACAGAAATAAAACATTTCAATGACAGCATCATTCTGTACAATCTTGTAGAATCGCTGAATTATTTTTCTACATTTCAACATTTTGTTATTCCTGGAGCTACTTCAATATTTTATAAGATTCATACAGGATGTCTTCAGAGAGATGATTCAGAGCAGGTCTCCTGTGTTTACGAACTCATAGAACCCAATTTCATTGGTATTAAATCTTGTTGTAATTTTTTTGTTATAAAATGATGGAATCTGCCTGTGGGAAATATCAATTTGTCAAATGTTAACCAATCAAATACAAAAGATGGTAGCATCCATCATCTCTACACTTAATCAATAACAGTTCTGATTGATTTCTAAAGGTCAAAAGGTTGTTCGGTGAAGGTCGGGGACTCCGGTGTGAGGAATGAAGATAAACTGTTTCTGTACAGTCAGTGTTTGGTAACAGATGTTATCACCAATCGTCCATTTTATTTGTGGATTCATGATTTTGATGCTGAAGCTATTATCATGTGCCTGTTTGTATTGGGTTGTTGATCGTCTTGAAATGTTTCTATTGACTGCAGTATTGGCAGTTACAAATAACTTATGGGGAGGATTTATTTTAGATCATAGAAATAGATATAATTTATAATAGTTAAATTCATTAATATAGACGGCACAATCATATGTAGACTAGAGCCCCTTTGTTCCCCACTTTGCATGGGAACTTAAAACTGCCTGATTGTAAGATTCTTTATGTTGCTGAAATCTTTCCTGAAAAGCTCACACAAAAGAAGTATTGCTGTGATCATTCTTCTCTTTATTCTGGTTGAATTAAACATGTACAGCACTGCCCTGGTGCTGCATTATAGATGTTACCAGTAACTGGATCAGACCTTTGTGATGCTTTGTCTCCAATGTTATAACTACCAGCAAAACAATCTCAACCTTCACACACAATATTTTAGCAGAGTGCCGAAAGTGTTTTGCTCCATTAGAATTTCTATTGGAAGGTTTTCTCCATCTCATGAAGACTAATTTTATTGACTTCTGAGGGAAAATGCATCAAACAATTTATCAGCAATTACGTATCCATGTAGCCATCTTAATCTGGAGGTTTTCTGAATCGATGCGGTTTCTGCTGTTTACAAATTGATGATGATGGCCGTAGTACATCAGTGATGTTAGAACCACGTTAATGACCTAAGACATCAGGGTCCTACATAGGCTTGATTATCGAATCAGTCGTCTGAAAAAAGTGGCAGTCGACCATCCTGTAAAGGTGACTCTTTGTGGTCAATGATATTTTATTTGAGGCTCTGTAAGCTAAATTTCACTGCTTCAGATGTATTGGAGGCCCTTTGTGTGATTTATTAAATATTCCAATATCATGCAATCTGACCAGCATATTCTTATTATATACGGTAAATGACCTAGCTCTGGGTCAAATCATTACAGCTATTTGTGTATTTTACAGTTGAGCTCTACTATCCCCTAAGGGTAAGGTATATTCAGGCTGGTAGGTTTTGTCGTTGACCTAGTGGCAGGCTGACCTTGCATGGTGACAATTTGACCTACAACCTTGTGAAAAGTTTCATTTCCCTGACAGGGTTTGGCAGCTCCAGGGCATTGACTGTATTCACGGAAACTCTACAAAACACACATCTATTACTGCTGTCTTGTCATGTATTAACATTTCCTTCATAATTTTAACAAGTTTTTGATGGCGGAGAAACAATAAGGAGGTATTAGATATACATTTAGCAGTACCACTTGTCTAGTTTATGTTGGAACAACTAAATCTGCTGTTTCATATATACCCAATCGAGAGAGGGATGGGGGCGTAGGTGGGGGTAGCTTTCACGATATCTCATAAAACCCTTCAAACAGTTCGTGCATATTTCTACACTAAAGTTTTTAGGTGGTAATTAGTCTTAAAACCAATTGTAAATGAATTGGATAGGGCATTCTAGAATAACATGATGGGGGTTCTTGGCATTTTAGATAAGGACATGACAGAATGGTTCAATGCTGGTGGTAAGCTTCAGTCTTGAATAGGTACTTAATTATGTCTCCCCTTCAAATGATGGGAGACATTTTGTATTGGTACTGATTCTGCTAAAGTGATTCTGTCTAGGCCGTAACTGTTAAACTGTTACAGATATCTTGGTGAAACTAGAACTTAATTGCCATCAACAATAGCTGATGTGCTAAGTCCTGTCATTTGGTTGTTTTGGCCTTGAACTCACAGGTCAAAGGTCAAATATGTGTACATTTTCAGGAACATCTTGTCTTAATTGTCTTTAAAAAAAACTATGAAAACAAATTTCTGCTTATTATTCAAGACCTGACGAAATAGTCTTATTTTGATTTTGGCCTTCATTCTTGAAGAAGAAATGAACTAATTGAAGTTGGTTGCTTAAGCATAACTAGGTGGTAGAGTTCAACAAGGATATTGTTTCGTTGATCAGATCATAAGTCTTGAGTAAAGCTATATTACATGGTGGTTCTTAACTTCTGTCTTTGAGCTTAACCTTGATGATTGTTGTTCTTAACAGAACACGCACATTCTTTTATCTACGGCCCTGTTGTCTGTACTGTGCATCCTTGTCATTAGGTAAAACACACTTCAACTGATGCTAGACAGTTCAGTGCTGTTTTGGTGGAACAGCATGAAGTAACACAGGAGCGTGCACAGCATTTTGTAGGCTTGCTATTGGCCCTTGGGGAGTCGTGTCTCGCTGTAAAGCTCCAATTCTGTTTTATTGTCAGCATTTCATTGTTGGACTCTCATGTCTCCCAGTATCTCCTTGCTGTTAATGCATTAGTGTAAGGGTTGTAAAAGTCGCGCTATTTCTCAATATATTTCTTTAATGGATTTTCATATTCATTTTATCTATTCAAGGGAACACAAATGATTTCCTTAAGCCACGTAGGGAGTGTTGGCACCTTGGTCTTCCCCAAGTAATGGTTTAGTTTACAACCTGTCCACACATCTTACAAAATATGAATTTTTTTTATGGCAGACATATCTTGTCTGGGGACTTTCTTGTAGAGAGTTACAGAAATATTCCCAAAAATGTTAAGGTTTCTTAGTAATGCCTGATGAAGCAAATAAATTGTGTAGTGAGCCAGTATGTCATATAGCATACAACATAGCCTTGTTCTGTTGATAGTATCAATGTACCTGTAGGACTGTTTGGCTCACTTTTATAATAATATGTAACAACTTCAATTTTAGCAGAAATATTCCCAAAAATGTTAAGGTTTCATAGTAATGCCTGATGAAGCAAATAAATTGTGTAGTGAGCCAGTATGTCATATAGCATCTTGTCCATCGAATTAAGTGCTATGATGTTGAATATACCGAGTTTTGTTTTATTTATTACAGGAAGATCAGTTGAGTGTGCCACCTGGTGGTGAGGGACAGCTGTCTTCTGTGGAAACTTTGTACACCATCAACCGCGAGGGTGATGGAGACGTGCCCAATCACCCACGACGCCTTGAAGATAGGTACGTTTTACACATGGTCGACATGGTACCTCGCTGATCTGTCAATGGTTAGGCTGTCTCTCTCAACAGTTACTTGTACTGTGCTCTATGGTTACTTGATATTTATTACTTGCAGGCTAAACAATCCGAGTTTACAATACGGTAAGCTGACTTGTATGTATATAAAAATTATATCATTCTTCGTCCAATGCAGATGAGACCATTTAAGAGATTGTTGGAAATATTTTCAAAGAAGTATGTTGATGACAAAAAAATTGTGGCTGTACTTTTTGTTATGATATAAAATAACTGATATTTATGTCAGATAATATCTTAGAAAGAAAAAGGAAATTCAATTCTGAACCTGAGTTTGTGGCCAACCTTGATGACCGTAAAAATCTGATATCATTTGATCATTGGTCTTGAGGTCAGTAGTGATTTACCTGCTGTTTGATGTAATTTGTGTAAAACTACAGTACAATCAAAGCGTTCAGGTGTAATTAAAGTATATTCCTAAGGAAGAGGTAGTTTACTATTGTTTGACAGATGTGTTTAACTT
Organism: Mimachlamys varia; assembly: GCA_947623455.1. NCBI lineage: Eukaryota > Metazoa > Mollusca > Bivalvia > Pectinida > Pectinidae > Mimachlamys > Mimachlamys varia. Next base: position 11,353,414 of record OX392537.1, on the reverse strand, counting down.
ACCAGTAGGTTGGACCCAGCAGATGTGTACCTCAGCAGAGCCAAGGAACTCAAACACGATGCTGACAATCTGGTTCGTATCCACCCCCATCAGCCTCATTTATTATACAAAGATTTTAATTGAATAATGTTAGATTTGTTCACTATAAAATTTTACCATTTCAAATCATATGTAGAAAGTAACTAGTAAAGATGGTATTTCATAGACTGCTACATTGTAAGTACCAGATATATACCATATTATATTATGTCTTCAGTGAAAAACAGTTCAGTACCCTGTCCAAAAAGTCGTAATAGTAAATATATCCAATAGGAATGTTTTCTGTTAAAAAGGAACCTGCAACTTCAAATATCATTCATTATTTTTGATGGAATAATTAACACAAACAAACTTTAAAGAATTGATATTTTGATATACATTGTATATGTATATTTGTGTTTGTATTTAGATTTAATTTGTGCCGTTTTGTTTGAGCAGACAGACAAGCTGGCTAAATCTCTCATGTATACGGAGGCAGTGCTGTCCTTTATCCAGTGTGGCTATGCCATGGAACGGGACCATCTCTCGGATGTGTTCCGAATGTATCGCGACACCTTCAAACTCATCACGTGAGTAGGTTGTACATGGGCGGGAAACTCCTGTTAACCTGGGGAGAGGGGCAAGTTTTTCGCATGCAAGGAGTCAGGAGAGGGGCAAGTTTTTCGCATGCAAGGAGTCACATTGGCTGGTATTCTCAAAAAAGTTATCAAGAATTGATGTTTATAAGAAGTATTAAAATAATTAACAATTTTGCACAATTATTAATTATGTTGGAAATAATAATGCTCCGTATTATATTAAAGTTTTGGAATTCCATGTTTAGAATCCCTATAGTCGTGTCTGAAATGAACGGGGAAGTTGAAATTTTAATTACTTAAGTAATGATAGCTTGAATATGAGCAGCTTTAAAGTGGCCTTAAGGGAATGAAATTAAAGTGGTGTTCAGCTCTTCTGTGTCACGGTGAGACGATCAGAGCCTATTGTCAAAGTGAGCTGGAGATTTATTTCTGGAAGATGCAAGTGTGTTTTCCTATTAGGTAAACATCCTATGGCTTCATTCACCAGCAGATCAGGAGACATGTTGTCTTTTAGGGACCCGATGCTCGGCTTCTAATGAAATTGCAGACCTATAACTGACTTTATACAAGCTATTAAGTACCCTGAGCCTAGATTTGTGGGCCTTGCCAGGGAAAATCAATGATGGCGGCTTATGATCAATTATAAGTCGGGCAGCAAAGCGAGTAATCGCCTATTAGCTTGTAGCAGCAGGACGTATTCCAAGTACAATGAATACATTTTGGTTCGAAATTTTTTTTCGCTGCAGAGCAATTTTCCAAGTGCATTCTGTAAAATTTTTGTTGAAATTATTTTGAAAGGTTCTCGCAGCATGAATTCTGAGGCTACAGTGATTACACATGTCACAACTAACCTTTTCTTTCTCTGTTTCGTTTCAGCCATATATGTAGGTTTAGAAGCACCAATGACAACTCCATGTCAGAGAAGGAGAAAAAACTAGCAGTATTAAGGTACGGCAACAGAATCTGTTCTATGTTCTGTCCCTGATGTTATTTACCTCTAAGTCTGGAGTGTTGATAGTGTATTGTTCCAGAGCATCAAATATTGATCTAATATGATTGGTTCTGTAGTTATCAGGCTTGTTACATACCATAACTTCAAGAAAGGGGAAAAAAACCAGTTCATTTAGCAGATTTTTTTGTGTGTTGATCTGTTGTCATAGCAATTGATTTGATGAAGTAAAAGATACGTAAACAACAGTGGTAGCGTGTAGCTTTATCATAAACTCTTTGATGATGATGCGTACATGTCTAGGTGAATGTTTCAATTGATACCACTGCATCCGGTAAAAAAACATCTAATGACAATCGAGCATAGTGCATGTTGGAGGAATTCTATTTTTAGACCACCAATATCAATCAGCATATTACTTTTCCAAGTAAATTATTGAAATAACAAATTTGAAAGGACAAAGTTAAAAAAAGAAAGTGTAACATTTTTATCAAATCTTACATCACGATACAAATATTCACTTAACATAATATCACTTCAAGGAAGGAACTTTTGTTTGCATGTAGACCAGAAGTAAGCTTTTTACCAGGTCCAAACTTTTTACAGTGTATAGTTATTGTTATCTATTTGAATTCAAAATTGGTCACATTATTCATACTACTCTACAGAACATCTTGTCTAAATTCTGAGGAAATAATTGACAAAGCGGGAAAGGCGAGACATAAAATTAAACATAATTCTTGTTTCTACTGCTCTGGTTCTGCATTAACTGTAGATTCTGTATTAATTTGTGGACTATATAAGCTATTTGTGTAAAATATTATTTTAAATAAGAAGAATTTTAATAGTTTTAGAAAGGCTGGCAACATTGGATCTGAGCTCCATATCTAAATCTTTCAGTCTAAACAATTCGGCGTTCTTCATATTGAAATTGATGTCCACCATTTTCTTGTTATATTAATTTAATACAAGTTTTACTTTTGTTTTCAGTTTTAGAATCCAGTCATTGCTATGCCAAAAATTATTCAAGTTAAAAAAGTCAGAAGCACTCAAATTCAAAAGAGTCATTGAGGAGCACAACAAGGTAAGATGGTTTTCCTGTCTAAGGGAAGCAACTCTTTAGAAAAAATACTCATGCTTTGTGTTGGAGGGGAAATAATCTATGTGATTCTACTGATACGATAATATGATGATACGATTAAAACAAATATAAGAGATTTAATAAAACAGCATTAATTTCCCAAAACACTGCCAATATTGTATGTTTTACATAGAGGATCTTACAAGAGTGTTAATGTAATATGGATTTTATTAAACAAGTTCACTTATTTAATATGTCACGAGCCTTTAGGCTAGTTTAATAAAGTCCATATTACATTGACATGAGTGTAAGATTCTATTTATCACATAACATATATATATTAGAAAATACACCAAATTATGAGGTGTACGTGTGTAATACCATATTTATGACATGGTTGTATGAAATAACTGAACGGGTCAGTTATGTGATACAAATGTTTTCTAGTCCAAATGTGTAAGATTATTCCCTGCATCTTATGACCACGTTTGTAGATATAAAGAACTTTAATGTGATTTGTTAGGTAAAAGTAAGTAAAATTTGTCCCAGTGTGATACCTGGAAATGTATTATGTAAAAAACTTATTGAAATGTCTATATAAAGTATGATGGATATGAAATAGTGCGTTTCACTGATGGTGTGTTTATGTTCTAGGTGGCGTCCAAAGCTCCACCACCAGCCCCGTCACATGCTCCATCTCCTCACCAGACCAGCTGGCCGCGTACCACTGGTACTCCCTCCCCGATGTCCCCCACCCCCTCCCCATCCGGTAGTGTTGGCTCCAACGGTTCCCTGGTAAGTACAGAAAACTTTCACTCTGTGTTTCTCCTTCCTATATTCCGATGTAAATACAACAATGCATAAAACTAGGTTACAAGGCAGTGTTATTAAGGTTCTGTTGATGGATGGTTTTCTTTGTTGTGAATTAATCATTAAAACTTCATGGTAGACCCATAGACAATCGCTCCATGTTGACAAAATCTATTTGAATGTAACATCTTTATGACCCTGATTCGCATCGAATCGCGGAATAAAGTGTCACACATGCTGACAGGTACGTGTGTATTATCATGGCATTACTGTGATTATATAATTGCGGCCTGGTCACCGATACCTGATTTATGACTTAATTGAAATATTACCTATACATTTGCCGAGACCAAATAATCGATCAGGTATTCGATTGAAGTATTAATCCGTAATTAAATGCAGTTTCAATCCAACATCCGCACATATGATAAATTACATAAACTTCCGACAATGGTTACGGCATAAAATATTTTCTCTTCTTTGCAAATTAACTTGAAAATTAGGCCTAATATGAAAGTGAACATTTAACTCCTACCTATGTAAATCATTGCTCATCTTCAGATTTACAAATAAATCGTAATAGGTCATCATTGTTGAGGAACAAAGTTTTGACTGTTTGCCATGATTTTTTTTGCTGATGTCAAAGTTCTCGGATATCAACCTGGATAGTTCGAACTCCTCTTTATTGCAGCGGCTATAATTTCATATAATTTGATCAGGGTTGACAATATTTATTTAATTTTGGTCGAACTGACAGAAGGTTTACCGTATACAATAAATGTGTAATTCCTTTTTGATGGTGACTTTGTTAAGTTATAAATATGTATGTGTACAGGGAAGCTGCAATGAAGTGACCCCCTCCAAGCTGGGAGGAGGAGGAGTGGTGCCCCTCTCTAACATGTCCTCCCCTGGCAGTGTGAGCGTGCCTCACCGCATACATTCCATAACCCAGGAGTACCTAGGTACAGTCAACTACCTGGTGATGGGCCAGGACTTCTGGGACCAGGCCGACGTAGCCATGCACGAGTTCAAAGGTAACTTTCCAGTATACAGCACAGTTTGTGTTCAGACATTATTTAGCATTCCATTGTATCCGAGACATGTTCACACCAATAAGAATTTTAGTCTAGTTGCGGAAAAGAGGCTAAGGTGTTGCTTCTCGGTCAGTGGCATCAACATGAAGATTTTGTGTTAAGTTCGTCTCAATGAAAGTATAAGTAGTCCAACCAGACTTTGATCATAGATGTGTCTTAGGTAGTACATTTTGACCCATCCATCAAATCCTGGATGTCACATGCCTTTCATGGAAGATTAACTTTTTGCATTTAAGTTATTTTTTTGTGCATTGATCGTCAAAATGGGGCACAGGCAAGACATCAAACTAACTGGCTTGTTGATTGTTTACACTGTATGCTAGCTGCTTCAGTTCTGGTTAATTCAGGTAACTGTAGTCATTTATACATTTTACCTGCATATCATTTTACTTCAAAATATTTGATAGATCTAATTTTACTGCAAAACATTTGATAGTTCTGAAAGTATATCATTAGCACAGTCTATAATGCTGGTATATAAGAATTATTTGTTCTGTGCACAGATTGGTTTACGGAGTTGGATGAACAGTGTGGGACCCTGACCCTAAACAGCAGTATAGCTGACCTAGTGTTGTATGTACAAACAGGCCTCCAGCGACTCAAGGAGCGATTGAAAGACACATGACAACAGCAGCCAATCAACTGCCAGGGTGGGCCAGCTACGTGTCACTCACTTTTACAAACGCTCACTACGGGGAAATGAGTGAAAGAGATCGCCTTTATTGAAGGTGTATTGTACTCAAGGACTAACATAGAATGACTATAGCCTTCCCTATCATTAAAGTGTTCAAAAAGGGGGACAACTCAAGTGCTCCTGTACGTAATAGGTGCTGTTGTTTATGTAAACCACTTTGATAAGTGCTGGGGTGATTTTAAACCACAAAGTCAAAGTTCATAATTCATGAAGGCGGCCTGCTATTGGATGGTGCTGTGTGTCGGGGTCGACAACAATAACTATAGGATGAAGTTCGTTGTCACAAGGTTCTTTATTGGATGGTGCTGAACAGGGACAAAGCATGGCTGGGTGAAAAAAAGTCCTGGAGTCGCTGGTGAATGATCAATATGGGCCTATGTTCTGCCATTTGAGCAGGCCTATGTTGATTCATTACTAGCGTGTGTGATGCCAGTATTGATAAGCATGTCCATGTAATGTGTTGCTACTCCGTGATGCTGAGATAAGGAAGAAGATCAGCATCACATCGGTAAACGGACATCTACGTATGGCCATTGAGGGACGTGACACTGTCATTTATTTTACCTTCTGTCTACAGTATATACCAGACAACTGATCCGGCCGGGGTTTTTTCCTAACTCTTTTTTATCTCCTTTGACTTGCCTGATTTTAACCCTGTCATGGTGACTGGATAGTTGCTCACACAAGCAGGAGTCCAAATCTCTCACTGCCTGACATATCCCCGGCTCCTCTTGATGGAAATGTCAACTGACTGTTGCCAGTTGTTGGTTGCTATGGAAACTTCAAATGTGACTTGTGTAACTGTTGGTACCCTGGTGTATAACAAGGAGTATGAGGTAGAGTCGTGGCCATCTAGTCGAAGCCATGGACCTCCAACAAGGGTCGGCCGATTTTGTGTGTCGCCTTCTGTTATTTTGTGATATTAAAAATATTGTTAAGAGGAGGTCTTACACCCTTTAGACGAGGAAAATAGTGCAAATATTTATAAATTTCCGATAATGGAAAAAATTAAGCTTGTTATTATATTGTACACAATATTGCTATTATGTAAAATTGGATTCACGATGGGTGACAAAAAGTTTAGAAATTATTTATAATATGATGAAGATATGACACATACATATATTTATCTGTGTTTTATTCTTATGGGAGTGATTCCAATCGTCAAAGCCATATCAAATCGCCCATTGTAGTCATGTTTGTTCCCTGTACACCTGTTGTGTACCATTAATTTATTACCCTTCATAGCAAGGCAAAAGATATTCAGTATTTTTGGAGATAGGAAATATTATACCAAGTTTGGTAAGCAAAAATATCTCGCGAGATTGCGTCGCAAATTAATATATATAAATATATATAACTTGTTGTTGATGTGGAAAATATGTTTCTCACTTGATATTGAGCTTTTTTTCTTCAACCAGCATTCAAACAAACCTTATCAGTATGACCTATCAGCTATACTTAGCCCCCTAGATGTACTTAGCCTACTGTATGATTGAACCAGATAGGGCATACTTCGCCTATTTTAAGGTTGAAATATTAGAAGCTATATATAGTACATGGCCTATATAAAGGTTGAAACATTGTCAGTTATACATATTACATGACCAGTCAGTAAAGAATCATCCGTCGCCCACCGATCAGTGTATCAGTGTAGCTAAGACTGACCATAAGGCTTTCACAAAGACACAAACTTCAAAATATGTGGACTAATTTAAACCAATAAGTTATATGACGTAGGAAGTAGACTCAAGTATTAGTGCTAGAAGTTAGTGGGTGTGGTGCGAGCTGGTAGATTTTCTTCAGTAGAGGTTTACAGTAAGGCATTTGTGATCTGTCTCGTGAAGTTGGGTGTGCATGGATGAATTTGTGAGTTAATTATATAGACCACATTAAGTCCTGTATGTTGTGAACTGTTTCTGTGATCCTATGTATGTATGAACCGAGATCTGAACATGGTCACCCTTGAATCTCTATGTCTTGGTTGTCAGTGAAGAAACTTGAAACTATCATTTCTGTAGGATACATAGTTCATTATCATGAAGATAATCAACCATGTATCCTAAAAAAAAAAGAATTATTTAACAAAAACAAAATCCATGTCTACCTGTTCGGCAAATAAGGAAACACCATTAAATTTCATTTGTAAATGTATGAATTGTTTCCTGTCATGGGGTTTTCAGAACAAAGATACCAATCAAACTAATTAATTGCTTGAGGTTTATTTTCATGGAGCGAAAAGGCAGCATTTTGTTCAGGTTTAATCATATAATGCTATATTTTATTAACTTTATCAAATATGAAGGATTCACTGAAAGTTTTACTATTGGTTAGTAACCAGTTGCCAAGCAAGTCAAAACTTAATCATGTATTTCTTAATTTTACATGTAGTACTTGTGCTTGGTTAGGTACATCCAGGGCATTGTTTCCCAATCTCTGTTCAACTAGTAGAATAACCATCCCTGTTGTTCAACTAGTAGAATAACCATTCCTGTGAGTTCACAACGGGGTATTATATAGATGAAGATATCTACTCTAATTCTTGTTACAAAAAATGGCTTGTGTAAGTGAGGTTTGGTATAGGTTACGAAAATCGGCTTGTATAAGTGAAGTTTGGTATAGGTTACAAAAATCAGCTTTTGTAAGTTAAGTTTGCTATAGGAACATATTTACACTTTCTATTTTGGTAGGCCAAATGACTGTAAGAATGAATGATTGCAGCCACTAATCATTTATCTTACTGGTACACCACAGCACTGACCAAGTTCAGTATTGATACATCAAGATATAGAGAGACAAGGGTGACGGCTTTGGGTAGAGATTAAAGCAGATATGAGCTGTTTAGTCTGTGTGATATTTTTTTAACTTATTGAAGAAAAAATTGTATTTTGAACAAAAATATCTTGTATTTTTATTTGCGAATTTTTGTGGTAGAATGTCTAGGTTTACTTTGGACAAAAAGGACCAAATCTGAATCCATGTATATGGAGATGTATGTAATGCTAGGATTTGTCTGCATCTATTATTTGATAACACTTATTATAATTAGCCTGTCAATGTGTAGAAGTTACCATTTACATTCAGTCTCGTATCAAACATCCAGGGCAGATATAGATAAAAGAAAGCTGGACAAATTGTCACAAGGTTTTGAAGCATCAGGTTTTATATTAATAATTCAAGTTCATTTGTAAAATTGCAGCTGTGATTCTTTCACCATTAAAAAAACTTGCCAGTCCAGTTCAGGTATCCCTCCCAAAAAATTGACCTCATCACATAATACAAGGAAAGAATATGTTTAAACCAGACTCTTGTACACATGTGATCGTATGTTTATAGATTTTCCCTTGATTAAAAGTCACTCCATAATACTCTCACCAAGAATCTATATGACCAGTTATAACAAATCTCAATATAGGTTAAGAATCACCAATACCTATGCTAAAAATTAAGTAGGGCCTTATACACAAAATGGCAGGTATGATTTGGAGAAATAGCAGTGGTTAGTCTATATTAGGAAAATAGATATTGTTAATCTAGGCCTTTGGAGCATCAATATTTGATGGGTATGTTAAGATTTTTTTGTTGGCTTATTTGTAAATAGAGTGAACTTTGGTTCCAGCATGAACACTTAAATCTTCCTCAATATTTTTCTTCCAGTGGCATATTTTTTCTTGTTCATTTGTATTGCTTTGTTGAGCGAAAAAAGTTGCTGACTAGCGCATTCCATGTAGGCCATACAAAACTGGATGTTTGTTGCTGTTAGCATGGGTTTTGTTAGATGCTTAAACTTAGTGTTAGTTTTCATCATGTTGGCTAGAACTGATTTTGTGTTCAACTATCCCAAACCATCTACAGAAATTATGCAACCTTAAATTATGCCTATTTATGTTTTTATGTTATATACATTGCTAGAAATGCTAGACAGACATGATAAAAATACATGTTCAATGATATTTAAGAGTTGTATGTTATAGAGATTTATGACAAGAAACAATAATATATATATATCGAGTTGTATTGATTGTAAGTGAGCGCTGAAAGAGCTATTTCTACAGTATTACTAGAAATAAGCAGTAAAGATGAAAACCAGCTAAAGTTTGTATCAGATGCACATTTGACCTGTTAAAACCTGTATCTTGAATTGTCTGCTGGATAACTTCACTACTTATGTAAAATAAACAAAAACCAGTAAAACAAACCAATATTATGTGATTTAAAGCCGCACCATTATCTAGATGTAGTCGTCCCTGTCAGAGTGCAACTGTTCATTATCCACTGATAATCAATCGACTAGTTAAAGTTGCCAAAGATGTAGATGTATTTGACATGAGATTATTAAAACCCAGTTTAATAGGGAAAAAAAAAATAAGTTAAATTTGAAACATGATTGACAGCAAAGTCGAGCTTGGGTTGTATCTGTTGATTAGCCTATAGAGATTAGAACATTATATGACGATGCCAAATCAGGGTACACACGTTTTTTGTGAAGCTATGTTGGTTTATGACACATTCCATGATAAAATTTCGTTGACCAGATTTCCATGACACATCTTGCCATACTGACGACTAACTAACACGTTTCTTACCAAAGCTTAAAGGCTGTATAATGGTATTAGTTTATCTGACCCGTCAGTGTGAAGCGGTCCCAATGGTGCAGTAGGATTGGTGTAGGACTAAGAGAGTTGGTGCTGCGTTTTTTTTTTCATGATATCATCATCATGAGTTGGTAGTGTTATAAAAACTTCACATATTCAGGTTCATAGATAAAATCTAAGTCTGAATAGATGTATGCATGTGGTCTTTATTTTTTCCTTTCGTATTTTTCAATTTCTAAATATCGGTGTACTTCCATAACTACCATTGTGAATAAGCCCTCCATCGATAAGTGTTGAAGCGTAGTAATCTCCTCCCTCCCTTGTCATGCCTCCTGTAACTAGGATCATTGCCTGTATCGTACAGAAAAGCCTTCCTCCACACAGATATTACACATGGCAGCACACGGTGTATAGCTAGGCTATGTCATCTTAACCACATTATATGTTCATCAAGCCATGGTACTTTGGTACTCCCTGCGTCAGTACCATAGCCATTACAGTTGTTTGGTACCCTCCCTATTTATAATGGAGCTGTTCTATCTTGTATGGTACTTAGGTGCCCTCCCTGTGATACCTGTGTGTTTTACCTGTGCCAGATGTATAATCACCAGCACTGAAGGCATTCTAGTCAGACTCAAATCACAGGTTGCCATATGGTTTTACTGGGTCTTTTTTTTAACTCCTGTAAAGGTTTTTTGGAATAATAATCTGCCTGCTACGTCTGCCCACCCGTGTTTGTGTACCGTGGCCTTTGTGGTAAATGTAGGAGGGTCTCTTTTATTTTTAGTATTTCCAACAGTTAGACATAGTTAAACATATATTTATAACCATTAATACCAGCATGACATTTTTGACTATTTATTTTGAATGCACCTGTGTATGATAATGCACTTGAATATCATGCTACCTATCTGTACAGAGATTATCAAATGGTCTATATACATGTCGATCTACTATATTGTATATAAATCATGTACATATACTTCCAAGTAAAATATTTCTCTTTGATTCGTGACCTACGTAAATCATATCATATATACGCAAACAATATTTTTGGAGAGGAACAGAGTAATCTCCCTTCTCCTCATTACGATGGTGACCATATATGCCTAACCATGTCTTGTGTGTATGATGTCATTCACACAGATCCAATCAACTTGACATCTATATGTAAATGTATATTGTTGTGCTATAACCGGAGTTATCTTCCCCTGAACTGGATGTGAGGCAACATCAGTTTCTAGATGCAAATTCGGTAATGCAAGTAGATCATAGTAGGATACCAGTGATTTTGTATGCAATACAACAGTAGGATAATTTTATGATGGTTGTTGATTTTGTTCCATGTCACAAGTTGTTGTCAGGCTTTATCCTAAATCATGTTTTCTACCCTTGTCAAAAAAATACAGAGAGACCACAAATAAAAGCCATGTGAGAGAAGAGTGAAAACCGTTACATTGTATCAACAATGAAATTTCAATATGCTTGTACTTTCTGAATGTATTTTTGTCAAAATTTTGGAATTGTAGGTAGTGTTTTGGTTTGAATGGTCAGTGTGACTGGCCAGAAAACCTTGCCCTCTCCCTACCTGGTGCTTGTTACAAGTGCTTTTATCTTCTCATCTACAGCATGACATGTTAAGCGGTGTCCAGTTGTCATTATAACGAAAACTGACACTTCAATTCATTTCTTCAATAACAGCATTCCATGTGCAAGTATTGATGGTTCATTTGAAATTTTAGCAATCTTTTTATTTTGTGCTGCATCTAATGCATATAAAAAACGCAATAGTGTGACTAAGGGGCACATGTCCCGCAATTTTACTTATCAAAACCATTGAGGTATGTGTGGTTTACTTTTTAATGTTTCACTGGATGAGGTACAAATCCGCTGACTAGCATCTAACTGTTCATATTTTTTCCTTGCAAAGATGAAACAATGAATTACCATGGGATTTGTTTTGGAAAATATTAAGAGATTTCAAGTGTTGAGCTCGTCTTGCCCTTTGGGCTTGTGAGCTGTAATGCCATGGCATGGTGTCCGCCTGTCAACTTGTCCAAATTGGCTTTAAAACAATTTACAATTTCCACAGTATCATAATGGAAATAAAGCATTAAAAAAAAGTTGTAATGATAATTCTTGCTCTAACCAAGATTTGGGTGGTGATCAAGAGAACCCCCTTAGTCTTGTTTAAGTGGGTTAAACAGAAATGGGTGAGCGATACAGGCCCGGTGAACCACTTGTTGTATTACTATTTGTTCTGTTGTACTGGTTGAATCTGCTGACATAGCGATGTATGCTGATTTTAATATCTAATATTGGTATTTTTTATTCTCAGTCATTTGGTGTATAAATTTTAAATATTTCCTTTCTGATTTTAACTATTTCAAAAGATTGTCTTTGCTGTATTATTCTCAATTTTGCTCAAGATTTAAAACAATGTTCCAAAAAAAATGATAATCAAAATAATGAAACCCAGAAACAAGCAGGAAATCTGTATAGATAAAACAAATGTATTTTCATGATCCTTTGGTTCTAATGTTTTGTTTAAGCTTACCGTATTGTCATTCCCCTTCATTGAGCTACATTCCAAATATTGCACACAACTGATGTGGTTAAGGTCTCGCTGGTGTCCCGTGCAAGTGGAGGTCAGTATCAGTAGCAGCTGTAACGGTGGCCAATAGGTCACACGAATATTAGTAGGACAGAACTGTTTCATTTACTCATAGCTCAAATTATTTCAGACCATTTCAGAACCATACGTGTCACAATTAAATGTGGAATTTCTGTTTTAGAGGTCTCGTGCATGGGTCCCAACATGGATAACCCTGTAGTGAAATGGCAATCTTCCTGACAAATGTTTTGTAATAATTTTCATGTAGGTGTTCTTGCCAAATTTAAACCATCACTGTCAGGTCATTTCTACAACATTTCTTGTACAATGTCTCTTGTACCTTGAGATTTATCTCCTCTTGGGTCTGGTAGAGTCCCAAGTAGTATAACAATAACCATTAGCAATAAATATCTTCCTCTTGCCCCCTATAGACAGGACCCCCCCCCCCCTTTTCCCAAATACCAGTTAATGTTAGTCTTGTTGTACAGTGGGTTTGGTGATGGTAAAACACAATTGTGCAATGATCAAGCAAACCGTAGATAATTTATGTGTTCGTTACTGGGGATGCACTCACCACTTTTAATTTATACCAATATTACTTGATTTATACTGTAAATATTCCTAATTTTCCATCAGTATATCTGTTCGGAGCTGGCTTGCTACATGTGACTGGTGAAACTGTTGCGTGTGTTTATACATTGTACATGATTATTTTAACTTTTCTTGATCTTCACCATAATAATATTATTACAGCATAATTTATATATCCATGCCATGACTGCCAGAATCGTTGGTGACTCTAAGAACACATATGCTGACAGAACGATCTACGTGTCTAAAATATTTATCTGAACATGATGTACGTGTGTTGATCTGCTCCATAACACAGAGTTCACTGTTAAAATGGAATGAAGGCCAAAATCTGTATAGAGTATGGTCAAGACAATACAGAATCATTCTATATCATTGATGGATTATGATAGTCACGTGCCTTTGTGGAATTGCACAAAATGTCGAAGTCAAAATCAAACATACCACATGAAAGAGTGGCCATATCTTCATCCACCCATTCATTCCTAGATTTATATCAGAAGATAAACATCTTTCATATTGAATGATGGATTGTAAAAGTCTGAAATCTGTGAGAGACGTTGATGTTAGTGCAGTGGGCCTAGGACATGGGGGACGTTTCTGTCAGCACTGTGTACCATTGAGCCATATAGTTATTATTAGATTGTGATGGATCTCTCTCTGTGATTGATGTATAATTTGTTTCTTAAATGTATAAAGAAATGTTTAAAGCCTGTTCCTAAAAAGTGTGGTTGTGTGAGTCATCCGTGGCTTCCGTACGCGCTTGCCGCAGATATATCAATCTTTTTTTTTTTGTCATCTTTTGTCATTTCATGGGCCACAAGAATTATTATATAGAATTTCAGTTGGCCAAATGATGAGATATATTATACAAAACAATTTCATGTTCACTATTAAATTGACACAAATGTGCAACTTGAGTCTTTTGTTTGGTTGTTTGTAATTATACAGTGGCGGATCCAGGGGGGTGTCACTGGGCGCACGTGACACCCCCTGTCCTTGACCAGGCATTTTTTTTAGTAATACAATATAAGATCACATTGATCTTGTGACACCCCCCAGCACTGTTCAGTGTACATGTGTACACTGAATCCATTTGCGCACATTTTTACTTGGACTTATCAATCTCTTCAGTGGTAATTGTTCAGTCTATCTATATATAACTCTGTCCAAGCCAAACACCCTGCCACCCAACTCTAAAAGTGTTGACTATATAATTGACACTAATTGATATATCCACCCCAGCATCAATTAAATAATTGAAATCTCCACCCCAGCATCAATTAAATTATTGATATCTCCACCCCAGCATCAATTAACTTGGTCAGTGAACTGTGACAATGTTTACAAGAATGACCACAGGTACAGAAATGTATACAAGCCTCGTCTCTACCCGTGGAAGGACATTTGACATTGCTTAGTGCTTAGTAATTATCTGATACAGATAAGCTTATTAAAGTATCGCATACATGTACAATACATAATAATTATAAAAAACAGTTACAATGTTTATTCAAACATAAAAAAACATCCATTAGTATCTAGCCAAATTTGGCTTATGAGACATTATTAAAATATTCCTTGAGTAATTAGATTACATTTGATAGATATTTTTGTTTTCTTTGATACATAAAACAAAATCCTTTATAGACTTCTTTCTATAAACTTTCTACTCACATAAAAAATATCGATTTATTTTAGTATGTATCGGTAAAGCGTTAAAAGTTTGAAATTTCGCTTTCGTTTCATTAAGAATAAAAAACTATCGGTTGAGAACAAAATCACATTCTATCAAAATTTGAGTTTCATCATGCCTTTCTTCCTTGTAGAGGTATTTATTGCCCGTTTCTATAATTGTGAGAATAGTCATTGTGAGAAAGTCACGTCAGGAAACGGACATAAGCACATTAAAACATGTATGTAAATAAGCATTTTATCTAATTACATATGTATTTGCAGTGTTCATCGCTAGTGCAACTTTTTAATTTTAATTCCAAAATTAACTGCACATTGTCAGAGACGTTTATAACACAATGTAATATATGTCTCTGATATTGTATTTGAACAAATTTATTTGTTAAAACAACATGATGTTTTTGCATTTGCCGCAAAATTAACTTGAAATTTGAAATGGTGACACCCCCCTGAAAAAATTCTGGATCCGCCCCTGAATTATATAATGCAGAAGTAATATACTTACTAGAACACCGATAGGTCAGGAAGGGTCCTGCCTTAATCCTGAGTGATCCTTTCATGTTCTCTAACTCTGTCTTCACAGGAAGGGTCCTGCTTGCCCCTGACCAATCCTCAATGTTCTTGAACACGGGGTCCTACGTATACCTTGCCCTAGTTTTATGTTCTTGAACAGTAACAGGTTATGAAGAAAGTCTTGCCCCTGATGGGTCCTTTTGTGCTTGAAAACTAGCATGACAGGGAGTGTTCTGCTTTGCCCCTGTATGATCGTAACTTCAGGAAATATTTTGTGATTCTGACAAATTCTGGAAAAAAAAATCCAGTTGATAACCATACAAAAATAGGCCTAAAACGAAGTAAACCTGAGCGGTAACTAACAAGAAACACTTGAGAGAAAAATCCAAGGAATTGAAAATAATTCAAGTGGGGCCCACTTCAACAACAAGCCAAAGTTAGAAGACAATTAAAAATGGATGCGTATTTACAAATACCGAGTTTCAACTGCTGCTGTACAGGTAACCGCGTAAGAAATCATCTTGAATATTGCTGATACCAGTTAATCTTAACTAAATCTATAAGTATAAAAAGTTATTAGGCTTGATTGACACAAACGTAAGTTTGAGTCATTGGTATTACCCTGGGAGGTAGGCGACAAAATCTACGATGCCCTCTGGCGGACACTTCGTTTTGACCAATCACAACATTGCTCTACAGTAACTCCGTTATTTTATGCAGTAAATATATGTTAAAACTTGTTCAACTTCATGATAGAAAAAAAAGTTCAGTAAATTTGTTCTATCAAAAAAAATCAGCTTTTAGTTCGTAGTATTTTTGAAGCGAACAGGACAACGATTGTCTTTTTTACATTTTCTCGTCTTGGCTCAAGCTACCATTGCCACTTCACAAACATATGTAATCGCAAAAGAAAATAGTTCCTTTTCTTGCTGACTGAAAAGTCACGCTTTCGTTTCGTAAAATATATGATAAAGCAGTAGAACATCATTTACAAATTGCATGTTCAGAGTTATGTAATTTGGAATTATTCTATCGAGGTTGCGTAACACATGTGCGCGTTGCATTTCCCGCGGAACGATATCCCACTATCCGCTTTTCTCTGGCGCCATATTGCTGTTTACCTGTGACCCGGAAGAAAAATCTACTTTCCCTCAAGCTCTTTTGCATCATCGACATCTAGAAACGTAAGTGTTGAATTTCTCGGTCTCATGTTACTAGACAGGTTATAGATTTTTTGTAAGTTTCAACAGAATGTCGTTGTTATTTTGTACATTTGAAATCACCAATCCAGCATCCTTTTGTGTCCGCCATCTTTCAGTTATGTCAACAAAATAAAAGGAAGATAAGTAACCCTAGATCTCGGACTGTCAGATGTGTCGTTCTTTAAAATATGTACTTGCATATGATTTGTGAAGTTTGTATATAAAGACCCTGGTATAAAAGCGCGTCCCGTCAATATCACGGTGACGGCATACACAGTGCAGTACGCATAACACGATTGTTGTTTGTTTACAAGTTAAAAACGTAACGACTTTAGCCCTAATTTCCCACTCTATTGAGTTTCGAAATGTCAAATGGACTGCTGTATACTTACGATAGCCTTTTAGAACTATATATTATATGCTTTTACAGAATGCATATCGGAAGTTTTCGCTTTTACCGTGACTGTCAGTTTTAATTTGATCCTCTTCACGGATGGTCAAAGGGCAGTAACTCTTAAACAACATTTTGCAATAGAAATGAAGGAAGTGGTATATCTATCGACTGATTGCTGAATTTAACCAAACATATTAAAGGAAATGGAAATCATATATTCCCACTTTTACAGTGTGTTTTGAACAACTTTTTGATTCATTTTTTTTTATCCAGTTGCATGACAATTTGACAAAATTATGTCCACCATTTCATTTCAGTTAAAAAGCTATGCAAAAAAAAATTATAACAACAAAAAACATAATGTATTGATGTAATAGGAACAACTGTAATAACATTTCTTTAATAACATATTAGTCGTAATCTCAGACGATTTTGTAATACAAAAATAAACCGAAATTGATGGCTGTTGTTTTAGTTGTGTTATCAATCTCTGTAGGAAATCATCTGCAGCTTGAGGATAACAAATAATAACATGTAACATATTAGGCCTAGTAACATACTTTGACAATATATAACCACTTCTTAATATCAAATACATTTGGGTTGTAATATTTAATAAGACAGTTCAATGGTGAACTTCGCCGCTGTTCTTTTAACTTTTTTTGCAAATTTTTCCCCCTGGATGATTGAATGTCTTAGACCTGTTCAGACTGTTTTTTGTCCGCCGTTTTCTTTTTAAAAATGTACATGTTGATAGGAATGATCTCCCATTAGGTGCATTCAAATGAAAAAACAAAAGGCGTGTTCGATCAGTACAATTTTTTTACCGATGGTCAATTAAAATGAATGAAACACAATCGATTGTCGCAATCTGCAAGTGTAAATCAACTGATCAAAAAGTGATTATGACAACCCGGTTCATCGTAAATGCATTTTTCTTTTGAAGGCCCAAAATACGTAACTTTCGGCAAAACTTGAGGCGAAAATCAAGCCTAATAGTAATAACTTATTATATTTATAGATTTAGTTAAGATTAAGTAATAACTGATATCAGCAATATTCAAGATGAATTCTTATGTGGTTACCGGTACAGCAGCAGTTGAAACTCAGTATCTACATCAACCTAGATTATGTGACAGATATGTTGTATGATGTAAACCATCGTTATATTACAAACCTGGTAATCTATATGAAATTAAATGAAAACATGTCTTTTCTGTCTTGTCTTCTGTATCAATTAATAATATTTTCATTTAATTTACAGGTGACAAGTTGACAACAGCCATGGAACCACATTGAGAAAGAGCTTCGAGCTCAAGGGCGACAACAAAATGAAATACAGAAATGCCAAATGGACAGTTTAAGAAATCCACAACTGTAACTTTTTCAGCAAACTTCATTATATAAAATTAATATTTACATTACTAGGAGCAATTCAGGAAAGTGTTACATAATCTGCCAATTTCATACTTGAACAAATTAATAGATAATGAAAGATGTTTGCATTCTTGAGATGATCTTGAGAAATTGACAGATTCTGACATGAAAACAAAGCTCTGATTTTAACTGTTACTTGATGTTATTTATTGCTAAATGTGAAAATAAAGTGTATGGTTCATGTATTGATGTTGTTTGTTTCTTCAAAGTTATAGCCATTCATTTGAATTTATGAATTCTAAAAATAACATCATTATATATGCATCTTAATTAAGTTGGTTTGGTTTATTTTGTTTTGCGTCCTGTTAACAGCCAGGTTCATTTAAGGACGTGCCAGGTTTTGAAGGTGGAGGAAAGCCTGAGTACCCGGAGAAAAACCACCAACCTATGGTCAGTACTAGTACTTGTACCTGGCAACTGCCCTACGTGGGATTTGAACTCGCAACACAGAGGTGGAGGGCTAGTGGTAGAATGTCGGAACACCTTAATTAACCCCAGGGCCACCACAGCCCCTTTCTTAATTATAAATAGTGATTATGTAATCTTATAACTATTTGCTAATAAATGTTGCAATGCAGACTGAATAGCATTTGGAGGGATGACTAGTCGGGAACGACTGGAGGCAGTGAAAAGAACACTACTGTTGAAAATAATTGGCTACTGTGCAAGTCTATGCAGCGGAAGGTGCCAAGACGTAATGTTATCATTCACTGTGTGACGTCATCCCAATGAAATTCATAGTTGTTTTCGTATTGAAAACAACTATAAAACAGTACAACACAAACACTTATTTGATCTGAAAACTGAAACAAACCCCAGGTTGTAAACAGTTTGGAAAAAGGGACTAATTCCTTTTAGTAAAATAAGTTTTGGTAAAAATGCCTCTGCCATATTGAATTGCCCTGTACCTAGTGCTTAATTTGAATCGCCTGTCTATAAACTAGGATTCAGATCATTTTCTATAATATAATATGGACATATACTGGTCCAATTCGTTTGTGTCTTCAGTACTTTCAGTACTTTGATTTTTGCTTCAAGTTTTGCCAAAAGTTATGTATATTGGGCCTTTAAACCCTTATATTTATTGCACATTAACATCAGTATTCTGTTTGCTTGTGTTTATTGACCAAAGCTAAAGGACGGATGAATGCCACGTGACGGGAGCCCTTGTTGACCTGTCTGTGTTCTTGTTTTGTTTATTGAAGGATGCACATTTGCTTGTTGCAGCAAAATACATACACCATCATGTACCATTTCTGGTGGATATCGCTGAATCCATACCCAAACTACTATACACAGCGTTAATTTGCCCCATAAGGCTATTAAGCCAGAAAACAAGCAGATCAAACATGTTTCTGTTGGCATGGAGACAAAAAATCAGGAAGATCTTATAGTAAATAGAGAAAGGTTAAAACCAAAAACACTGGGATTAACAGATTGATCCATTTATTCATCATGCAATAGCATTACCAAACATCATTTATATTAAGCTTCTTTGTGATCATTCATTTAAACCTTCTTTGTAATTTTGTGAAAAAAAATAATGATTTTTTAGCACACAATACAAGTGATACCCTTTTATACTTATCGACAAAAATCAGTTGTGATACAATATATACATGCATTCAAATGTTTCATTCATTACAGAGATATACATGTTAAGCAGAAAATTATAATAGTTATGGATTTGAACTACCAGTTAATATTGATTTGGCCCCTTTAATGGGCCTTCAAAATGCTGAAATGTGTTTAAAGCCTTTATGTACCGGAACTTCAATAGCTAAAACTACAAGAAAGTAAGCAGAGTCCCCTGTACCACCTCACTCCCTGAAATTTGATTTTCTTCAATAAATGAAAAGATGATTTTGCATTAATTCAAAGAAGTAAACCAATGTAACTTATACAAGTAAGCAGATTGTATTCAACATTATATTTAAATGTATAAGAACGACATCCATTTGTCGACAACATAAACTTTTGGGTGGACAACCTTAATCAAAGCTGAGCAAAATAAATCTTTTATTGCACTTTTCAACAATAATTTACAATCACAGGAATCTTTCCAGTACAAAAAAATATTTTTCATAAAAATCGTAGCAAAACGTTATACATTGCACTGAGCAAAATAAATTTAACAAGGAATTCTAATTCTAATACTGACCTGGAAAGTTCATAATCAATAAAGACATGCTTTCATGATCACTATACAATGACAACAGTTTGGTTAAATAATGTATTTCGATAAATGTACAATTTTACAAAACAATCTTATAAGAGTAATGCATTATTTTGATTCAAAATGTATGAAGTTAACTTTAAAAAATTCATTGTGATCTCGTTATGGAGATTTTGTGACTTTCTCAATACATGTAGTAGCTTTCTCAATTGTGGTTTTGATGGTAAACTTATGTTATAAGTAATATAATAACCTCTCGTCTCCTGTTCTAGTATTTATCAAAGTTTCTGTATTTTGGTTACCATCACAGAACAATTGGCATATCTTCTGTGAAAATGTTTTACTTTAAATGACACACCAAAGTGAAACCTGTCAATAAGAACCAGTACTCACATGTTTTCCTTCATTTTATAGGTTTTTAGATTATATACCCCAAATTTATACAGGAGCAGGGCCTAGCTTGATGTCTTAACATTTACAACTACTGTAAATATGGAATTGTTTGCGGTGTGGAAATTTTCGCTTATTTTGCTTGCATGTAATCTCCACAAGTACCGGTATACCCACAGGCAGACTTATTTCATCTCCACTTAAACTCTACAGTGTATAATAGTATTATAGGTACGCAGTGCAAAACAGCATGACTGGCAAAGCCATAATTTCCACACCATGAACAAATTATCAAAAGTAAAAAGTCCTTCTGATTCGAGTGCAAAATAGAGGAATGTTCCCAATACAGAAAAGATGAAAGAGTAGACGTAGAAAAGACATGTTTCCTTTACAAAGGCTTCGTCTTTCTTCATTAAAATGAAAAAAGAAATTTCATATGAATCAATGGAAGCACATGTACATATTAAACTTGATAGATAAGAAAAGTATGGAGAGATACAATAATTATCTCCCCTTTGTCCACCAAAGACGGAATGTACTAATGAGAATTAATACCTGAGAATTATAATACAGACAGATACAGGTATCTATTAGGTATTGAATGACAACACTTTTGGCTACTGGAATAGTTCAACAAACTTTGAATCAAGTACTCTACAAGTAAATTATATACTGTAAATTTTTGCTCTGTCTTGAATTTGCTACTCAAATGTCATCGTCGGTAACCCACGGTACACTTCTATGACGTTTGCAAACGTCAGAGAGTATACTGTGGGTTACCGACGATACTCAAATGTAGAAAAATTATATATACATTTAATATGAGACACAAGCTTGTTTGGAGGAATATTTGCCCTGTCTTAAATTCGCCCTTCAAATATTGGGTGAAAAGGGCGAAAATTAAACTAGGACGATTTTTTTTCACCAGTTTTACAGTAGGTAGCATACTTGAACCAGTAATAACATGGTTTTGTTAATTTGGTGGTACTACTAACAAACATCACATACCATAATTTCAAGATTTGCTTTTTTTCATTTTTTGACCCCAAAAAGTACCTGCGCACTATATGCGAGAAATTACGGTATGTATAACTCTGAATCATATAGTTTATCTTACTATATGATATGTTTCTTCTACAACAACACTTACCCAAGAATCATAATAATCTATTAAAGCTATATCTAATATTGTATTTGCACCATTGTCTTGCTTGAAAAGCACACTTAATATCCCTCCCTCATTAGCCCTTTTGTGAACTGTACACTGATGCCTTAATTAGGCCTAAGATGTGCATATGATAATGTTTTCTAAAGTAAAGAGCACCACTGTTTTAGATATAATTGCTACCCTGCATTTTTTGTTTCTTTTCTTTCACCAAACATTTCAAACAACTATAGTTCATTAAAAGCCCTGCAACATGTGGTTTGTATAGAATATCTCATTTGACGAGGACTTCAACAAATATTACAATGGTTATAATACCGTTTTAAATTGTTGACGGTCTCAAAAATCTATCGATTGATAAATGTAAAAAAAAACACTTTGATATTAGGATTTTTGATTTCTTTGATATACAACTTGGTTTGGGTAGATAGCACCAACTGTAACCAAACATATAGGTCAACAGCACACTGTATATTTGGTTTGGTTTGGTTTATTTTGTTTACATCTTATTAATAGCCAGGGTCATTTAAGGATCGATGTGCCAGGTTTTAGAGGCGGAGGAAAGCTGAAGAACCCGAAGAAAAACCACCAACCTACCGGTTATATAAGGTTAGTACCTGGCAGCTGCCCCACATGGGTTTCTAACTCATAACCCAGAGGGGGAGAGGTAGTGGTAGAATGTCGGGACATCTTAACCACTCGGACACCACAGCCCTGAGGTGGAGGGCTAGTGGTAGAATGTCGGGACACTTTAACTACTCGGCCACCAACAGCACTCTGTATAACTGACCACTGAGAACAAATAGCGAAATGAATAAATACTGACAACACTGAGGCATAAAACATCTAGCGCCACTGGCAGACAACACTTCTAATTTGGTATTACAATGAGGTATTGTGAAAAAACATTACATGGTAGTCAATAGGAACTAAAATAAACATTGCACTGAATTACCAACAACTTCTAATTACCATTAGTTTTAGGAAAAGTCAAAACACAACATAGCAAGTTTTGATTACCAGAAACTGGTATAAAAGTTTGGATGTGACCCTCGTTGGAAAGTTAATTCATATTTCATCCTATCATTGGAACTGCAACAATTTTTCCTGTTTCGTCGGTAAATATCCGAACTCTGTCAGCCCGGTAGTCCATGGTTACCATAGATCCTTCAGGTAAAACCTGCACCTGAAACACGAAACCATTGACCAATATTAGCTAGTTATAAATAATACCTACAAGAGCTATACATCAATGTTAAGTCAGTACACATATCATTGAAAAACAGGAAATAAACTGAGGCCAATTTCTTAACAATATATGGATATTATATCCCCCTAAAAGCATTTCACGCAAAGAATTACCAGAATTTTAAAATTTCCTTCTTTTTGAAATGAAATTCCCCTAACAAATTGTTTAAAAAAATGTGTAAATTTTTTCTCTCAAATTAACTTTATTGATTTAAAGGCCCAATATACGTAACTTTTGGCAAAACTTGAAGCGAAAAGCAAGCCTAATAACTTTTTATATTTATAGATTTAATTAAGATTAAATGATATCAGCAATATTAACGCGGTTACCGGTACAGCAGCAGTTGAAACTCGGTATTTGTAAACACGCGTCCATTTTGTACTGTCTAACTTCGGCTTGTTATTGAAGTGGGCCCCACCTGAATTATTTTGAATTCTTTGGATTTTTCTGTCAGGAGTTTCTTGCTAGTTACCGCTCAGGTTTACTTCGTTTTAGGCTTATTTTTGCATTGTTATCAACTGGATTGTTTTTCAGAATTTTTTAGCATCACGAAAGAACTTAAAAAGTTACGTATATTGGGCCTTTAAGATAAATTTATCTAAAATATTGACATGTGTTGGAAAACAAGTGTAAAATGTCAATTCATACAGAAATATTTGGATGTAAGAAAATTTCACTTTTTCGTTTTATTTACAAAATAAGAACAAGGGAATGTCCCACCAATCCAGAAAATGTAATTATTATCGTACCTAAAAATCTACAGAGATCCCAGATCAATAAGCAACACCTATCATTATACAATGTATTAGATTAATTACACCCATCATCATAAGTGTAACTACCAGTAACATACACCAAATGATCAACATTTATTAAGTAACATCCGTATCATTATAATATTAACTATTCTAACACGATTCGTTTGTAATGAGTGTTTTGATTGGATATTGACCATGTTCTAATGTGCGATAGAACCATGATCAATCGTATCAAGCTCCTCCCATCGAGCTTAAGCCACGCCCGTTTCTACTAAAAACAAAATGGCGTCGTGACGGGGATCGTCTATCGATGAACATTCCACTGCATGATAGGCGTACGTCAAGTAAGCATCAGAGCAAAGAGGACTGATTGAATGTATTAGCTGAATAAATTAAGAATAAAACGTTATCATATCATGTTCTTACCTCCATTTATTCATGAAACGTGAATTCCATCCATGTGTATGCACCTCTATGAATCAAAACAAACATTTCACTGTGACGGTGTCGTGTGCATCTGCACAAACTTTTAACAGATCTTGAAAATAACACACGATTTTGTCGATACGAACATATTTGCATGCATACTGACATGGAATTGTAGCCATTTTGTCAATGTTAATCCAACTATGTCGTATACATACGTTCACGAAAATACTAGGCCTAAATCCAAATATTCCGCCTCGTCAACATCCAGACCAAGCGCTCGCCAGTACATGTATGGGCGTGGCTAAATGACCGACTTTTGAAAGCTTCCTTCTGATTGGTCAGTCGGCTATAGAAAGACACGTCACCAGCCAGGTCACAGAGTACTTTACTACGTACTTGTAGCAAGGAAATACAATGTATCTAAACAAATTAGCGTATTAAATTTGTCAATGAGTGTTAGAATGGGGATAGTACGTTATTTTTCGTGTCTATACTGGCGATTAGAACATGAAATTTGGTTTAAACTCTCGACCTATCGGTCTCGAGTTCAAACCAAATTTCATGTTCTAATCGCCAGTATAGCCACTCAAAACAACGTACTATCCCCTAAATAACATATATTATGCATGTGCCATATGAAAGATTAATAACACCCATAATTAAAACAAGTAACATAAATCATTAAAACACTTTTACCAACTACTACTGGTTATAAACCAGGTATATCGTTATACAATCAATGAGGAATACAAGATCACCGTAAGATCAACAATAAACAAGTAAGTACATGTAAACAATTGCAACTATACATTACCGAAATATTCGGGTACTCTTTCCGAATGATGGTTTCTGCTTCTTTCCATGTCTGGATAAAAGAAATTTTGTAATAATTACTTGAGATATATATATACATTGATATATGAATATAATTTTCATTTTACGCCTTCAATTATACATAACATATCACTGTGTCACATTATTTTTCCAAAGCTGATGTTTTTGTCTCTACTAGGTGTTTTAACTCTGGATATTAAATGACCAATAATATAACCTTCAGCGCCAATATTAGGAGACACATAACACAACACAGTCGTAGTTTATAACTGCGTATTTATGACCGGAAACAACAAGGAGGGAATAATAAAGGAAACGGGTTGCGGATAATCCGGACCAATAAACATAATTAACCATACTGGCGCAGCTGTGATATATGATACATATTTACATTTGCATGGCAAATAAGCCACTATAATATAAACTGAGCAAGGAGACATGCATGTGATTAAAGAGACAGTAAACGACAAACAGCATGTGGCGATTATGACGTCATTGTTTCCACATAGAAACAGCTGTCAAAATGGCTGTTCAATTTAGATGTCAATAATGAAGCATTAATCATAGTTTAAATCAAATCATTGCAAGTCTGTAACAGATGTGCATGGATTAAGTTGCCTTACAAGCGCGAACTGTGGGAAATTTCCCTTTAGCTCAGTCGGTAGAGCATCGGGCTGGAGAGTCAAGGGTCGCGGGTTCAAGTCCAAGCGACGGCACTGTCTTAATCACTATTCCTTGTCCTATTACAAAATCAGGTGCTGATGACCCTCCCCGTTTCAAGGAGGAGAAGCCTTAGTGGGGAGTCAAAAGAACATGGGTTGGAGATTTAGAAAAAAGGGGGGAATAGTGTAAAATATGTGCATTGATAAGGTTGGCTTACAAGCGTGGGCTGTGGGGAAATTCCCTATAGCTCAGTCGGTAGAGCATCGGGTTGGAGAGCCAAAGGTGGCGGGTTCAAGCCCCAGCGACAGCACTATCTTTATCTATTTTCCTCATCCTATTACAAGTCACCAACATGAATAGGAAATGTAAACAGAACTTCGCAGGCAAACATATCATATTGCACTATATATATAGCTTAAGCAGTAATATGAAGTTTGCCTGCAAAGCTCTGTCATTTATATAGACCGTAAAAACCATATCAAGACATTTCGATGCTAAATAAAAACTGCCTCATAAAATCGTGACAACAAATTCACTTTAAAATGAACGACAATAATCAGGATACATAAAATAATAAAAAAAATATTATGAAGTAAAAAATATTTTTTTCTAAAATTTTTATTTATGACTTCACAAAAAATATTGATTACTCAAAATCACAGGGCCATGTTACAAATTTACCATGCCTTTCAAAATCTATATACACGTTGAAATATAGTCGGGAACCCTATAACGTATAATTGTTATTGATTTTAAAAATTACTCTTGGATGCCCCTCTATATTGATTCAAATGAGGGGTGGTGACAACTTTGGTCTTTAGTACAGTCTTCCCAATATAAAATGATTTTGCATGAGCCGGTTATTATTTAAATTATATATATATACCGCATGGAAACAATTATTAAATTAATTGTAACATAATGAAATAATAAAACCAGTCATGTTTTGTTACACATCATTATCTTCGACATTTCTAGAATACAAACCATTCCAATACAATCTGGCCAATCCGTTGTTGACATTTTCCAACTTCTAATTATAAGTGAGAGTTAACGTTGTCTACACTTTATTTTCGCCAAGATGCCAGATTATGTACTTATTCACAGAACTTTAACAGCCGAGTCAAAAGAGTTGTATTCTTTGTAGCAATATTACAAAATTAGTATGACTGTGTATCACTTTCGATACTTGGTATTACCAATCACAAAATAATGTGCCAACATGCAATCCCTTATCGAAGTCAACTCGTGATTCAAACCGGAAGTAATAGGTGGCGCCACTAAAGAGTTCTAAACGTCAACGTGTGGGCCTAATGAATATTCGAGCGTAGGTTTTTCTCAAAGTAAGTTGACCTGTATCACCTAATTCTTGTTTGTAATGAATAGGACTCTTAAATAATTGAATTGTATCAATATTTGTTTCCTCGAGAAAATACTGTTTAAATATTTATATTTCAGGTGAAGAAGTAACTGGTTCGGTAACGAAACATTTACCGTTTGTGACACCGGCCACTGGGATTGTCTAAAACTGGAGTGACAGCATGCTGCAGAAACGATGACATTCAAATAACGTTGAATTAGTATCCACCTGTGCATTCATTTAATACCAGACAAGTGGATAATCTGTCTTCTTCCTTTATAACGACCTTTTTATTTACTGAAAAGAAATGGAGTGCAAACTAAGTAAGCTTAGCAGTGTGACATTACTGCTGGTTTTACTTTTCGCCGTGGTGCTTGATGAAGTAGCAGGTCGTAATGAAAAACCTGTGGATGTGGCGTCAGCTGTCAAATCACTGGGCAAGTCGTCGTCGGAATCCAAAGAGAAGGTGATTTTTTTAATTTGTCAATGTAGAAGTAGAAGAACCAGAGACGTATAAAGAACAAAGTTTAAGATATTGGTTTGAAATGTTGAAATCTGTTTTATTATAATTAAGTACTACATGTAAATACTGTACAAGTGACCGAAGTTTGCAACTTTCTGACACTGTAGCCACTCATTGTCAAACTTCAAGGTCTTCTTATATACATGTAGGCTGTATATATATGACTTTTCATATTGAACGCTTTTATGTGCTGGCAATGCAAAATCTGCATTGATGTCATTTCCTTTGAGAGCTGGATATAATATATGGAAAACCCCCAGGTTGTAAGTCTAAGATTGAAGATCTGCGAAACTAAGCATTGATTGGAAGTTGGTACATGTTTATTGAAAAGACATTTCTAAGTTTTATAACTTTTCTCCAATTGCTTTTGAATATTTGAAATAAAAAATGTTTAAACTAAGCATTTTTTTGTAATTAGAGTAGTTGACGATTGGAACAGTTTACCAAATGAAGTAGTAAATTCGGATACTCTCAACATGTTTAAATCTCGTCTAAACCGATACTGGAAAGACATTAAAATCAAGTTCGATCCAGGCTGCTACAATGCCCATGATTGAAATCCTGATCATGGAATCAAACCTATTATGTAGTGTGACACAGAAATTGTTTTTATTAAGATTGCACATATATAAATATATATAAGGACCGACTTCGAGGCACACAGAGTGTGCATGGATTTCATATCCTATCAAGTGGGATAAAAGTGAAAAATAACAAGGAAATGAAATCAAGGTGGTCAAGAAGCTAATATATAGCTTAAAATAGACCGACAAACAGATAAACAGATGAACTAGAAACAAAGACAATTTCGACTAGTTTGGTATATTCCTTCTTCTGAGCAAACTTACAGTCCTTCCTTTGGGCATACTTCTTCAATTGAATTTTACATGTCAACACTTTCAAAGAGTTTAGCAAAATAACTTGTCCAGAAAAAAACATTTAGAATTTATTGAAATTTTAATTGCATTAAATGTTTATGAAGTTGTCCACCAGCATTGTTTTCAACACTTACTGACTTAGAAATAAGTACCATGCCCATTTGTGTTGAAAACTTGTCCATACAACTTCTCCTAATTATTAACAGGTGGATCTTGTTTGACCATGCTCTGCAGCTACCTGTATCTCATAATCATCTATTACAGTATTTCAGAGCAAGTCTGTGAATATTGTAAGAATGATCATATTTGTTGCAATTATACAGTCCAAATTGATTGTATTTGTAGAAAGATCTTGCCCTGTGGGTAGGATGAAAGAATTATAGTTGCTGGTCCCATATAGCATGATTATAACGGACAACCAAATTTGAAAATGTTTTCTCTTCCTTCTAAATAACTTTCTCCTTCCTAATGTCTCCCTTGACACTACCTCATTTTGGCCTTTAGTTGAGAGTTCGCCCCTGTGAAGAAAAATCATTATAACTTCTTGTCAGTTCTGGATGACCAAGAGGGTCGGAGTAATCACACTGGGCCATTGGCGAAATGCAAGAAAGTTTCCTCATAAAGGACCTTTTACATAGTGGCGATGGGGTAAAATGTTTTTAAAAACTTGTTAACTTCTCCTATAAAACCAGGAGGCCCAGAGTAATGATACTTGGCCAGTATACATGTATACCTATTAAAATTTCTCCAAATAAATGACCTTGACCTACTTCAAAGGTCAAATGGGTTCAATATGTAAATATCTTTACACAGCTTTAATTAATTCTAAACAGAATAATCACATTTTTTGCTTGAAGGTACCTGATAACAACTACTTCTCAACAACTATAAAGAGACCTATACGCGCACTTAGATTGTGGGTAGCTTGGGCAAGGCACACTTATATTAGCTAGTGGGTACCTTGGACAAGACACGCTTAGCTAGTGGGTACCTTGGACTAGACACACATAGCTAGTGGGTGCCTTGGACAAGACACGCTTAGCTAGTGGGTACCTTGGACAAGACACACTTAGCTAGTGGGTAACTTCGGCAAGGTACATTTAGCTAGTGGGTAACTTGTACAAGGTACATTTAGCTAGTGGGTAACTTGTACAAGGTACATTTAGCTAGTGGGTACCTTGGATAAGACACTTAGCTAGTGGGTACCTTGGATAAGATACACTTAGCTAGTGGGTACCTTGGATAAGACACACTTAGCTAGTGTGTACCTTGGATAAGACACACTTAGCTAGTGGGTACCTTGGATAAGACACACTTAGCTAGTGTGTACCTTGGATAAGACACACTTAGCTAGTGGGTACCTTGGATAAGACACACTTAGCTGGTGGGTACCTTGGATAAGACACACTTAGCTAGTGGGTACCTTGGATAAGACACACTTAGCTAGTGGGTACCTTGGACAAGGCACACTTAGCTAGTGTGTACCTTGGATAATACACACTTAGCTAGTGGGTACCTTGGACAAGGCACACTTAGCTAGTGGGTACCTTAGATAAGACACACTTAGCTAGTGTGTACCTTGGATAAGACACACTTAGCTAGTGGGTACCTTGGATAAGACACACTTAGCTAGTGTGTACCTTGGATAAGACACACTTAGATTGTGGGTACCTTGGATAAGACACACTTAGCTAGTGGGTACCTTGGATAAGACACACTTAGCTAGTGTGTACCTTGGATAAGACACACTTAGCTAGTGGGTACCTTGGACAAGGCACACTTAGCTAGTGGGTACCTTGGATAAGACACCCTTAGCTAGTGTGTACCTTGGATAAGACACACTTAGCTAGTGGGTACCTTGGATAAGACACACTTAGCTAGTGTGTACCTTGGATAAGACACACTTAGCTAGTGTGTACCTTGGATAAGACACACTTAGCTAGTGGGTACCTTGGATAAGACACACTTAGCTAGTGGGTACCTTGGATAAGACACACTTAGCTAGTGGGTACCTTGGACAAGGCACACTTAGCTAGTGGGTACCTTGGATAAGACACACTTAGCTAGTGGGTACCTTGGACAAGACACACTTAGCTAGTGTGTACCTTGGACAAGACACACTTAGCTAGTGCATGTGTGTACCTTGGACAAGACACACATAGCTGGTGGGTACCTTGGACAAGACACACTTAGCTAGTGGGTGCCTTGGACAAGACACACTTAACTGGTGGGTGCCTTGGACAAGACACACTTAACTGGTGGGTACCTTGGACAAGACACACTTAACATGTGGGTACCTTGGACAAGGCACACTTAGCTTGTAGGTACCTTGGACAAGACACACTTAGCTTGTAAGTTTAATTTACTGGGTAGTCTGGGACGGTCATCATAATCCAAGGAGACTCCTGATCAATGTATGGACTCGCATTATTTGAGAACATTTTCCCGACTTGATTGCTTATCTTCTCAAGTTGAGCTAGCACTGTATAAGCCGTCTTGGCCTCATTTACACTTCATTTACGCTTTTATATTAGGATCGTCTGATTCAAAGTGTCAGGATGACCTAGCTTTAAAAATCAATCTATGGATTATAACTTTGAAACAGTTAAAAACTCCATCCTAAAACTATACCATACAGAGAAAGATGCTGTCATGATACAGGGCTTTTTCTGGGGTCTCTCAGGGGCCGAAATTCGGCCCCATTCCCAACGAGGTTTAGGTTTCATTTTTCCCAATTAAAGGACTTTTTTCCCAATCTGATTTTAGATATACTTTAAAAAAAAAAAAAAAAAAATTTGTGCATTTTAAAACTGAACGTCTGCATCAGTTAAAAAAAAGCTATTTGAAAAGAAATATTGTCATTTTATTGCTTTTATCTGATTAAATTACATTGTATTTTTTTTCGATTCATCATCAAATTTTTCCTTATTTCACTCAGGGGCCTTTTCCCAATTTACCCAGAAAAAGCCCTGTGATAGTAGAATTGATCCTGGGTCTGCCAAACCCATATAATCAAACTTTTATACCAATATGCTACAAGGATTGATCTTTTTGTCTGTCCCTTGTCCTAAGAAAATGTTTAAATGCCATGTTTCCCTTGATATGACAGTATCCAGGTGAGCACTTGCACAAAAAAATGAAAATTACATAAATGCAAATTAGGACTAAGGAGTGATCAATTTACTTCATTATAACTATGGTCTCCTTTAAATATGTTCTGTGATTTATTTTTCAGTATGATAATGAAAGTTCCGATGAAGGATCTTTACTTGGCTCTCTGCGGAAAGCCAGAGGAAACGTGGGATTTATTCATGCCTTTGTGGCCTCATTGTCTGTGATCATCGTGTCGGAACTCGGGGACAAAACCTTCTTTATAGCAGCCATTATGGCTATGCGACATTCAAGAGTGACAGTCTTTTCTGGTGCAATCGGTGCGTTAGGACTGATGACAGTTCTTTCAGGTACAAATAAATCAATTCCAATTCAGAGAGACCATTGTTCGATAAATGAAAGTCATGTTGAACAGAGAAATGCACAGATTTATGTATTCAGTCAAACCTGACAGGGAGAGCTATTACCAATGCAATTATATATAATTAACTGCATTTGTATTGAAAGACCATCAGCGTTTTAACATATGAGGTCCCTTTAAATTTATGAATTTAATTATGTATACATTGAATTCATTATATTGATCTATGAATGGTATGTATTTCAGATTAGACTGTACCAGCTACAATAATTGCAGATATGTGTTTTGTGTATGTGCCAAAATGTGTGTAGTACATGTACAAAAATATTATTGAATTTATTCTAAAAAGTTGAAAATTCGAAAATATAAATGTTTAAACTGAAACTTGTTATGTGCATGCATGCAACTGTGGACAGCGAATTCATGTGCAAATTCATTTCATGTAATGTAATTGGAACATCAAATGACTGAAAACAATTATGAACAAAACTGTTAATAAATGTGAAATCACTGATATCCACAAATAGCCCATAATATATGGTTTGGACTTTGGATTTGATCGTCCCAAAAACTTCTCTCAACCAATGGACTTTTGATTAATATCGATGATCGTTTCATCATTAGTTTGGATTTCATTTGTATAATTGCTAAGATTTCTTTTGTATCCAGAATTTTCAAGAATGGATTCGGACATTTTTTTAAAATACATGTACAGTGTACCCTCAACCTATCGCCACCCTAGCATACCGCCACCTAAACCTTTAGAACAGATTTCTGTCTTATATAATTCCCTCGTTAAGTTTGCCACCCTCGGATACCGCCATCCGCCACACCCTTTTTAAAATACAAACGTCCTGAATTGCTATATATTTTCCTCAACGATAACGCCATATTGTTCTGTTTTTGGAGATCGAGGAACTCTTTAGTGTTCCATTTGGAATGACATGCGGCAAAAGTAGATCAGTAACTATTTTCAGATATTTTGTGCCAATGTAGATCGATATGACGATATAATACTAAGCTTGTTTTTAATGAAATGTTGAAAATGCAATATATTATGCAATTTAATTAATATTCATGGTTATAATTTTCATAATTCGATACTATCGCCACCCTCGCTATACCGTCATAATTGCTGTGGACGAAAGGTGGCGGTATAACGAGGGTACACTGTATACCACGTATATCATGAAAATTATTATCAATTTACTAGATTCTGTTTAATTTCTACTTATTTGTTGTTTCAGCTATCCTTGGATATGCTACAACTATCATTCCAAAATATGTTACCCACTATGCCTCATCAATATTGTTTGCTGTATTTGGAATCAAAATGCTGAAAGAAGGTAAAGCATTACATGTACTGTGGTAATGTCAGATTCTTTGTAGCATAAAACCACCACAGGTCACTGGAGAGTGAAATTCAGAAATTTGAAATAAAAATCTTTTAATATTTTTGGTGAAAAGTAATTAATTAATTTCATTATTCCATTTGTATCAAGTCATCAAACCCAATTCCCACCACCTACCAAACAATTTCACTGATTTTTGTAAAGTTAAAAACATAATTAAAGCACAGCAAGAGGTCACTTAATAATAATCATTGTTATTAAACAGACTCATATTTAGAGTAATTATGCTAAACATGTATAGTACAGATAATTTTTTAAAAGTGACAATAAAGTTTTGTTTTTGCATTTTGAAAATTAGCTATGTCCAGCCCAAAAGTCATTATACATCAGGGCTCAGGTCAAAAAAGGATTACCAGTAGCTTAATCAAACTTAAGAATAATCACAGTTTAACAACAATTTTCAATCTTTTATAATTTCATCAATATACAGGGAAAAATCTCCCAATTTTGCTTGTAAATTCACTCTTTACGCAATTTACCTCGTGCTCCATTAGATTTATGATCTCATAAACTGAACAGAATGAAAGGTTAATCCTTAATTAAAGCTAATCACTGTTTGAACAACTGGGCCCTGATTATTGATGTACATACAGTATGTATGCGTACCTTGATGTATTTTGTAACGGTTGATTTCTCCAGGCTATGAGATGTCTCCTGATGAAGGACAACATGAATATGAAGAAGTCCAAGCAGATCTTAAGAAACGGGATGATGAGGTGAGTCACCACACAAGCTGCTCTACAGGAAATTATAATGAGGGATATCAACTTCTTCAAGGCCAAAGGTGCATCCCGAGTCCTGTACTCATAGAATTTTAAAAGGACCCATCGAATTTCCGGAAATCATGGTTAAATTTAACATTGTGGGACCCATTGTTTTGGAAATACAATTTTGTTAAGGACCAATGAAAAATAACTGAAGATTGATCACAGCTTAATGTATTGTAAAGCTGGTTCCTTATTAATAACTCAACATTCAAATGTGAAAGAAAATCAAAACTTTTTATAGGTCAAGGTCAGTGTTACTATAACTTAGATCATGGCTCTTTGTCAGTAAGACTTCATACATTTCTTTCAAACAAAGTGACTTTTTCAAATTGTTTTCCATGTTTGAAGGTCATAGCAATGTCAGTTATCTTGACTTCATGCATTGCTTTCTCACCAAGGTGCTTGGTTGGGATTATTTCCCATTTCTTTCTTACAAAATGTGTCTGCTTTAAATTGTTTTTTAGGTTTGAAGGTCATAGTAATGTCATTTACCTTGACTTCATCCATTACTTTCTCACCAAAGTGCTTGGTTGGGATTATTTTCTGACATAGATCAAAAGTCAAGGACTTTATTACTTCATAAAATCATATTGATATCTGATTTCAACATAATACAAATAAAAGATGTACCTCAGTATGTATTAAAAATAAACCTGTCATCCCTCAACTTCAGCTTTGACCAAAGGGATATGTAATGTATGGTTTAATGAACAGTGGTTTATTGTTTGTATTTTCTGTTACAGAGACTTAAACAGAGTTCTGGGGTACAGGATATAGAGACTGGCATCATACGCACACCTGGGCGGAATCTATGCTACGGAATATTAGGAACAATTTTTCTTCAAGCATTCACATTAACATTTTTGGCCGAATGGGGGGATCGGTCTCAAATTGCTACCATAATTTTAGGAGCTAGAGAGGTTTGTATTCACACTTTTCAGTATTGGGGGTATTTAATTTGTGGATATGTCTATTCTTACAGTAAATTGTTATATAAAGATTCTTTAATGTAGAGTATTGAAATCTTATAACAAAGACTGAATTCTATTTTGATAAAACATATTTGAATAAATTTGATTTAATATGATATAACAAGTGGGAGATAGAGACCAATTTCGCTTGTGTTATGTTATCTATTTTCTATTTGAAAAAATTGTGTAATTTTCTTTTAATAATGTAGCATATGCATTTTTTTCTATGGTTATTATTCACAAATTACATGACAGGGGTATATAATGCACTTGTAGTAAAAACAACATGCATAAGACTGGTATGGGGTCCCAGACTACAAGGTCTCATAATGGAGTATTAGTCGGTCAAATCACCCTGCAACCGTTGTCCATCCATCCTTAAACAATTCTTGTGATCGCTATTTCTTGAAAAGTACTGGATGGATCCTTCTCAAAATTCATGTGCATGTTCCCCTTGGTCTGTAGTTGTGCATTGACTGATATGAAAAACAATATGGCTGACAGGCAGCCATCTTGGATTTTGCAATAATAGGGTAGATTTTGATCGCTCTTTTATGAGAAGTACTGGATGGATCTTTCTCAAATTTTATATGGACATGTATGTTCCCATTTGTACTTAATTATGCCCTTTTGTGTTGGGACTAATCAGAAGAACAAAAGGTTGAAAGGCAGCCATCTTTGATTTTCATAATGAAAGTTGTTATCAATATTTCTTGAAAATTACTTGATGAATCTTTCTCAAATTTTATATGTAGGTTCCCCTTGGTGCTTAGTTATGCACTTTTGATTGTGGGACTGAACAGAAGAACAAAATAACTGACATATGGGCATCTCAGATTTTCACAATGAATGTTTCTTTAATTTCATGTGTAGGTTCCTCTTGGTCCTTATAGTGTTCTGCAAATAATTAAATACCTACATGTAAGAGAAAAAAGGGAAAAGATTCAACTTTTAAGAACAAATGAAAATTTTCTTTTGTGAACACCAAGAGAGATCACTAAAATCCCTCTGGGATCTCTTGTAAAAAGATGTGAAATTTCTCCTATTTTTAAGACAAAAATGATTTGCAACTGGTAAGCTTTTACACTTAAAGGATCACTTGTGACACATGTGACTTTTACTTCAGAAACTCGCATCATGGAAATGCTGTATTGTGTGTGTCAAAAAATATATACTGTGAACTTGTAACCTTCTATGTCAACATACATGTATTTATTTATGTTGAGAATAATTCTACAATTTCACATTTCAAATTTCCAGAATGTGTGGGGTGTTATCATTGGAGGCACATTAGGCCATGCATTGTGTACTGGTTTAGCTGTGCTGGGAGGTAGAATAGTTGCTCAGAAAATATCAGTCCGTACCGGTAAGTTGATTTTCTACAGGGTGTGAGATGGTATTCTTCACCCGTTCACTCCTGAAAATTCATAATGAACAGAACTATTCCAAACTTTGTTTTGAAAGAGTGAAAATAAGTGTTCAGGGGTGAATAAGTAAAAACGATAATAAATATTTACACATTATGGGGACACAAATATATTATGATCATTGGATGATGAGAAGTTATTAAGATAGCCTTTAATATGAAATGAGTTTAATTTTAAAAAAGGAGGTGAAGGAAAAATCTGTGAATTTTGGTTTAACTTAGAACTGTATTCATCTGACGAAGAAGATTTAGTTTTGATATGAAAATTATCCTTATTTAGAGTTTAATGTAGATTGTATACTGATGATTTGAACTTCATTTCAAATCTTTGTAAAGTAAATCTTATTTTTGCAAAGCACTCCAAATCCTCACAATGTTAGTTTGAAACTAACAAATTGAAGGTCCAAACTGACATGACTATCATAAAAATAAAGATTTGTTGAAAATAAGTGATCAGGTCAAAGTATGTGATGTCAATGTTCCTGACAGAAGGTGAAATGTTTTCCTTTCTTATCTGTATCTTCTCTCTGGTTTTCAGTGACTTTGACAGGAGGCGTGGTGTTCCTCATTTTTGCCCTGTCAGCTTTTGCCGTCGGACCATATTGATCCTGAAGCAGCTTTTACAGTAGGACTGTGTAACAAATGGACAGACTTGAGATTTTTATTTATTTTTATATCAGTGCACTGTATCTCAGAATCACAGTGACAGAGAAATGTGATAGATAATACTCTTGCTGTTACCACTAGATGTGAAAATAGAAAGTTATTATGCAAATACCTCTTTATTCTTAGGCTAATGGTTTCAATAATTACTTAAAATATTAAGATACTTTGTTAAAAAAAATTCTGACTATTATTGTTGCTTGTCATGCATTTTGGAGAAAGATTCTTCAATATTAAGCTGGGAAAATACAAAATTCGTCGTACATAGTGTAAACAATTTAATGGTTAATGAAAGAAAATATTTACCTTGTAAACTGGACCATAGCTACACCTGCCTGTAATTCTTTACATTTTTCTAGCTTTCAGTTTCAATAGTAAAAAAAAAAAGTTTTGTCATTTTTATTTTTACATGATCAGTATTTTTCCCTTAAAAACAGCTTCCAAACACATGTCTATATTTTTGCTTTACTTGCCAAATTTTAATTTTAAAGGATGATCATGCTGTATGACTAATTTTAGAAAGTAATTTGACTAGTTAACGTATGTCACTACACATTACAAAAGTTATAAAAAACACAGCTAGTTTTCAATTTTGAGGGTTGATTATATAAGTTATAATGGCGTTAATGACCCTCTTGGCGTTAAAGCTTTTACGAATATTTTTGTATCATGAGAATATAATCATTGTCATTGAAACTGATTATACTTTTATGTTCGTATTGAGAAACTGACATCTTTCTACATTTTCTGAAGTAATTCAAAATGCAAAGCACATTGAAATATGATCACATTAAATGAGCAATTGCTGTGTTTGGTCTATTGAAATCTAATAACTAAAAAAACGGACTCATCTTTTAGGTACAGGATATTTTTAGCATTGAAGTCATTATTGTCAGTTCATGTACATATTACAAGATAGCACATTATCGTTTATTCATTCTAAGATATTACAGATACTCCTTTGAAAATCTCCACATTTACAAAGATTTACATGTATCACGAAATAATGGTGGTTTTAAAATTCATGCAGTAAAAATCAATGTCCCATCAACATGTCAAATCAATTGATCATACCTACCGGTAACTAACATAAGTAGCAAAAGTATTGCAGATCGAGGTGTATAGTGCCTGGCTCTAGATTGCAGGGGTGTGCAATTTCATTCATAGAGGACTAACCTACTGGCAGATTTTGAAAAAAAAATCTACTGGTCTGACCTTATTTTTTTATAGTAAATATTAGCCGGTAAAGATTTGCTCTAGCCATGACATGAATCCGTCTTCTTCAATATTTCCAGGCCCCGGTTTCATCAACGTTCCTTAACTTAACGAAATTCCTTAACTTAAAAATCTCCATAGGAAAGCATTACAGTATTTAAGAGGAAACTCCTTAGCTTAAAAATCTCCATAGGAAATTTAAAGCATTACAGAATTTAAGGAAAGCTCCTTAACTAAGGATTTTCTCCTTAAATTCTGTAATGCTTTCCTATGGAGATTTTTAAATTAAGGAATTTCCTTAAGTTAAGGAACGTTGATGAAACCGGGGCCAGGCTCTAGACAGGACACCCTGATATTAGAATACTGATCAGCATTAGGTCAGATACAGCATGTTAGGTTGTAAATATTTTCATTTTAGAAAATGCAATCTGCACAGTCATATAACATAAAAACATATATAATTACGTTTATTTTTTCTCCGAGGGGTTGTGATGTCACACAACCAGAAGTAAGTGGTAAATAAGTTTAAATTTTCGCCAGTATGTAATATTTCATCAGTAAAAAATGGCAGAGGTTTATAGCTCATGTTTTATGTAGTTTAGAATAAAAAAAATTGAGGTCATCTCTCTTACACCATGGTCTCTGGGCTTGAATATGCTGTAAACCTAGTCATGTTTGCAGATAATGATGTTCATGTTTTAATCAAATGAAACAAGTTCATGGCTATTCAGTTTCTGTGTTTTCACCAAGTTGTAGATCTAACTTCAGAAAACTTGATCATGGCTATTATGATATCAAGGGTCAAAGGCACCCGAGAACACCAAGAAAGTTAATACAATGTTGCTTGTGAACTTTAGTTGTTTACAATATTCGGTAACCTTAAGTGTAGAACCTTAGTGTAGTTAATCAATCTTAAACATTCCTCTATAATCGGCTTCAAAAGCATTCTGTTTCCGATATACAGTGTACGTATGTATAATTTGATTATTTCTCTATATATTACAGTAAATGTGAAAGTGATATAAGTTGTCTGATTTCTTTGATTGATAAAAACAACAGGCTTTAAAATTGGGTGTCGCTCCCTCTGTATTGTGTAAGCAGCAAGTATCAGGAGTTGTTTATATTCTGGGAGATCAGAGATGTAATGTTTATCAGTATGCCCTTTGATCTCGTTTAGAATGTCTCTGTTTACATAATTTTTGTCAAAATTCTTTGTGTCAAATCAGGTAATAGAAGTCGTTGATGACGGGCAAATTAAGATGTACTCAATCAACATATAAACAAAACTGTATAAAAAATGTATAATGATGTGAAAGTCTGCTATTCTTGTGGCTTTCAGATTTGTCTTGGCTTGTTTTTTATTGGGTTTCATGTCTTAGATTAAATATGTTGTACATGTACTTTGTGATACTGTAGCTATAAAGTAGTAAGACTGTCGTGAGTGTCTGTAAGTGATGTCTTATGTATTGATCGAATGTTTAGCTGTGTAGTGAAAAATGTAGACATTTTTGTGTTTTAAGCAAGGTTAGAAATGTAGAGTACATTGTATGTAAGGGAAAATAACGATGAAACCAAAACACCACCAACAGTTCAGGTTAAAATTCATTTTAATCATCCTTTTATTCATATTAATTGGATAGAAAAATTAGGTTTATCTAAGCTCAACTAAATTGTCCTATTTAGACCTTTGCTGAATTCTTCCATTTTCACTGATCATATAATGATCCCCATGTTTGACAGCCTTTAAGTTCAGACACTACATGACAAGTACTTTCTAAAGTTAAACACAATGTGTTATTTGACAGTTATTCATCAGATCAGGGGTATATTTCCTATAGTCATTTTCATTATTGTCATTTTGTCTTAAACTCACTGCATTCAAAACAGGCAAACAATGCAAATGACATGACTGTCAGGTGATTTTTTTTTTCTGACATTTGTGAACGGAGATTTTTGTACAAGTTACGTATACTTTGTAATTTTTTGTGGTAGTCTTGATTTTCTGTCCGTTTTTTATTTAAATGAGATTGCATTTGTCAATTCATTTGGGGGTTTTTTCTTCCCTTTTTTGCTCTCTGTTGTACTCGTTTAGTATCTCTCTGACTAGCCTGCTGTTTAGTTACTTACTCATAGACCGCTTTTAGGGAAGTATCAGTATTGTATGAATATTTTATGATATTTATTGAAAATTCCCATGTCAGATATCTTGTTTTTGAACTTGTATAAATTATGACCGATGGTATGTGAGGTTTTAAAGTGTAATGAATATAATTTTGTCACAGAACACTGTTTATGGGTCAGAAATATTCTGAAGAATGTATTTAATGGCACCGGGGTAATTCACTTCACATAGATCGTATTGCATTTATTGAATTCCTTGAAGGGAGACAACTCCAACAGGACTGCAAACCATGATATGGGGGTTTTACCCAGTGCTATAGGTATAGCTGTAGTCACTGATAAAACTAATCCTAGACACCATAGTAATCACTTATGCTGCAAAAATATGTTTGATTCAGCATTTTATTCCAACTTCTATCATTTGTATATTTAAATTGTGTAGGGAAAAGTTGCAGGTAATTTCTTTTTTTTGTGTAGGGAACACTTGCAAGTAATTTCTTAATTACACCATCCCTGCTCCCATATTCTGTAATTTGTCATACCAATCGAGTGGTCGGGTGGTGCAGTGGATAGCACTCTTGCCTTTTACTAAGGTGGCCAGGGTTTGATTCCCAAATCAGATGTGAAACTGACTCACCATGAGGTTTTTTCTCAGAGTACTCTGACTTCATTTCACTCTAAGCTCTCCCCGTGTACTGACATCCAGACCAACAAGAGGGATTTATATAAAATAAATTAAAGTTTCTAATTGTATGTAAGCAATAAGTAATTTTAGAGAAGAAGTCTCTCTGCTTTCCACTACAACAGCTTCAGCTCAATAAGATTTCTCTGACTGTTCGGATTTCTGCCAATAATTAGTTGTGACCTAACCTCCAGTTTGCTGTGTGGCTATATATATGGCATACATGGCTAAGTAGACTACTGTTTGAGGGTGACATACTTGGCTAGTAGGCCACTGGTAAGACTTAAAGACAACTGGCCTCCGATTGCCAGAAATGAGATTTAATTTTTGTGGCAATAAATTAAGCA
Source organism: Mimachlamys varia (assembly GCA_947623455.1). Taxonomy (NCBI): domain Eukaryota; kingdom Metazoa; phylum Mollusca; class Bivalvia; order Pectinida; family Pectinidae; genus Mimachlamys; species Mimachlamys varia. The sequence continues at coordinate 11,311,627 of OX392537.1, read as the reverse complement.
ATTAAAAATGAGTTGTAGGCCCTGCATTATTGCTGATAACAATTTGATTATCTTGCACATGAGCCTCCTTTACTAGTTTATCAAAAACATGTATTTTGTAGGGAAAGAAAATGTGTCATGGCTTCTTTTCTGAATGCATACATTTGTAAGTTATTTACGATCAGAAACAAGAAACAATGAAACAATATATCATCTATTGAACTAAAAGATTTATTCCTTCCAAATAGTTCTGCATACTTTCCATTTTCTTTGATAGTCTATGTAGTTGACAAGCTCGGAGCACTGTCTTTAGGTTGAGATGTACATACTGTTATTGCCTTTGAGCTGGACTCATCAGGCTTTCCGTTCTAACTGTGAGTTATATAGGCTTGTAGTATTTGTATGGAGGAGTTGTGGGGACTGTGTACCTGACATGAGCAGCTGGAATGTGTGCGTTATATATGTAGGGATAAAGTTATGTATATATATGTATGTGGAATGGCTGTTATTGTGACGATGGTGGGAGAATACCACTCTGTACTGTTGTTTGTAATAGAAGTGTCACAATTATATCAACTTATTCAAATACCCTAAACAAGATGGAAACGTGTAAATATATGTATTTTTTACATACAGAAAATGTAGGTGTAATCGTACTGTTACATTTAAATTTCCCGTTTACGAGACTCCACTGGTTATGAAAAAATCAAAATGATGTTTGAGATCATAAGATTGCACACTTAGTTTTCAACTGATTACATAAATGAAAAGTTAATTAATGACAAATGAAAACTTCTTTGATTAGAGGATATGTATGTCAAGCTTTTGATAACAAAATGATAAGTGTTGTACATGTGTGTAATATTATTTTGAGCATACATTTTCATGGTAATAAAAAATGAAAATAATTTGCCTGTTTTATTTTCCAGTTGTAGTCAGTTTCTCTTGTTAAAATTTTTTTGTGAATTTATAGTTGATTCAGCTGTTTTGTATCATTTTCAAAAGAACAAAATACAATTTTATATATTTTGAAATATTAGTAGACGATTATAAAAGTATTAAAACAGTGTATACGAAGTATGCACCATCTGCCTTCATCGTCATCATCATCATTTGGACATACAACCACGTACTGTCATTCTTTGTTAATACCCATATATAGTTCTGAGACTATTATGAAATGTTTTTTAGTTGCAGAATATTTACCAAATGAAATTCAGGTTGAATGGAACATTTTTAAACACAAACAAGGTTTTCAAATAATACCTGGAAAATGTCTTTTTTTCTGTATTGATGCAACAAACATATGAACATATTTCCCCCAAGTACAATTTCATCACTGTACACATTTTATTGCTTTGATACAAGATACATGTCTTTGTCAAATGCTAACTTAGCAAAAAGTCAATTATTACATAAATCAGTTTCATTCTATTTCCATGCAATGAATATACCACAGTAAGATGTTTCTTTTATATCACCTCTGTGATGATGTATTGACAATTATGGTTATGATACATAAACTTGAGGTGATCATCGTGTTGTTGAAGATATGTCCATGGATAAATCATTCTTTTGTGAACATTTATATAATTCATGTTGATGTGATCACATGTTTCTATTTCATTTGAAACCTGTTCTGAATATTTGTTTTTAAGTTGGGTCTGTGTAGCAATTACATGTTTCATACAGGCCAAAAGAATGTTAATATTGAGGTCAATCTTGAAAAATATGACATTGCATTGTACAAATGATCTCATTTTAAAATCGTTTTGGAAATTTTGGACTTAACTTTGAAGAGTGCTGAAATTTGTTCAATATTCCTTTAAAAGTGCTTTAATGTATGAATCATGCTTTCTTTTTTTTGAAACAGTTTCAACATTTTGTGTTGGCGCATAAATGAATTTATCATAAAAAGTTGGTTCACCAAGTCTGTTGTAATTTGGTACATGAATATTAAATCAATTTTATTTAATCGTTTCCAATAAATTGTGGTCCTCAAAAATTGAGAGGAAGTCCTGGGAATGTGCACAATTTTTGTCCTGGAAATTTTGTTTGAGCCATGTCATGTAAACATCTGAGACCTGATTCATAAATTATCGAGTCCATAATTTATCAATGTACAGTAGCTATCTTTGCCACATGTTGTGTATAATATTTCACAGTCATGCCCTTTATGGTGCCATAATAGCATAGCTACTTAATGGAGAGGTTAATTGAACTATTGGATTGTACATTCTCCATGAATATGTTATAGGTAGGAAGTTATATAAATGCTTAATATATAACAAGCCTTCAAGCTTTTAACAAATCCACCCCTAAAGACACATTTTAACTCTTCCAAGTCAAAAGTTGGAGTAATTCATATTGGAATTTCAGGGGTGAATAAGTTTTGACGTAATTGGTGCTGCTAAGGATTTCTACACCGTACATTTGTTGATAACTTCCATTTTTGATTGTTATAAATTGGATATAGTAGAAAAAGTAAATACAGTAGTTCAGTGGATTGCTATTAGGTTCATTGACTGTATATGCCTATCTGTTATATGTACAATACATCAACAAGTTACAAGGGGATGTAATTGTGTGTCTGTGTGTGAATCATTGTATTAATCACATACAAAATAAACTCATATAAACAGAAACGTCTGATTTTGACATTTTGTGTTTACCTGGTATTTGACTCTTGTCTATGATCTTACTGGAATCTCTTATTATCTACTGCATGACTTTGACATGTGACAATAACATATGGTGTTTGCAAAGAAACAATTTCTCATGATGTAAAAAAAATGTCCATCAATGAAAAGTTTCAAAACCTTAAATTACCTTGATCTTTGATCCAATGCCTTGTCTTCTTTTGACTCGATGACCATATGGTCTTGGTCCTTTAACTTTTCCAGGGACGTATATGCATATACGTCCCTGACTTTTCCTTTAATTCCAACTGCCTTTCTTGATAATGTCAACAAAATGATCACCGGGGACCCCTGTGACCTTGTAAGAGGGTCAACGAACAAACTTAGAATCCATTCAACCAAGTATGATACTAGAGGAATATTAGTATCCCAGGACTTTCAGTTATTGAGAAGAAATTGCTTGAAGGTTTTAAGACATTTGACTACCATATTCTTTTCAACAAACTTCATAGCCCTTTATCCCAGTATGCTACAGGCACACTATCAGTACCAAAGGCCTTCTGCTTAATAAGAAACAAGTATCTTGAAGAATTCAAGACAGTTGGCCCCTGTGACCTTGAAAGTGGGTCAAGGTCATTAATTTGAACACACTTGGTAGCCCTTTATCCCAGCATGCTACAGACACAATAACAACATCCCAGGACTTTCGGTTATTTAGAAGAAGTAGCTTGAAGATTTTAAGACATTTGACTCCTGTGACGTTGAAAATGGGTCAAATTCATTTGAACAAACTTCGCAGCCCTTCATCCCAGCATGCTACAAGCTAGTCCGAAGGGTTCTGACTCTCTGACCTGTCAAAATATTTAGCGGGTCAGAGAGTCGGAACCCTTCGGACTAGCTACAAGCCAAATACATACTACCATGTGCCTTTCGGTTATTGAGAAGAAGTTGCTTGACAATTTTAAGACATGTGAATATATGTACCCTGGGCTAATAGGTTATTATGAAGTAGTCGTTTGAAGGAAAATTAACGCATGGCGGACGGCATACGGCTATCGATGAAGCACAATGGCTACAGGTCATCCTGACCCTTCAAATCAGCTGACTTAAAATTGAAGAATTTGACATTGACCTAATGGCCTTGACTTTTGACCTTGCTTTTGTCCCCGATATGTACTGAATGTACCGAATGTACTGCTCGGAAAGAAAGCTTCTTCCCCAAAACTATCATTCAATGGAACTCTCTCCCACCTGACTTGGCCTCTAGTGCCACATTTTCGTCTTTTAAATCAGCTATCAGTAACTATAAATACACTAATTAATATATTCTTCCCCAGCCTGCCCATTCACCTCAAACTTGCATAATCTTCATTCTGTGGTTGTGTCACTACTACATGAAGTAGGCAAGTAATCGGTAGAAGTAGAAGCTTGTATTTTTGTTGAGAGAACAACTTAAATTTCATGTAATTTGATAAAGTTATCGATCATCAACAAGTCGGCACACACACAGCTAGGCTTGTAGAGAGCATAGGTGAGCGTGAGTCCTGGATATCAAGGATGTAGAGAGCATAGGTGAGCGTTACCCCTGGATATCGAGCGTTACCCCTGGATATCGAGGATGTAGAGAGCGTAGGTGACCGTAACCCCTGGATATCAAGGAGGTAGAGAGCGTAGATGAACGTAACCTCTGGATATCGAGAATGTATAGAGCGTAGGTGAGCGTAACCCTGGATATTGATGATATTGATGAAGAGCAACTAAAAACGCTTAAATATGGCATTTAAAGAAGTATGAGACTCTTCTACAAGCAATGGGGCGAGTTTCTCGTGATATCCATTCCGTGAGCATCTGAAAGACTGAAGACTGGGACTTTGAGTTCCAGGTACAGTTTGTACTCCTGTAGAGTACACCAGCACTACAACTCATGGTTTTCGTGGATTAAACTGAAAAAGACCATTTGCATGTTAATTATGACTCTGGAAGGTTTAATGAAAGATAGGTGGAATATCAGATTTAGATTCAAACGAGGAGAAAGTATTTTCCGTTAAATTTCCGCCAGACATCTCAACCCCCACCCCCTCACATGGAGTTTGCTTAGTATCTTTATTAATTACGTCATTGTCATACAAGTGATAAGAATAACATATGTTATCCGATTCCTTATTGCTACCGCTTCTTTACGATATGCTAAACTATTATGATAATCACACAAATATTTATTTACGATTACACGTCTAACTTCAGCTATTCAAAAGGTTTCATGCAGAATATCGTCTTTATACCTCAATTGATTCTGCTAATTCGTAGTAATTTGGTATACAGTGTATATAACATATTATTAATCTGGAGGCAGCGCAACGGTAAAATTGGCCGGCTTTGAGGTCTGGTGTCACTCTTTTGCAATTTTAAGGACACCTCTCAGCGAAAATCCGAAAATATATAACTAATATTAGCTACAAAACCCCTAATATCAAACTATTGCGTGAATATCACATATTGTACATTCTCTTAAGTGTCAGGCCGGAGCCAGGCCGTTACAGTGCCGTTCAAAGAGTACAAACAATGTGTATATTCATAACAAAATGATGTAGGAGATAAGATGCATTTTATAATAAATTGTGCAGCTTATTATGAGTCGAGATATAGATGTATTTGATACAATATTGTTATCGATATCCAAGTGTTTATAAGTTGGTTGAATTATTCTCATGTAAAAATATATCAGAAATTAAATTAAACTAGACACATTTATATTACAATCAGCGGTCAAAAGAAAAACTAGAACTACCGGTAATATGCTTAAAATTGATAACAAATAACCATCCACCATCTAGTATATCATACTTTGATAATAATTTAAAATGTGTTAGTCCGGCGAAGGAGCATCGTCGGAACCCACGGTACAGTAACACTTCTCTGACGTTTGCATCGTCAGAGAAGTGTACCGTGGGTTTCCGACAATGGCGAAAGTGTTATTTTCCAACTTTGGTTTGGTATCCTAAAACGAAAGATATTCCCCTTACCTCCACCCACCTTCATTGGGACAGAGAATGGGAGTCATCTGTCGGACATAATGAGACGTGCACATTCTTGCTATTTTGCAGAGCTTATGATATATTCTCACATCCAGAGACGTAATCCATATAGAAACAGTTGAGACCTACTGTAAAAAATTACATTGCTGTGCAACAGTAAACTATTTCAAGAACGCCAAAGTAACATATACTCAATTAATTGCACCTATCTTCAAATAATTGAAGATATATAGGTACAATTAATCGAAGATAGGTTCAATTTAATTGAAGATAGATATGTACAATTCAATTGAAGATAGGTCCAATTATTTGTACCTATCAGGGGCGTAGCTGGAGGTATTTTGATGTGCAAGCCCCGCGACGTTTTCAATTTTGGGGAGGGGTACTTCGGGGGGAGGGGGGTCACATTTGGACATCAAATAGTGCCATTTTTTTGGACTTGTTGAAATCATCATTGTCTGGCCTATCATTATACAAATTATTAATCCGAAAATGGAATACGATATGTTTTATTTCCATGATGTATGGAAACAAAGTCATTATCCATACATTTCTTATGTCATTAACTCGTCAGTAAGTAAAACAAAAGACATTTACACGTAAAACCATCTTTGATATACATACGTCTCTGTTTATAAGTATATATGTTCTGTGCAGAACTCAGGAAGTAAGAGCTCGTGCTTTTGTTCTTAAGCATAATTTTGTATAATACGACAGGCCTAGTTTCACGAAAGTTCCTTAACTTAAAAATCTACATAGAAAAGCATTAAAGAATTAACGGGAAAAAACTTAGGTTAAAGGAATTTCCCTTAATTTCTGTAATGCTTTCCTATGGAGATATTTAACTTTAGGAATTTTGGCCGGGCTCATTAATAATTCTATTTGTATTTGCTAACAAATTGTTTGAACCGAAATGTAGTAAAAATTGTCCCTTATTTTATTACTCTTAGAATAATAAAAGGGTCATTTTTTATATTAAATCTAATACAGATTTACTAAAAAAAACAGAGAGTACCAAAGCGACAACTGCCATGTAAATATTGGTCACACCCAAGTTAACATCAGGTTCTCAAAATGAGAAACGAGTCTTCATTGTCAATAAAACAAGGGAGAACACTAATGAGCATACTCAAAAACGTCCATCTTCATATCAATTAAAGATACAGAAAATGTCCCATAAAACCAAGATGGCGACCATAAAACTTGCCCATAGTCTTCATCCACCTGCACCTCTCCTTTCCCTGTGCCATAAGTTTGTTGATCAGCAGCTGATATCTATCACTAAAACCTAATAAGACAAGTCGGCCTAAGGGAAGGTAGTTTCAAACTGATGCTTATGTTTGGATGTTGTTTGGTATTCATTTGTATACGAATTTTCTCACAATATCAGTGGACTTTTAAGAATATAAGTTGAATTATGAAATTTCTCGACTTTAATACACATACTTTAGAAAATGATGTGCAAGCACGGGCTTATGTGCTTACATGGCAGCTACGCCCCTGCCTATCTTTTATTATTTAAAAATAGGTACAATTAAATTGTACCTATACCTTTAATTGAATAGAACCTATCTTCATTTGAATTGAACCTATCTTTAATTGAATTGTACCTATCTTTAATTGAATTGTACCTATCTTCATTTTAATTGAACAGTAAACCAACACAATCAAGATATCATGATTATAGTTTATCAACGCTGTGGCGCGGCCCTGGACCATTTTTGAAGTTCCCTCTAGATCTGGACCTGACACGTGCACCGCTGTCTGGTATCGTTGCCAGAGGAAACGGGCTAACCCTTGACTTGCTGGCTTACTTGCAATATAGCTTGTAACGAGAACACCTTGTCATCACTGCATTAATGACTATGAGTGATGCATTCCCTTAGTCTGGGTCTCTTGTTGACACGACACAAGCTCAACCGCATGGATTTCGGGGTACCTGCATGCATGGTTGTAATTATAAACAACAATTTCTTAGATATTGAGGTTGATTTCTTCCATAACTCAACCGACCTATTTGTTCCGAAGGATTCTGACTCTATGGCCCGCTAAATGTATTGGCGGCTAAGAGCCAGTCGTCCCAATATTTAGTGGATCAGAGAGTATAGATTTCCGTGTATACTAATAACATTTCATAAAATGTTGAAGACTTAGTTCACTTGTAAATATGAAATTCTCGGCATCAAACAACTTTATGAGAAACTTGTCGAATATTATTTCAATATAATCTTTGTGAAAAAAAAAAAAACTTCCTTTAACGCATTCACCCCTGAAGACATATTTGAACTCTCCCAGTGTGGTGGTTGGAATAGTTCATTATGAGATTTAGGGGGTGAGTGAGTTAATATATTGACAAAAATTGAAATACTATTATAAGGAAGTTATTCTTTTTATAGAAAAAAAATCGTTTAATTAATAATGATTAAAAAAGAAAAGCTTTATGTACCTTTAAAATACCCATTTCAGAACTAATGTATTTTTTTCGGTATGACCCTTCGGTCTGTCTAGTTTAATTCAGTTTTGTTTTAGCACTTAAATCGTCTTGTCATATGATTTGATTTTACTGAAATAGGTCAATATTTAATAGCATTTGTTTCCCCTTTAAAGTGTATAATCTACACGGTTTTTTTAATTAATCTGACCAAAACGTTTTTTAATTAATCTGACGGGCGCTTGTTTTATGTGAAGATAAACGGTTATAAGTTTTGACTGTCTGAATAAATTAGAAACGACAAGAAATGTGTCAACGTTAATCCACCCCAAAAAGTTAATTATTGCTTATTTTCTTCTCCGCGATAACCCCCCACCCCAAAACATAAACAGAATTCGTAGCATACTACGTTAATATTGCCAAGCCCTGTCGGTGCACAAATTCCGAGTTAACTCCCCTGGGTATGGGTGAGACTCTCGTTCTCAGACGTCATTTCATGAAAGCAAGATGGCGAGTGTCTGAAAACAGTTTCTCTTCGCAGAAAAAATGATTTGCAGAGGCAAATACGATGAAATGAGGTATGCAAATGAGCCGATATGAAATATGCCATGTAATTTATAGAATAGTGTTTGTAAAAAAGCTATACATTGCTATTATAAGTGTATAAAGTATGTGGTATCCGTATTTAGGTCTCCTCAGGGGTTCGATCTGAGAGTTGAGGATTTGCGTACAACCTCGTAACAGGTTCCGATTGCCACGAAGCTGAAAACAGTAGGGCGATCATTCAAGTAGGAACTGTGCATTTTCCTTCATAATTGACGATGCATTTATTCACGTGTGTTATAAAAACTGTGTACGCCCATGCACACTCACATTGACACATCGGTCTTTGTTACAAATGCACCAGGTTCATTGATCTGACAACATTTAATAGTATTCGATCATGTTATTGATTTCAGCTGAGAAGGGAAACTGTAGCTCGTGAGTCTTAGTTAACCAGATATGTAATTTATACAGATGTTGTTTTTTATTTAGATGATGAATTACCATGGCCCATATATTTTTGAAAAGGCCTCTTGATTAGAAAAGGTAGCCTAATGATTAAGAAATATGAACAAATATAGAAGTCAAGATAGACACTCTATCATGATTTTAATTATAAATACAAATTAATTCGAGTAAAACAGACAGTTCAGTCCATGTGCAAGGCACAAAGTAAGAAATGACTGAATATAATATACTTGTTCAGGTCGGGGAAAACCACAAATCTGCGTATAATATGCCAATCAGGCTTTTATACACCGATTGGGTATGGATTTGTTACTAAAAACAGCTCAAATCACAAAATGGAAAACTATTTCATGTATTGATTTGCCTGGTTATGTCGTATCATTTCCACAGACAACACTACAGAAGTAACTTTTAAATGTGACTTAAAGGTATAGAAGTTAAACTGGCAATGGAATGGTCAATGTCAGACAGTTTGTTGGTTTCTCATATATCGAGATTAATATCGTATCGTGGCCCTTGCATCGTGATACGTATCGTATCGCCAACCCCTTTGCGATACACAGCTCTAATGATCTTGGAAGTAATATAGCGACAGTACGGACAAATAAATCGCCGGATTTTCCAGGCTAATACCATCGATAATACTTACTAGACCATACAGATGTATACATATATAGATAAAATAGATGAAAACACTACAACCGTCTTCCAAACGCTTTCACCCTCCTCAGGGCTTTTCAGGAAAGTTTGTATTAATTTTTAACTACACTGGGGCATTTTAGCATTTTAAATTTTTTGAAAACTTTCCTGAAGAGCCCTGAAGAGTTTTGAAGTTGGTCATGTTTTCGTTTATTATATCTTTATACCTACCTACACATGAAAACAAACTATTTTTTCACATTTAGTATTTACTGTACAACCTTTACATCAAACAGTTGTCTTGTTGACATCAATTTATATGTTCTTAATTAACAATTGTGTCTTGAAAGTGACAAAATAGCTTTAAGCATTTTATAACCATACAACATTTAAACTGATAAGGTTATCAGTGAATGCTTTTTAATGTACTTCAAAATTTTAGATAAATAAGTAGTATAGATTTCTTGTGCGTTGGGAAGGTCCATTTTCCTATGTTTCATGGGAGTTGAAATTTCCCTCATTAATTTTACATTAAGATATGTCTTCCTTATTAGAAGTTTTGTAACACAATACCTTACAAAAACTTAGATGGACGCACAACCAATTGAGCTATCTGGCTGCCGACCATCAACCCAGTCTAAATCTAGTACACTTGAATATGATTATGTGAAAATTGATATATCAAAACTATCAATTTTTTTGTTAATTTGAATGTAAATGCCTGTTATTATTGTATGTGTTTGTTTGGACTACATATATTGTGTGGACGTGAAAATACCGGTAATAATTTCCTCATTACTCACTGTGATAGCACCTGAAGTAAGTATTATGGGGATATTGTAGTGTTCCATTCACTGATTGGTTACGGGTTTAGAAGTATGCCTTTCAAAAAATAGAAATAGCTACTGGTTATGTCTGACATTTTAAATTTTATGGGAATTGCACTTCAAAAGGTTCCAATTAATGAGAATCCAATTAAAATGTTTGTCTTCATTTGTTATAATATAATACTTAATTGTTAATGTTTTTCTTCTCTTTTTTTTTGCAGATGTGTGCCTGATCTCTCGTCGTTTGTTGTGAGACCATGGCAAACAAGAAGATAGACATAAACAGGTGCAGTGTAGAGGACCTTGAACAGTTACCAGGCATCGGGCGTCATAAGGCTGAGGCTATCGTGAAAAAGAGGAAGGTGAGTTGTATATAACGTACACACCAGTTATTGTCAATTTTCGTTTTAAACATTATCATGTTTTCATCATGCACCGATTTTCTGCTATAGTCTTATATCATTTGTGTTTTGGTAAAATTTGATTTATAGGACTTTGTTTTGGACACTATTGCAGAAGAAAATCTTAGATAAATGATAATCAAGTTACAAAATAATAAATGTCTGAGGCTGAATTTCTATTATTGGGCATAATGCTGAAGTAATTGTAAATCTAAGGAAGTTGAGTTACATATAAATACTTGTAGTTAAGTCTGAGACTATAATTTAGGTATATAAGACAGAGGGTATATTCAAAGAAAAAGTGAAATGATTGTTTTAGCAGAATTTTGGAAGATTGATTTGACCAAAAGTTTAGGCTCAAATTAAGCACAAAAAATATGATTCAAAAGTGGGGTCAGTAGAACTTCAGGTAAGAGTTCTAGGTATAATGGTGGCTGTAAGTTAGAATACCCCAAAACATTGATGGTATATTTGAAATTGACAAGTTGGTTTCTAATCCATAAATTGGATATGTGTGTAATAATGTGTGGTATTACACAATTCCTAAACCTTTGGTGAAAATAGGCAAAATTTAGACATACACATGTATTTTTATGTAGGGTGAGAATCTTCAATTAGGTTTGTCAAATAATTTGTTTTATCAACTTGATATAAAGCAAGTATGTAGGGTTGATTGAAACCTGATATGGATCAGTGTTGTTTTCGATGACATACATGTGAAAGCATCCTCCAACCTGTGGAAGTGGGTAATATCTTATAAAGATGTCAGATTACAATACCACTCTGGTCCTCAGACACTTTTGATACTGTAACATAATACTCGACAAGACAGATTTCTACTGTGGAATTGAAAAACCAGCTGTTAAATAGACATATAACATAGGGTAGGCCCGGTTATTTAGCTAGTAAAAGCAACATTGATTTTTTGGAAGTATTGAATGGCACGACCAATATATGTAGCCTGCAATACAGTGGTCGCATACATGTATGTAGAATGTATATATGCTGTCTGTGATAATAGGATTGGGTTAAAATTTTCTTCACTGATTGGTTTCACCAACATGGCTGAGGCCTGGATTCTCCTAGCTACCTTACATACATTGGATAGGCCTGATCATGACAATACTAGGCCTGTATGCCTCAGACCTTGTACTTAAGGATTAAATCCTAGCAAATAAATAACATTCGTAGTGATGAATTTCCATAGTAACTTGATCATGTCCTTGTTTCTTTATGAAATTAAATTAATGCTGTACAAGTGTTTATGTACAGGTCTTCAATCAACCAATTTAAAGGGGCATCCCGGGGAAGTCTACAATGAAGTTCTTGAATGTACATGCTGTCTGCACTACCAGATACATTTTCCTGTTATTTCAATATTCAAAGTCCACTCAAAATGTGTTTATTAGCCACTTGCAAAATTGCATTCCTCGGGAAAGCCCGATAAAAATAGCGCTGATCACGCGTCAGGCGACAGCGTTCTCGGTCAATTTGACGAAGGGGCCCAAGAGGGGACGCGTAATGTATATATACATGTACGTCCGATGATGAATCAGACACAAAGTCTGTGTATAAATTCATTGAATCATATTTACGTTTAACAGTGTCATGTGGGTTTCCGACGATGACAACCATAGGGCAAACCTTAATTTCTGTAAAAAGTTATCTTCACGAATCCTCATTTAGAACCATTTCACAAAAGGTGTGCATGCATTGAAAAGTACAAAAATAAAATGAAAAGATTCCGATTTTTTTTATACAACTCGATTTCTTGAAGATTTTTTTTCAGATTATCTATATATTCATCTAAAATCTATCCAACTTTCAGCGTCAACATACTTTAACACTTACAATTATGTATGTATCACGGAAGTCCGTGCGCTCATATGACGCACCACGCACTAAACATGTAGAATACATGTATAATATATGTATATCAAATTTGGAACTTGTCGAGAAGATAATTGTCCAATACTTAATCCATTTATATATGTTATGATTTATTATACTTTTTTTTGTGTAAATTTAAAGGTTCGTTAACTTTTTTAACACAACTGCAGACATGGGACATACATGTATATGATTTTTTTTTATGAATTAATGACTTCACTTATATAATGCATATATTTTTATTCATATCAAATTTAATACCGGGGTCCAAACCCAATTATATTTGTATAATCCGTATTTTATAGATTAGGTATGACAAGAATTTTTTATCCGCACATGATGACATAAATTTATTCATTTTGTCCAAATTGAAACTGTATACATTAAACTCAATCACCCTATACCGGCATTTTACAATGTAACACCCCAATACGGTTTTTCTTGTATGTGAAAAGGTCTTTCTCTTCAGCAATATAATTCAATAATGCTGTTTTACTGGAATATTATAAAGGGAATATTACAATACACGCTTTCAAGTTTGACACACGCATTTCATGTAACAGAGGAATGAAAGAGTTATCCCTTGGGAGGCCCCAAAACCAAATCAAAACTGTGTCACCGGCTATCCAGAAGAAAAGTCTCCCCCTTGAATACTTCCCATCCCTCATTATGCTTCCGTAATATAATCCTTACGTTAAAGTTTGACCATTCGGCCACTTTTCGCTTGGTAGTTACATGTAGGTCACGCGGATCGCCATTTTTTGTTTACCGATGTAGCTTGTTATGTGCATGCATTATCATATGTGATGCAAAAAAATTTACATGTCCAAATCGTTGATCAACGAATAGTGATTTCCTTTTTTAATTATTAATTAAAATTTTTGAGAGCATATTTCAGCGTAAATCGCCCATTAATTTTCCACAAGAGTATACATTTAATTCATATATACAATGATTCTAAATAAGCATAAAAAATATAGTTTTACCGTGATGCCTCTTTAAGATATTAGCCTTGTTGAAATAGTTTTATGTGTCTTTAATTTTGTGCTGCTGTCAGTGAATCTGCTGATCTGTAAACAGGAAATAAATGTCACAAGTCTTGATTTTGAAATGTTAAGTTTATCAAATATGTCGGTCTATTTTGGGGTCAAATATTTTGCTCTGGTCCATTCCCGTTGGAAAAATGTTATAATTTGAATTTTTGGTGTTGTATTCAGATCAAAATGCAATGTTCAGCATTTAAAGTCTGAAATTAAATAATATTTTAGTCATTTAGATTAAATAAAGAAAAAAAACCCCAGTTTTTGGTAAAAAAAAACAACCCCAACAGTATAAGGTAACGTTCTGAATAGCTAGAGCACCAATTGCATGACTGACAATCACATGCATGTATTTCCTAATTGTAAATTAAAGCTGTGGGTCTCATTCTCAATATTATACTTAGAGTCCTGTATGTCTATTTCCTCAATGTTGATATACCAACGGGTAACTTGAAAAAAATAGCCTTCTAATCATTGCTATGGCGGGGTACTGACAGCAGATGGAACAGTCATGATGAGATCAGGTGAATAAGCTTGTGTTGTCACATAATATAATTAAGCGTGTGTAGTCTCAAAGTGTAATGCTATTACACAGTTTGTGGGACTGAAATAGGATTACTTGCACAACCTAATGAGGTTTTTACAAGTTGTTTGAAGGAAGGAAGTAATACTGAAAATAAAACAGTTTACCTGTGTGTGGCTATATGTTTGTTGGAATTTGAGGAAGTGGACTTAGCAGTATTTGACTGAGGAAATATTGTCATAAGAAAGTAACCTTCACTTACGGGTATATATATACTTCTAAACTTCATATGGTCCCAACACGCTGAATACATATAAAGATTTCATTCTATTTTGTCAATACTTTTGAAGCTAGTAATTCAGTTGATATGAACATATATTTCAACATATCAATCTAATGGAAGTTCAGTATCAATGACCCAGGTTTAGATAAATGTTGGAAAAAATGTAAAAACTTTAGTTTAGTTCAATATGTACATGTATTTATAAAATTTTCAATCAGTGTATGTTTTAAATGTAATACAAGTATGATATGATATACTTAAATCTATATTCCCTGTATTCATTTGATAGAGATCTGCAAAAATTAGTACTCTTTTTGTAATAGGTTATTTTCATTTTTACATGTGTGCATGCTGTGAAAGATTTTTAATTAAAAATTATATAATCAATACAGAGTGTGTAAGCACAGATAAGAATGGATGAAAATCTTGGTTTATGTAGCACATACAGCTAGGAGGTTATGATCATGTACATGTACTTATTTATGCATTATACTGTGAGGTGGCCCTATATAATCTTACTGTCACAACATCTGCAATGTGTTTACATGGCAGAGATCAAAGCAGACATTCTCAATTGTCAATTGATTTTATAAAAAAGAAATGAACTAGGTCATTTTCTTCCTCCATCAATCAATATGTACAGTGGTAAGTCAGCGAAAGCTGTCAGATGTAAGTTATTATATACTGGCAGTTTATGTGGAGACCAGGGAGAAACTTAGTTGTTATATAGCAATGCATTCAGCAGTCATATATAGCTATATACATATAGCCCAAGTGTATACCCAGTAATATTATCATATAGCTATATAGCCCAAGCATATAATATTATTATATAGCTATAAAGCCCAAGTGAATAATATTATTATATAGCTATATATAGCCCAAACATATACCCAGGGGTAATATTATTATATAGCTATAGCTATATAGGCCAAGTGAATGATATTATTATAGAGCTATATATCCCAAGTGAATAATATTATTATATAGCTATATAGCCCAAGCATATAATATTATTATATAGCTATATAGCCCAAGCCTATAATATTATTATATAGCCCAAGCGTATAATATTATTATATAGCCCAAGCGTATAATATTATTATATAGCTATATAGCCCAAGCGTATAATATTATTATATAGCCCAAGCGTATAATATTATTATATAGCCCAAGCGTATAATATTATTATATAGCCCAAGCGTATAATATTATTATATAGCCCAAGCGTATAATATTATTATATAGCCCAAGCTTTAATATTATTATGTAGCCATTCAGTATGATCACATTACATCATCTGTTATATTCTTCAGAATAGATACAAGTGTGTAATAGATATTTGTTACCATCCTTCAGTGAAATAGAAGTACCCACTTATTTGTTTATTGTCAGAAGTGCATATAAGATTATATTATACAGAAATGAATAGAAAAGCAATTAAAGTCATTAGATTTTGTTCAGCTCAGTACATGAGTTTTGGATCAGAATGTACCATGTAATTGTAGCTTCCTTACATTGAATGTAACTTAAATGTTAACCTTATTACAGAGTATCATATTGTGTGTATATAAACCATTTTACAGCTGACAGTCAAACAATTGTTTAACAAAGTAGACTGTCAAATAATTGTACAACAATGTAGTTAAATAACTGTACAACAATGTAGTCAAACAATTGTACAACAATGTAGTCAAACAATTGTACAACAATGTAGACAGTCGAACCATTAAAGTAGTTACTGGGATAGACACTGAAAGCATACACACATGTACAATGTATGTATGCTTTCAGCATAATATGGATATGCAATGAATTTTTAAATAAACTAAATCTGTTACAGGATATTGTTATCAAGTTACTGTTAAAAGTTTATATCTAGGCAGCTAACATTATACATGTTCTGATTACAGGCTATCCGAGGGTTTACCTGTGTGAATGACCTCCACAACAAAGTACCAGGTGTAGGGGCATCAACAGTCGAACAAAACCGGGCACTACTTATCTGTGAAGTAACAACTCCCAGATCCAGGAGGACCAGCAGGTTTGTATATATCCAATAATTTCACTGGTACCCTAATTCCAATCATGGGATTGTCTTATGTACAACAGACGTAGTAGACGTGGGGCAGTTGCCAGGTACTGACCGTAGGTCAGTGGTTTTTCTCTGGGTACTCTGGCTTTCCTCCACCTCCAAAACCTGGCAAGTCCTTAAATGACCCTGGTTGTTAATAGGATGTAAAACAAAAATAAGTCAAAATAAATAATCTAGAGTTAAATATTTTCTTTTATTGTTTTCTTCTTGAAGAAAAACCTTGTTTCAATGGCCCTAAAATTTACATATGCTGAATGTGATTTGAATTTGTGATTCAGGGATATAAATTATAAGCTAACTGTAATTTTGATTTCAGAGGAGGCAGAAGGACACGCCATGACTCGGCTACAGCAGCAGAGCCTGAGGTGGTGACTCCCTCCCCTAAACCATCCTCCAGTACTCCACGTCAAGGGTCTCGCCAGGGCCTTAGACAGCGGTCCCGGGGAAGCCTTGTCCCGCCTGAAGTACCCACTACAAGTACTGCTGCTGACAGTGTGGCCAGCCTCACTCCCAGGTAAATACTAAAGCACTGCTGCTGATAGTTCATTCAACATCATGTTTTTGGTGACATCAAATTCTATGATAAATCATCCATGTATGTGATTGTTGAGGAAATAAGGATCCACTTATATATTCCATCTACACACAAGTCACAGTCTAAAGATCTTGTTTTGTTTAGGCATGACGACACAAGTCGCAATGCTGTGTTGGACTCGCTCAGTGACAGCCACATGAGTGATGATGGAGGATCTGGGGAAGAAGAAGGTGGCTCTGATGATGAGGATGCGGCAGAGGATGATGACGATGATGAAGAGGAAGAGGAGGAGGAGGCCTGGTTTGGTGATACATTATCAGACGATGAGACATCCCAGGATAACTCTGCATCATTCCCATTCCTCTCCTCGTCGTTACCCGTGTCCCTTGCAGGGTCATCCTCGACAAGCTCCACCCCTGGGCCGTACCGCTCACGTATACCTATCCCTATCTCGGGATCCTTCGGCAAACACATTGTAAGTCATCACACTCCTTCACTTTGTCCTTTTTATCATCAATGAAACTTCTGGCTGGTGTTACTCTACATTTGAAAAAAATTGTTGGTTATACAGAGGGAGCTTAATCATAATTAAAGAATATAAGTAGTTAAGTTTAGCTATATATATTGGGGTACAGCTGTTTTGGTTTAGTTGCTGAAGTTATACCAATATCATGTAATAAAAGATGAATTGTTTTGATGAATTATCAGGTCTACCATTGTACACACTGCACCTGACTTTGCTTTCAATCACTCAGATTTTGCGCCTAATTTCCTGTTTAATTACTTTGGTTTTGCATCTTGACTTCTCATTTAATCAGTCAGATTTGCACCTAACTTCCTGTTTAATGAGTCAGGTCTTGGATACTGATTAACAACTGGTTATGTTACAGATGAAGCGCAAGTGCACCAGCAGTAGGGATGAATTAGTTCAGGGGAAGCGTATGCGGACAACAGACGATGTCAGGTAGACCACTGGAATAGATAGTGAACACCTCAGTAGGCCTTGAACCAATTATCTATATACTTGGCAGTTTCATTGTTGAAATTTTATTTTATCATATAAAACTAGATATGTAACTAAAGTGTGATAAAATGGTGTAGTTTTCTCCGTACAAGTCACCACAAAACTCCCACACACAAAAATGAACAAGGAAATTTTTTATCTAATTTTGACTTTACTAACGATTCTGTATTGTGTTCACAAAACCAAATCTTTTAAGTGTTTAGTGTATGTTTTTAAGCACCATCTGTGTTTCTATGAGGTTCAACTTCATTACATACCTGATTTATGTCCATTTTTATCATCATGCCTGTATTTTCAGGAAACGCCGATGATATTCTGCATACTTGTAAATGAAGAATTTATTTTGTATAGTGCATTCTCCGTACTGATGATGAAGACGGTTCGTCACCAGTATAAAAGCGGCCATCGACCTCGCATCCCATCCAAGGAACATCCACCTGCCAGGCTAGCAGAATGGCTTCAGATCTTTCAGGTTTGTTCAGTGTGTTAAACATTCAACTGTACAAAAAATGTATAATTTGGACACTTGAATAGTGTATCATTTTCATGTTCGAATATGGGTTCAAAAAAAAAAAAAAATTTTTGTTGAAGTGATCAAATGTTTTTGTCAACAATTACTAGTATTTGTTCAAGATTCTATTTATTTAAATATTTAACTGTACCAGAAGTTGTGAATCAAGTTATAAACATGTCAAGTAAGACCATAAGAATGAGAAGTAATGTTGAATCAGTGTTATTTTGTTTTGATACTATACACAATTCAATAATCCATTACCCAAGATTATATGGAAATCTCCAGATTGAGGCCCTGAAGTTATTCTGTATTGAATTTTGTGTTGGGAGTATCTGAAACTTTCTCTATAGATTTGTGGTGATGTTAACATATTGTTTTTGTTCAACAGACGTGGAGCAATGCCGAGCGCATGATGGCTCTCGATGAACTTATAACCATTTGTGAACCGACTCAAGTTAGACATATGATGCAAGTCATTGAGCCCCAGTTCCAAAGAGACTTCATTTCTCTGCTGCCAAAAGAGGTACAGTCCATCAATCAAAACACTGCAACCAATCAAGTTAAACAATATTCTAGGTAGAGGTACTTGGCAAGTTATAGTATGAATGTGTGCTATCACAGGCAGTTGTATGTACACACAGACATATAGGTATTGAATGGGTTTTTCCCAGGTTAGAAATTTTGTATTACTTGAAATTCTGTGTATGTCTTCTTTAATAATACAATTTATTATCTTATCAAAGTGGATCTGTCATGTGCATATTATGCATTTGTCTTCAAAATATGGTAAAATACTGTGATCATAGCTTTAAGTAATAAACCTTCTTACTCAAGGAGAAAAAAACGCTTTCCTGCAAACTTTTCAAACACATGTTTTCATCCTTGGAAATTAACGTCACATAAAGATAAAAAGATGGCATGTTACAAATGTATTTTACTAAATGACTATTACAATATGCTGTCAAATTGGTAAAGAAACTGATTCTGATGTCCTTTATATCAGGTTTTATAAATTTGATTTTATTGAAGATATGTGGATGTTATTGTTGTTGACAGTTAGCCCTGTATGTGCTGTCATTCCTTGAACCCAAAGCGCTACTGAAGGCGGCCCAGACGTGTCAGTACTGGCGCCTGCTGGCAGAGGATAACCTCTTGTGGAGAGAAAAGTGTCGGGACGAGGGCATAGATGAAAATTTAGTTTATGGTCCCAACAGGATACGGCGCAAGCGCTGTCCCTGGAAGGCTTTGTACATGAGACAACATCAAATTGAACTCAACTGGAGATGTGTAGAACTACGGCAACCCAAAGTAATTATTTGATACTTAATAAACTCTTGATATTGTCTATAGTATGGACTACAAAGTAGTGCAAGGTACTTAATGTCAATGTTAACATTGAATATCCAGGATATGTATAAGGCTTATAGTCTGTAATCTATAATATTTAAAAGTCCGTACATCTTTTGTAATATCATATATGTGGGCCCCCAGTTTTTAAGAATATTTGTTATTAAAAAATCTGAAGTAAAACATTGTTTGATTGATGTCATGATAGTTCAGATGAGGTTTCGAATATTCTTGCACATAAAATAGGAATTTGCCAAACTTTGTTTTCATTTTAATTTGTTTGAAAACAAACAATTTTAATTTAGAGAAATATGGATTTGGTTGTGACATGAAAACCTAGCGTATATTAGGCTTTTGTGGAGGAATTCCTGCCAGATATACAGATAAAGGAGTGTTGCTTTGTCTGTTACAGTTACTAAAGGGACACGATGATCATGTGATAACATGCCTGGAATTCTGTGGGAATAAAGTTGTCAGTGGATCTGACGACAACACCCTTAAAGTCTGGTCAGCCCTAACAGGAAAGGTAAGCCGCCCCCCCCCCCCCTACACACAACACCCTCAAAGTCTGGTCAGCCCTAACAGGAAAGGTTAAGTCTCTTCCTCAACAGAACACCCTCAAAATGGGTTTCACAGGAAAAATGATATCCTTTCCCTAAATGATATATTAAATGTGAGTTTTTGTGGGGGGTTTTTCTGCATTGTTCTGAAAATCAGAGATCTGTAAATTAAAATATCGGTATACTGTATTATGCATTCATATGTTGATATATTATCAATAAAATATCTTTGATTTCAAAATCTGCTATTTTCACCCTGTCATAAAGTTTACGGAAAATCTTTCCAATGACCTAGACACTAATAACGAAATGCTTGTTATTTGGTAGACTGGACCTGTATTATATTCTGCCAGTATCAGGTTTATCAGAGTGACCTTATCTCATGTTTCAGTGCCTGAGGACACTAGTGGGCCACACAGGAGGAGTATGGTCATCACAGATGTCTGGTAACATTGTGATCAGCGGGTCAACAGACCGCACACTGAAAGTTTGGAACGCAGACACGGGCAACTGTATACATACCTTATATGGACATACTTCTACTGTCCGGTGTATGCATCTCCATGATAATGTGTAAGTGTGAGAGAAAGGAAACACATTGATGGTCTTATAATACTGTATTTTCCTATCAGAAAACTGAGCATGTTTTATTCTGAATCTATCTGAATTGTATGTTCCAAACTAATTTTCATAGATTACCTAGTTTAGTACAAATATACATTTAGGATTGTTGAATGTCATAGACCAAATAAGTTAAAACTGTATATCTTAATTATTTTATGGCCTCTCATCCCAAAGGAAATTACTGATAGGAAACTTGGTTATATCAAAAGACTTGTGTTGTGATGAACAGAAATTTCTTGAATAAGCCTCCATGATAAGCATGTCAAAGCCATGTATGTATGCACATTTTTATAGGTTGGTTACCAGTATGTTGTCTGTGACCTGTAAAGATTAGTGCAGATATTGTCAACAAAGTTTAAGATGTATTAAGATATTTTGTGGACATACCGACTGATATTCTTAAATCAATGTATTGATAATTTGATTTGTAGAATATGTTGGTCTATTACTTGGAATTTTTAAGTAGTATGTATATACAGTAGAACCCCACTTACTTTAACCCGGTTTACTCAAATACCCCTCAATTGTTGAACAGTTTGTTTGGTCCTGACCAATTTTGTACATATTCAACCAATCTTGGATTACTCAAATACCTTGTGTTCCTCGAACTATTGTTTAGGTCACCACGAGTTTGAGTAAGCTGGGTTCTACTGTAGAGTGTTTGATAAGAACCTTAAAATTGTAGTGTTGTGAGTGGTCTGGGACTTTGGTAGTAGTATGTATATAGAGTGTTTGATATATTTGCCTTGTAATTGTAGTGTTGTGAGTGGGTCGCGGGACGCCACACTACGTATGTGGGACATTGATACTGGTCAGTGTCTGCACGTCCTCATGGGTCACGTGGCAGCAGTACGCTGTGTCCAGTATGATGGTCGGCGAGTGGTCAGCGGGGCCTACGACTACATGGTGAAGGTGTGGGACCCTGAGACAGAGACTTGTCTACACACACTCCAGGGACACACCAATAGGGTTTACTCTCTACAGGTAGGTACAGTAAAGCAGAAACTCGTCATCCAGTTGCTGCTGTTAATAATAAACCATTAACTGTTACAGTTGCACAACTTTGTCAAGGTTATAGGGGAAAAAAGGCATTCTCTATAATTCAGTTTCCAATTTTGAACCCTTAAAAAGATATTAAAGCATTGCTTCACCAGTTTGAGCAAGTGACAACTAGATATTTAGGTATAGAAAGAGAAAAAGTATTAAAGTCAATGTGAATCAACTTCGAAGAAAATAATCTTCGGGTATAGAGCCAATGCCGTACTTCTGGTTAAGATTCTGTGGGTTACATAATCCCAGATTGGATACCTCAGAGTATGCAGGGCGATTGAGAAAGTTGGTAGATATATAGTTGAGAGTTCAATTGCAACAAGCTACGGGATTAGGTGATTCTTGTTTATTTAGTAGGTCTACCGGTTTAACCCGAACATGTGGGCTTCTTCAGGAAGGTCCTGAAGAAGCCCACATGTTCGGGCGAAAAACCGGTAGACCTACAAAATAAACAATCACCCAATCCTGTTGCTTGTTGCCATTGAATTCTCAACTATAGCTTCGAAGAAAGGTACAATTCCACACATTTCTTAATTAGAGATAAAGGCAACATTTTTTCTTCATAGCTAAGCAGTTTGACAGTAATGTAAATTGTCAAACAGTCAGACTGTCTGATTTTGCCTACACTTAGGTCTTAATATTTCTTTAAGATTAGATTAAGGAGACACATTACCAGGTAAATTTGACTGTATTAATATAAAATGTTTTCCTACCCAGTGTATCTTTTTTCCACAGTTTGACGGTATCCACATAGTGAGTGGTTCCCTGGACACATCCATCCGCGTGTGGGACGTGGAGACAGGAAACTGTCTTCACACACTTATCGGTCACCAGTCGTTAACCAGTGGTCTGGAACTAAAGGACAACATTCTGGTGTCGGGTAATGCTGACTCTACAGTCAAAGTCTGGGATATTACCACTGGCCAGTGTCTTCAAACATTACAAGGTGGGTGGCAGTGAAATCTTCTCTAGGCTCAGAATATTCCATGTAATGTTCCATTGAATTGAATACTGTGACCAATGTCTGTGTACACATTGGTGTATGGTATTATATATTGTACACAGTATAAAAATTAATAACAGAGTTGTACTTGTATATCAAAGCTTCTTCTGTATGTTGTTGGGGAAAATCACCAAAAAGATTTTGGTCGCAAAATATGGTGTTGAAATAAATTATTGAAAAAATTATATGGCTTGTGATTGTATAAACATATTTGTGCACTTGATTATTCCCATGTTCTGTCAGAAATGCAAGCAATTAATTCTGTAATTAGTTGATGTATCTTTGTTCTATATTTCTTCTGTGTATAGTAACATAGCTTACATGGATTACTTTATAGTGTTCTTTGTCTTTCAGGCCCAAACAAACATCAAAGTGCTGTGACATGTCTGCAATTTAACAAACGCTTCGTCATTACGTCCTCCGATGATGGAACAGTGAAAATATGGGACCTTAAAACAGGGGAGTTTTTACGCAACCTAGTGGCTTTAGAAAGTGGGGGGAGTGGGGGCGTAGTGTGGAGGGTTAGATGTAGCAACACAAAACTTGTTTGTGCTGTAGGTTCGCGCAATGGTACAGAGGAAACAAAACTGTTGGTATTAGATTTTGATGTCGATGACAAAAAAATTGGTGTATGAAGACTTTGAATCCATATAGTGCTGCAGAGAATTATGCCAAAAGGACCTGGATTGGGATGTTCTCGAAATCTGTGGCGTATTCTTCGAATACGATGTAAATTGGAATGTTCTTGTGAATCTGTGATCTGGTGAAACGATGAGGATAGGCAGTCAACCATCTTTGTGATAGTAAGAAGTGAACACTGCAGTGTGTTTTAATGAATTCCCGGTAGAATGATGAATGGAGTACAGAAGAACCCACCTCAGAAATGCCAAATAGTTGGGAGCTTAACTCCATATCGTCAGCCTGGAGTTCAACTCCATATCGTCAGCCTGGAGTCCCAACTCCATTTCATCAGCCTGGAGTTCAACTCTGTATCTGTAGGCTGGTCAGCCAACGCCGTCACAGTGATATGTTGTAACAGATGAAAGTTTGTGTTTGAAAGAGTGTGTAAGATAAAGGACAATCACATGTTAACAGAGTAATAATTGTATTATAATAAACAAAATTACACATCAGTAGACCATATTGGTTAACAGTTTTAATAAATCGTGAGCGAAACTTAGGTGGCTTACCATATTGGTTAACAGTTTTAACAAATTGGAGGCGAAACTTAAGTGGCTTACCATATTGGTTAACAGTTTTAACAAATTGGGGGCAAAACTTAAGTGACTTGTCATATTGGTTAACAGTTTTAACAAATTTGGGGTGAAACTTGAGTAGCTTGTCATATTGGTTAACAGTTTTAACAAATTGGGGCAAAACTTAAGTGGCTTATATTGGTTTACGGTTTGAACAAAATCGTAAGCAAAGCATGAGTGGCTTTAAGTGGGAGATTTATGTGTTGGGTCATATTTGTAGGCTGGGCTGGGACAAGGTTATTTCAGTTCCATACAACCTTCCAATTTAAAGGTTGGAATAGTTCAATATGAAATTTCAGAGATGAATGAGTTAACACAAGCAAATTTATCATGACATTAAATAATGGACTGATAATGAATTTCTCCTTATACAATGTACTGTATTTGACTTATTTACTATTCCTTGTATACATACAGCACTGGTAAATTAAATTACTTGTGCATGTGGTTACAGAAATGCAACGAGATAGACAATGTCTTCTTTGGTATACATTTCATTAAGAAATCTTTATCTAGATGTTAAAGACCAACGCTACTGTCCATACTCTGCATGCCTTAAGCTACTTCCAAGTGACATTTCCCTGTCCTTTCGTTTTTAATAACGATTTATCATAATGTAGATGTAGGCAATATGAAGCTTCTATCAGATTTAGAATGATTGGTAGACTTGAAAACTTGGGACAAGTCAGTCTATTTCTTCACTTTCACTTAAAATTTTGATGCAGGTCAGTGACAAAACGTACCTAATATCTGAAAATGGCGGTCTTTTAAATGCACTGTAGAACAGATGGCACCTATATTGTAAAGTTATATTCCCCTACTCAGTACTGATTGGAGGTGTAGGCTGTAAGTTGTTTGTTGTCTTTGTACCTCCCCTGATTCTGTAATACCTACTAGTCATACTAATCGGTCTAACCATCTCTGTGTGTTCCTTCTCTTTTGTTCACCTTTCATTTTATGTAACAGCATTCAGAGATCCACTCTACAGCAAACCTTGTGTATAGATATATATCTCATAGTAATGAGTATTGTTTTAGCACTGGATAGAGACTGCACTGCGGTTTTGTCCAGGGGTTACACTCACCGACACTATATACACCCCGTGTAGCGTTCAGGTGAGTGTAACCCCTGGATATCGAGGGTGAACGATGTTTACACATTTGAACAAGTGAGAATGAGGTGAAGTGTGGGATTCCATTTGTGTTTGAGTAGTTCCGTACTGAGCAGTTTAGATCTAGATTGGCTGTAAAGCAACAATTGTCAGTAACACAAGTATTTTATTTTCTAATTATGATATAAGTGACCTCATTTCCCTGTGCAATTTATTTTTAAATGTTTTGTTTTTGACTTGGTGCCTTGTGTGTCACAAATAAGTCATGAATGTAAAATGTTTGCGTAACAGAAACCTCCTTTAATATATGATTACTACGTATTCCAAGTTACCAAGATCAGGAATAATTTATGAATAGTGTCTGTAAAGGAGAAGAAAGTTCATTATATTACTACTTCCAAGTAACAAGGAAGAATTTTAATTTTAATTTGCATGTTATAGCATGCATCCTTCTTCTGAATCTGTATCACTGGTTTGAGAACTCACTAGAGTAAGTGTCTTCAGATCAGATCTCCAAATCACAACTGGTGGATTTCCTTGTTTATCCATGGTATAAACTTTATTTGCTGTATAAAGTAAGGTAAATAAATTAAGATATTATGATATTGTAAGATTATTTGTAAGTATGTGTGTGTGATTTTAAACCATTGCAGCAGGTGCTATATACACATTGATCACATTTATAAAACGTTACTTGAATCCTCACAGGCATTTGTGATTGTATTAATATCTGAGTTAACTCCCTTACGTCTTACTAAGTAATTTTTACAATTTATTGGCATTTTCTTTCTTTAAAAGAAATTCAACAACTTTTGTTGACCATTGTGATGTCATATAATCTGTGTTGCGGCATTTGTACGGAGTTAACTTAAGTTACACATGTCATGGTTTATGTACCCTTGTGTACGATTGTTCTTGGTGTGTCCTGTGACATTTTGTAGGAGACTTTCCCAATGTTTCTCTGTCAGTAATGTTTGAGTTTGTGATCTATATCCCCTGAAGTGATGTTTGTGTATACAATGTCATCTTAATCCCAGTGTCCAAGTCATTTTACTTTAATTAAGATCGCCCTAAAATGTACAGATATCATTTTCTACCCATGTCTTTCCTGGGTGGAGGGTTTGAATTATGGGTTATCTCCCTTGCCTACTCTACTACAGGTCAGTTTGTAATGATGCGTGTGTTATGTATGTTGTGATAGTTAAATTTGTGGTGATTTCATTGTGTACATCAATGTCCCTTCAGGGTTTTTGTCATACTGTAGTATTCAAGTTTTTTTTGTGATTAATTGATATTGGAAAGTATGAACTGATGAATGAATATATGGGAGATAAATGATATAGATATATTATTATATTAGAAGAAACATTTACGTAGTAGAGGTGGAAACAGACGGAAATATCTAGGCATGGGTCACTTGTGTAAGGACTGTAAGTGAGTAAACAAATTTGAGATATCTTCAATATAACCAACCATGTGCCGGTGTACTTGTAAGAATAATCTTGTACAGAGGACTAAGTGTATGACTACATGTGATTTTGGTGTGTAAATGTGAACAACTGAGGTTTCATAGATGACTTTATCATGAAATAATTTGGTTCAGGAAGTCATTTATACTTGGGAGAGAAAGATAATTGATTTTTAACTCGGCATGCATCTGTGCATGATCATCCTAATTATAATCTGCACCAATTAATATACATCTGCCAGTAAAAGTGAGCTCCAATATGTTAGGAATGGTCACCGTATTGTTGACAATACTGTATTCATAATGGTATGTGACAAGTCAAACCATTGCACAACTATGTGTCACATTATTTGCACCTGTAAAATTTCATAAAATTCTTGTCCAAAAGATAAATTTTCAATTGAATAATTTTTTTCTGTATTGAACGTACCTTATTTCACTTTCCTCAATGTAAGTTTTAAAATATCTATTTATGAATATATCACTAGAATGCAATTAAAAATTAAAATATTTGAAATGAATAATTTAATCAAGACAAGCATGTTCCGCTTGCAATCTACACAGTATGATGATTTGGAATGTGCCCAGTTCCTCCACGTGACAAAGCTCCAACTAATAGAAGTAATTTCACACAATGACGGTTCTTTTTGTTGTCCTAACCCACAGAAACATCATAGTTAGTCTCACGTGAAGGAACTGTAGGCCTCCAGAATGTAAGAATGGGATGAAGTGTTGTGTGCTTGTGTGTGATGTATAAAATATGGGTGTGTACATGTGTGTGTAGTGATTGTGTGATAGTATACAGATGACAGTATCGGTGTACATATCTAGTGTGGATCTAGGTGGGGGCACCCACGGCTCTCCTCTTCCCTTATATTTTTTCTGGGGGTATGCCCCCTACGTATACCCCTCCCATGAAATTTGCTGGTACAATGTACAGTGTATTGGGTTGCTGTTAGCATGGAAACAAATAAAATATTTATGATTTTGTATTCTGATGAAAAACTTCCATTTTCTACAAGCAATATTTTTGCATGAAGAGTGATATGGTGAAAATGTGTGTGCCCCCTATAGTGTATAAAAACCTAGATCTACATCTGTACATGACGGTATCTGTAACTAGTGTACTGAAGACATGTTCTCTAAGGTTTTGCTGTAAAAGTGAATGATGTGTAGATTTATAAATGTACAGATGTAAAATCATTGAGAACACTTGGAATGCTAGAGAGAGTGTTAAATACATTGTGTGGTATCCAACTTGTACAATAACTGTAAAAGGTATATAACACAGGAGAAACGATACTGCAGAATAATAAAAGTCACAATAAACACATACTGTCTTCTGTGTCTGTTTTTACACCAGTGATTTCTAGCTCTTTTCTGAGCATGACAGAAACGTAAACTCTTACCATTATCTTGACAGGAATTTTAAGTTTGATCGTATGATAATAATTATGATAATTATTCCATACTGGAATGAACATGCTGATGTATTGCGAAGGAAAACATGTCTCTGACTATGAAAAAAAGTAACTTTTCTTTATTTTCATCACATATGTTAAGAAAGTGGACCGAGTTGAAAAGAGAATTTATCAAAACTTGGTTTGGAGCATCGAAAAAGTGTGGGACCAATAGAGGAAATAGAAATATTTGAAACCTGACTTCCACACATCGTACATGTACCAGTAAAAGTATTACTGACATTTTTATCATGTCAGTGACATGCATACTCTAGATTTGATCGTCCTACTAGTATTGACGGTATGATATGTTTTTTTTTAAAAGGTATACTTGTTGGATTTTGGACATAACTTATGCCTTGGTGCGGTGTCTGTACGTCTGTCTAGGAGTCAGCCTTTCCTCAGATAACTTCTGAATAAGCAAGAGGCATATGGGTTGAGAATTACTCACAAATTGTTCAAATAAATGACCATTGCCTATTTTCAAGGTCACATGGGTCAAATGTTTTGACTCTTTCAAACAAATTCTACTGAATATCCAAGAAAGCTTAGGGTATTGATATTTGGCCAGTAACATACTAAATTCTTAAATTCATAAAAATAGAAAGGCCAAAGGGATGACCCTTGGTCATGCTGAAATGAAAGACTTTCATAAACGATGTCGCTATTGTTAACTGATAGATAACGTTCATTATAAATTCAAAATGTCACAACTTTGACTCTGCAGTACAAATTGGAAGTTTCCCGCTCAAATGTCAAAATTTTAGTTATCGAATGGAATCCGAGGAACTCCGAATGGTGACTTCCGGTTTACTTTATCTGGCGACGAAAGTTTGAGGACAGTTTTGAAATCAGCTGCCCTAGGTGATACAGACAGACTTGTCATGGTGATTTACTTTTATTTTATTAATTTAAGTTACGTATACTAGTATTGATATAGCATTTAGGTCTCACTAATTTATACAGAACGAAGAACTTTACAGATTTAGCAGACGAACATTTTTCGGTGAAAGTCGATTTTTATAGGGACACGCCCCCCGGAAAACGTAAACACAAACCACATTTGGCATACAGAGATTTCGGACTCTTTCTCGTTGAACACAAATGGTAATGGGCAATAATATTAGTGCTTTATTTATTTTAAGAATGTGGTTTCTTATTATTTTACTTGGAAAAAAATAAA
The DNA here is from genome assembly GCA_947623455.1 of Mimachlamys varia. NCBI lineage: Eukaryota > Metazoa > Mollusca > Bivalvia > Pectinida > Pectinidae > Mimachlamys > Mimachlamys varia. The sequence continues at coordinate 11,281,699 of OX392537.1, read as the reverse complement.
GGAGCTTAAATAATATATGTCATTGCCTGGCATTTTTAGGTCGCTAAAGAGATTGACATGTGATAAGTCAGGTGTGTTATTTTAATGAAGACGCCAGCCTTAATGCCATAAAATAAATTATGTTAATCTGAAAATAAACCTATTAAATTGCTGATTTAAAAGTTCAGTATATTTCAATCACGTAAAAAAATCGATTCTTGGTAACGGTATTTCAATATAACTTACCAAGACAATTTTGGGTGATTATTTCATCTTTAGGGGGCTTGATAAACATTAAAACATTCCACAAAGACATCGAAAAAAAATGCTTTAAAAGCAAGATTAGTGACAATATGATTTTGATATATATATATATGGAACATGTACAATGTAAGCTCCAAAGTAACCCTAGCCTGAGTTTCCTCTGACACACACCAAACATCCATCTGTCAAAATGTCTTAGTCTAGTGTTAGGACCAGAGGAAACTTGGGCTAAAGTAGGCTAGCCTATGCTACTATGAATTAACTTAGATCTCCAAGTCAGGGTTGCCAACCTCAAGAGTGGGAGATCTCCCACTGAGGGATTGTTCAGTGTGGGATATTTTGCGACATAAATTGGTGCAATCTGAACTCATTTTCATCATAATTAATAATTGGCAAGTATGTAAAACATCATCTACAATATTTGTGTAGGTTTTTTAAGAAGCAGATATTTTTTTCTGTAACACACACTTTGCATTGCTGTCAATATTCTTACTTTTGTTTACTGTTTTTGTTTGTTAGGAAGAGGTCACAGAGTCGGAGGCGGCACAGAACAACATCCATGTTAATGGCCCATTCCAGCCTCTGTACTCGGTACAAGTTCCGGATGCTGTAAAAAATGGAGAAATTCTTCAATTCAACATTAAAGTATTCAAGGTGAATAATAAATTATATTGGCAGCAAGAATAGCCGAAAAGTATCTGACTGATCATCCATCATCCAACAATAACAGCAATATATTTAGCAGATCAAAAACCTTTTGGACAGCACAAATAATGATATTTTATTGACCGATAAAACAATTTAGGTTCACTACTAACAAAATGAATTAATATAGTTTAATGGTATTATACTTCTGTGCCCATGTAATTGTTTTTTAAAGTTAACCCTATATTCTTATTGATCCCATTCTCAAAAGCATTTGAAAAAGTTCAATATACAGTGTAAGTGTGTGGTCTCCATTGGTTAAGCTATATTAAAAGTATACATACTTATTGGATGTTCACAGCCGGATACGGACGAGCCGATATGTACTGTATCCAGACAGTACGAGGATCTGGAGTGGCTTCAGCACTGTCTCATGACTGAGAATGCCATCAGTGGTATCATTGTAAGTTACTCTGGCTATAAAGCAACATTTCTATGTTTTCTCCACTGTGCTGTGTCCTGTGTGGCACAAACACTATTAACCTGATGGTAAATTGGTTCTTACAAAATGAACAGAAATTAAGATACATGTATATGTTTGTTTTTTTTATAAGTACAATGTATATGTTTTTTGTTCAAAACGTTTTATTGATCAAGATGCATACAATAGAAATCATAAACATATCCTAACAATTAACACCATTTACCATTACACGTACACATAGTCTTATATTCTTCAGTGCACACACATGTACATCCTTGACACGTACAACTATTTCATACTGCACACTCACATACATGTTTATCCAACATATTATAGAACTCTAAACATTATTTAGATAATCAAAATAAACTATCATTTATTAATCTAATACTTATTCAAACTGTAATTAAATATTAACCGAACATTTATCAAATATTAATTTAATAGTTATTATCAAATATCCGGCTATAACCGTTTCGGTTTTTATATCGGTTTCAAGAACAGGTATGGTGGAGTGGGCCGTCTGCCGTCTGATCAGAAGATATATGGTTCTATTGTCCCTTATTTCAAGTTGATTGTGTAAATTGACAATATTGACATTTGCTTTTATACCCCTACTAACACCAAAATTGTCAACTATTATTAATTATGTTTTTCCAATCTGAAATTTTTTCAGACTAATTATACCAATCAAAAGACCACTTATGATGTAAAGTTATTCAAATTTTGATGGAAGTTCCAAAATAGGTTCTATAATTGATGTTTGCTGCCTGATGGAACCTGAAACCATAAACAGCAGGGTTATTTTTACAGCTTAAATGGTGTGCTCCACTTTGTTAAACAGTTTGTTAATGAATAAAGATTTTCATCAATTTCCAGTTACCTCCCCTGCCCTCCAAACCAGAAACAGATGCAAAAGCAGCAGAGAAAAACACAAAGAAACAACTTGGAAGTTCCACCAATGTTCTCATGGCGGATGAGTTCCACGTTCACTGTCACAGTGTAGAAAAGTAGGTATATCAATACAATAGTCCAAATACATGTCAAATATATATAACCCAAATATTAAAACATTACCCCGAACGGTAATTTAATTCAGTGAAACCTCTCTATTAAGACCACCCATGGTCTGAATCAATGTGGTCTTAATACTGAGGTTGACCAGACGGAACTTGACCATCAAGAACCGTAACTCTGAGTGAAACCAATATATTTCATAAGTAAGATGTAAATGCACGTACACTTTTTCCAACAGATAACAACTTATAATTATGTAAAGAGGTAAATACATTTGGTGATAAAGTAAATAAATTAATCAATGAAAAAAGCTGCATATATGTACATCTCTTTAATGGTAGTGAGAGGGTCTTATAACTTTGATCACACTTTGTTCCCATGTGTTCCCTTTCCTTATACATTTGGTCACACTTTGTTCCTCTTTGTTCCCCTTCCTTATAACTTTGATCACACTTTGTTCCCATCTGTTCCCTTTCCTTATACGTTTGGTCACACTTTGTTCCCCTTCCTCATAACTTTGATCACATTTTGTTCCAATATGTTCCTTTTCCTTATGTGTTCAGTCACACTCTGTTCCTCTTTGTTCCCTTTTCTTATACATTTGGTCAAGCTTTGTCCCTTTTTGTTCCCTTTCTTTATCCTTTACAGAACTTGTCCTAATCTCATTCTCTCAACCTCCTAGATATCTGTTGTTGGTGCTGGAACATGAAGTTTTAGGCAAAGACAAGGAAACACTAAGCAATTTCCTATGTCAACAAGAGGTAGGTGATTCTAGTTTCTCTGTCAACAAGAGGTATGTGATTCTAGTGTCTCTGTCAACAAGAGGTACGTGATTCTAGTGACCCTGTCATTGGTAGATCGGTTGATTTATGGAGTTAAGTATGTTCACATCTCTGAATATCCATCTTATAAATATGTAGTCAACAAAGAGGATCTTACATGAGTGTCAATGTAAAAATGGAACTGTTCAGTCATGTCATAAAATATCTTATTCAGATGTTGATACGATTAATTTTTAAATGTCTAAGCTGAAGCTCAAGAATAAATTTACATTGAAATGTATGTAATATAACTAGAGTGTTTGATAAATACTGTGGTGTTTGTTTGAAGCCACCGATTCGGGCCAAGCTGAAGAGAGGGATTATGAGTCGACTGTCCTCGGTAGTAGAGGAGGCAAGGAAAGGCCAACACAGGGTAAGTATAACACTGATAGGTAGGACTGATGTTATACAGTGCACTCCTCTTTATATCATGTTGCATTTGTCAGACAAAAACATGATATTAACAGGAATGTGACATTAAGAGAAATATGTTTTCCCACTAAATCTAGTGCATTTCCAAACTCCATAACTAAAAGTAAGCTATTTAATGTACATATGAAGATGTTTCAATATATAGATAACATCATTTCAATTAAAAATCATTTTTTGGGATATTTGTTATTTTCTATGCAACATTTTGTACAAGTTGTATCTGAAATCAAAGGAAATTACATCTTTTTCTGGATATTTAAGTTGATTGGTAAAGAAAAACATGATATTAACAGGAATTCACCTCAAAATACATGATATTAACCAAATAAAATTACATAGATTATATAGAGAGAAAAATGGTTCTTGGGGAAAAACATGATATAAAGAGGAATGTGATATAAACAGGAGTGATATTAAGTGGAGTCCACTGTATATAGATTTAGATGTGAATACCACACTTTTACAGCAATAAACCCAAGTAGCTAATACAACATTTCTGACTCAAAGTTGATTAGGGAGTCTCTGACTCAAAGTGGGTTATGAGTGTCTCTGACTCGTAGTGGGTTAGGAGCCGGTGTCTTTGACTCAAAATGGGTTACAGATTAGGAGTGGGATGGTATATGGTGAATAATGGTTGGCTTATTACTCATAAGCTTAATGCTGACATATCTTTTTTTCCTCTGTAAATACTAATTTATATGCAGTCTGTGTTTAAAAGGAAGAGAAAGAAATATATATAGGTTTTGGTAAATTGATCAAGTCTATAATGACAGTATCAACTTGTTTCTACAGGACATAGACGAATATTTCCACAAACAGAGGGAGTGGAGTATAGAATATTCCAAGGCAGCAAAGGAAGCGTCACAGGTATGTTTTATATCTATACCAGAACTGGGGGAGGAGAAGGGAGGGTGGGTCACAGGTATGTTGTATGTCTGGACCAGAACTTAGTGGGGGTGGAGAATGTCACAAGTATGTAGTATGTCTGGACCAGAACTGGGCAAGGAGAAGGGAGGGTGGGTCACAGGTATGTTGTATGTCTGGACCAGAACTGGGCAAGGAGAATGGAGGGTGGGTCACAGGTATGTTGTATGTCTGGACCAGAACTGGGCGAGGAGAGGGGAGGGTGGGTCACTGGTATGTTGTATGTCTGGACCAGAACATAGGGAGGAGAGGGGAGGGTGGGTCACAGGTATGTTGTATGTCTGGACCAGAACATAGGGAGGAGAGGGGAGGGTGGGTCACAGGTATGTTATATGTCTGGACCAGAACATAGGGAGGAGTGGGGAGGGTGGGTCACAGGTATGTTGTATGTCTAGACCAGAACTGGAGGAGAGGGGAGGGTGGGTCACAGATATGTTGTATGTCTGGACCAGAACTGGGGGAGGAGAGGGGAGGGTGGGTCACAGGTATGTTGTATGTCTGGACCAGAACTGGGGGAGGAGTGGGGAGGGTGGGTCACAGGTATGTTGTATGTCTGGACCAGAACTGGGGGAGGAGAGGGGAGGGTGGGTCACAGGTATGTAGTATGTCTGGACCAGAACTCAGGGAGGAGAGGGGAGGGTGGGTCACAGGTATGTTATATGTCTGGACCAGAACTGGGGGAGGAGAGGGGAGGGTGGGTCATAGGTATGTAGTATGTCTGGACCAGAACTGGGGGAGGAGAGGGGAGGGTGGGTCACAGGTATGTAGTATGTCTGGACCAGAACTGGGGGAGGAGAGGGGAGGGTGGGTCACAGGTATGTTGTATGTCTGGACCAGAACTGGGGGAGGAGTGGGGAGGGTGGGTCACAGGTATGTTGTATGTCTGGACCAGAACTCAGGGAGGAGAGGGGAGGGTGGGTCACTGGTATGTTGTATGTCTGGACCAGAACTCAGGGAGGAGAGGGGAGGGTGGGTCACAGGTATGTTGTATGTTTGGACCAGAACTGGGGGAGGAGGGGGGGGGAAGAATTTCACAGGTCACAGGTATGTTGTATGTCTGGACCAGAACTGGGGGAGGAGAGGGGAGGGTGGGTCACAGGTATGTAGTATGTCTGGACCAGAACTGGGGGAGGAGAGGGGAGGGTGGGTCACAGGTATGTTGTATGTCTGGACCAGAACTCAGGGAGGAGAGGGGAGGGTGGGTCACAGGTATGTTGTATGTCTGGACCAGAACTGGGGGAGGAGAGGGGAGGGTGGGTCACAGGTATGTTGTATGTCTGGACCAGAACTGGGTGAGGAGAGGGGAGGGTGGGTCACAGATATGTTGTATGTCTGGACCAGAACTGGGTGAGGAGTGGGGAGGGTGGGTCACAGGTATGTTGTATGTCTGGACCAGAACTGGGGAGGAGAGGGGAGGGTGGGTCACAGGTATGTTATATGTCTGGACCAGAACATAGGGAGGAGAGGGGAGGATAGGTCACAGGTATGTTGTATGTCTGGACCAGAACTCAGGGAGGAGAGGGGAGGGTGGGTCACAGGTATGTTGTATGTCTGGACCAAAACTGGGGGAGGAGTGGGGAGGGTGGGTCACAGGTATGTAGTATGTCTGGACCAGAACTCAGGGAGGAGGGGAGGGTGGGTCACAGGTATGTTGTATGTCTGGACCAGAACTGGGGGAGGAGGGGGGGGGAGAATTTCACAGGTCACAGGTATGTAGTATGTCTGGACCAGAACTGGGGGAGGAGTGGGGAGGGTGGGTCACATGTATGTTGTATGTCTGGACCAGAACTGGGGGAGGAGAGGGTGGGTCACAGGTATGTTGTATGTCTGGACCAGAACTGGGGGAGGAGTGGGGAGGGTGGGTCACAGGTATGTAGTATGTCTGGACCAGAACTCAGGGAGGAGAGGGGAGGGTAGGTCACAGGTATGTTGTATGTCTGGACCAGAACTCAGGGAGGAGAGGGGAGGGTGGGTCACAGGTATGTAGTATGTCTGGACCAGAACTCAGGGAGGAGAGGGGAGGATGGGTCACAGGTATGTTGTATGTCTGGACTAGAACTGGGTGAGGAGTGGGGAGGGTGTGTCACAGATATGTTGTATGTCTGGACCAGAACTGGGGGAGGAGAGGAGAGGGTGGGTCACAGGTATGTTGTATGTCTGGACCAGAACTGGGTGAGGAGTGGGGAGGGTGGGTCACAGGTATGTAGTATGTCTGGACCAGAACTCAGGGAGGACAGGGGAGGGTAGGTCACAGGTATGTTGTATGTCTGGACCAGAACTGGGGGAGGAGAGGAGAGGGTGGGTCACAGGTATGTAGTATGTCTGGACCAGAACTCAGGGAGGAGAGGGGAGGGTAGGTCACAGGTATGTTTTATGTCTGGACCAGAACTCAGGGAGGAGAGGGGAGGATAGGTCACAGGTATGTTGTATGTCTGGACCAGAACTCAGGGAGGAGAGGGGAGGGTGGGTCACAGGTATGTTGTATGTCTGGACCAAAACTGGGGGAGGAGTGGGGAGGGTGGGTCACAGGTATGTTGTATGTCTGGACCAGAACTCAGGGAGGAGGGGAGGGTGGGTCACAGGTATGTTGTATGTCTGGACCAGAACTGGGGGAGGAGGGGGGGGGGGGGGGGAGAATTTCACAGGTCACAGGTATGTAGTATGTCTGGACCAGAACTGGGGGAGGAGTGGGGAGGGTGGGTCACATGTATGTTGTATGTCTGGACCAGAACTCAGGGAGGAGGGGAGGGTGGGTCACAGGTATGTTGTATGTCTGGACCAGAACTCAGGGAGGAGAGGGGAGGGTGGGTCACAGGTATGTAGTATGTCTGGACCAGAACTCAGGGAGGAGAGGGGAGGATGGGTCACAGGTATGTTGTATGTCTGGACCAGAACTGGGTGAGGAGTGGGGAGGGTGGGTCACAGATATGTTGTATGTCTGGACCAGAACTGGGGGAGGAGAGGGGAGGGTGGGTCACAGGTATGTTGTATGTCTGGACCAGAACTGGGGGAGGAGTGGGGAGGGTGGGTCACAGGTATGTAGTATGTCTGGACCAGAACTCAGGGAGGACAGGGGAGGGTAGGTCACAGGTATGTTGTATGTCTGGACCAGAACTGGGGGAGGAGAGGAGAGGGTGGGTCACAGGTATGTAGTATGTCTGGACCAGAACTCGGGGAGGAGAGGGGAGGGTAGGTCACAGGTATGTTGTATGTCTGGACCAGAACTCAGGGAGGAGAGGGGAGGGTGGGTCACTGGTATGTTGTATGTCTGGACCAGAACTGGAGGAGAGGGGAGGGTGGGTCACAGGTATGTAGTATGTCTGGACCAGAACTGGGGGAGGAGAGGGGAGGATGGGTCACAGGTATGTTGTATGTCTGGACCAGAACTGGGTGAGGAGAGGGGAGGGTGGGTCACAGATATGTTGTATGTCTGGACCAGAACTGGGTGAGGAGTGGGGAGGGTGGGTCACAGGTATGTTGTATGTCTGGACCAGAACTGGGGAGGAGAGGGGAGGGTGGGTCACAGGTATGTTATATGTCTGGACCAGAACTGGGGGAGGAGTGGGGAGGGTGGGTCACAGGTATGTAGTATGTCTGGACCAGAACTCAGGGAGGAGAGGGGAGGGTAGGTCACAGATATGTTGTATGTCTGGACCAGAACTCAGGGAGGAGAGGGGAGGGTGGGTCACAGGTATGTAGTATGTCTGGACCAGAACTCAGGGAGGAGAGGGGAGGGTGGGTCACAGGTATGTTGTATGTCTGGACCAGAACATAGGGAGGAGAGGGGAGGGTGGGTCACAGGTATGTTGTATGTCTGGACCAGAACTGGGGGAGGAGTGGGGAGGGTGGGTCACAGGTATGTAGTATGTCTGGACCAGAACTCAAGGAGGAGAGGGGAGGGTAGGTCACAGGTATGTTGTATGTCTGGACCAGAACTCAGGGAGGAGAGGGTGGGTCACAGGTATGTAGTATGTCTGGACCAGAACTCAGGGAGGAGAGGGGAGGGTAGGTCACAGGTATGTTGTATGTCTGGACCAGAACTCAGGGAGGAGAGGGGAGGGTGGGTCACTGGTATGTTGTATGTCTGGACCAGAACTGGAGGAGAGGGGAGGGTGGGTCACAGGTATGTTGTATGTCTGGACCAGAACTGGGGGAGGAGAGGGGAGGATGGGTCACAGGTATGTTGTATGTCTGGACCAGAACTGGGTGAGGAGAGGGGAGGGTGGGTCACAGATATGTTGTATGTCTGGACCAGAACTGGGTGAGGAGTGGGGAGGGTGGGTCACAGGTATGTTGTATGTCTGGACCAGAACTGGGGAGGAGAGGGGAGGGTGGGTCACAGGTATGTTATATGTCTGGACCAGAACATAGGGAGGAGAGGGGAGGATAGGTCACAGGTATGTTATATGTCTGGACCAGAACTCAGGGAGGAGAGGGGAGGGTGGGTCACAGGTATGTTATATGTCTGGACCAGAACTTGGGAGGAGAGGGGAGGGTGGGTCACAGGTATGTTATATGTCTGGACCAGAACTGGGGAGGAGAGGGGAGGGTGGGTCACAGGTATGTTATATGTCTGGACCAGAACTGGGGGAGGAGTGGGGAGGGTGGGTCACAGGTATGTAGTATGTCTGGACCAGAACTGGGGGAGGAGAGGGGAGGGTGGGTCACAGGTATGTTGTATGTCTGGACCAGAACTCAGGGAGGAGAGGGGAGGGTGGGTCACAGGTATGTAGTATGTCTGGACCAGAACTCAGGGAGGAGTGGGGAGGGTGGGTCACAGGTATGTAATATGTCTGGACCAGAACTGGGGGAGGAGAGGGGAGGGTGGGTCACAGGTATGTTATATGTCTGGACCAGAACTGGGGGAGGAGTGGGGAGGGTGGGTCACAGGTATGTTGTATGTCTGGACCAGAACTCAGGGAGGAGAGGGGAGGGTGGGTCACAGGTATGTAGTATGTCTGGACCAGAACTCAGGGAGGAGAGGGGAGGGTGGGTCACAGGTATGTAGTATCTGGACCAGAACTGGGGGAGGAGAGGGGAGGGTGGGTCACAGGTATGTTATATGTCTGGACCAGAACTGGGGGAGGAGTGGGGAGGGTGGGTCACAGGTATGTTATATGTCTGGACCAGAACTGGGGGAGGAGTGGGGCGGGTGGGTCACAGGTATGTTATATGTCTGGACCAGAACTGGGGAGGTTGGGGGGGGGGGGGGGGGGGGTGAGAAGAATATCACAGGTATGTTGTATGTCTGTACCAGAACTTAGGGGGGGGGAAGTCACAGGTATGTTTGTATGTGTCTGGAACTCATCGGAGGGGGGTTAATCAGGACTAAATCTTACACTAAGGATTGTTGATTTGTTTTTATATAAGGTACACTAGATACATGATGAAATACTAATCACCCAATTACTTCGCAGTTGAATTGTTCAGATCTTAATGTCATTTGCACACACATGTCAGTAATAATCAGGTATTCAGGAAAATGACTTTAATTAGCACATTTTCAAGAGCATTGGACCGTTATTAATCATCAAATATTGTACACAAGTACATCTTGGAGAGACAGAATGTTAGGAACTAAGAATGAGGCCACCCTGGCATTAGTAATAATGTCGTTTGACTTGCTTTATGATAGAGTTAGACTTTGATACTTCCACATAACCTAGCCGTAACACTAGGGGCATCAACAATGACTTACACTACTCTTAACATTGTAACATGATAGTTATGTATGACTTTTATAGAAACTATTCCCATTGTATAGTACCTTCTTTCTTTTTTTGCAGAATTTCAACCGAATGTTAATAGCACAGATGAGTAAGTGTTACTGTGACTTATAATTGGTCTGGGTTGATAAGTGTAATAGAATGAGGAAAAATGATGAATATAGTGCCCTCGCTAGGGCTTGAACCATGATCCTTGACTCTCCAGCCTGATGCTCTATCACTGAGCTAATTGGATATTCCCTACAGCTCATGCTTGTAAGACAACCTAATTGTCATGGAAACCCAAGTATTATCTCATCTTTGTGAGGCCTTGTAGGAATTGGTGACAATACTTTGTGGGAGGAAGGATAAATTTAATGTAACTTGACTGGTTTAACCTCTTGGACTAAGTACTTAATTTGATTTGAGAGTTCGTGTAGAGTTCAGAGGTCCTGGGTTTGAATCCATGTCTGTTACAGAGTTGGTGTAGAGCTCAGAGGTCCTGGGTTTGAATCCATGTCTGTTACAGAGTTTTTGTAGAGCTCAGAGGTTCTGGGTTGGAGTCCTGGTCTGTTACAGAGTTGCTGTAGAGCTCAGAGGTTCTGGGTTTGAATCCTGGTCCGTTACAGTGTTGGTGTAGATCTCAGAGGTCCTGGGTTTGAATCCAGGTCTGTTACAGAGTTGGTGTAGAGCTCAGAGGTTCTGGGTTTGAATCCAGGTCTGTTACAGAGTTGGTGTAGAGCTCAGAGGTTCTGGGTTGGAGTCCTGGTCTGTTACAGAGTTGGTGTAGAATTCAGAGGTTCTGGGTTTGAATCCAGGTCTGTTACTGGGTTTGAATCCTGGTCTGTTACAGAGTTGGTGTAGAGCTCAGAGGTTCTGGGTTTGAATCCAGGTCTGTTACAGAGTTGGTGTAGAGCTCAGAGGTTCTGGGTTTGAATCCTGGTCTGTTACAGAGTTGGTGTAGAGCTCAGAGGTTCTGGGTTTGAATCCAGGTCTGTTACAGAATTGGTGTAGAGCTCAGAGGTTCTGGGTTTGAATCCTGGTCTGTTACAGAGTTGGTGTAGAGCTCAGAGGTCCTAGGTTTGAATCCTGGTTTGTTACAGAGTTGGTGTAGAGCTCAGAGGTTCTGGGTTTGAATCCTGGTCTGTTACAGTGTTAGTGTAGAGCTCAGAGGTTCTGGGTTTGAATCCTGGTCTGTTACAGAGTTGGTGTAGAGCTCAGAGGTTCTGGGTTTGAATCCTGGTCTGTTACAGTGTTGGTGTAGAGCTCCGGTTCTGGGTTTGAATCCTGGTCTGTTCCACAATATTTATCAAACTTTGGAATAAACAACATTATTATGAACTTGATAATTTTTATGTCCTTATAATCCATTATTTATAACATGTGCTATTTCCCTGTCCTCTAAAAACACTCTCTATATACAATAAAAACTTCGCTTACTTGAACCTAGTTTACTCGAATACCCCTCATTCGTTGAACAGGTCATTTGGTTCCGACTGAGTTTCAATATATATCCAACCCACCTCAGATTACTCTGGCTCAAATACCATGTATTCCTCGAAGTATTGATCAGGTCCCTACTAGTTCCAGTAAGTGTTTTTTTTAAACTGTAGATGATTTTACTATATGCCTTAAAAAATACACTTCATTTCAGACAACATATTCCCCATGATCATCTTAAACTTTTTGCCTATTCAGGATTGGCTGGTTGCTATGGACATCTGGCCACTGCCATGTCGGCCATGGATGTGTACCGAGACACAACCTCTGTACAGATGAACATGTGAGTTAAATGTCTTAAACATCGACCCCGGAAACTTCATAATGAACTGTTTCAACCTGATACTATGCCCTGATTAAGACATCCATTTAACAAGCAATCTAAGGGTTCATGACCTCTGTCTATCATATATGATATTTGATTTAATAAGGAGTTACATTTCAATGTACATCAAATTAATCTTCATGCTAATTTTGTGAGTGGTTTATACCCATATATTTACATTTACGCTGCAACCCACTATATGGACATTACCAGTAAAAATGCCTTTCATACAAGTATGAAAGCAATGGTTCTCGTGACATAGCACGTGGTTTAATTCTGATGTCATAGATCAAGCTTGTTCAGTGAGAGTCTTTTCGCGCCGCTTCGAATAACATGGAGATTGCCCTAGCGTCAAATGCTCAAATGACTCGTCATTATCATTGGCGCCAAATTTATTCAAGCTGGGCTGTTCCACCAATGTCGTTTTAATTACAACGCCTATAGAAGCGCAGCTAATAAACTAATTATTTGGAAAAAATATAAATGGAATTCAGTATCTGTGTATATGTATAATGTAAATATATGGATTGAAAGTCATTTTCTTAACTGTCATAGTGCTATGAAGGTCAGCCGTTACATTCATATTTAGCATGAAACCCTAGCGGGCTTCATTCAATATGGATGTAACGGCTGACCTTTCATAGCACTATTTTAATTTTTACCTTTGACCTCAGAAATTCCCAGCAACTTAACTCATTCACCTTTACAGACACAATTGAAAGCTTTCGAATCAAAGGTTGAAACAGTTCATTATGAAGTTCAACCACTTACCACAGAGAAAGGTCAAATATATTTGATCTTTCTCTGTGATAAGTGGTTGAATATTGCACCAGATGTTGCAAAAGTGTTCCGAACTTGCCATCATTGCATGATTAACAATTATTCACTGAAGTTTATTAGATATTTTCCATGGATAGATCTCATTTTTAAAAAAAAAACATGTACCAGTATGCATAAATGGAATACCTGGTACATGGTATGCTGAACCTATTTTAAGAAAATTTTGTTTGTGCATATTTGTGTATAAAACTGTATTTTGGTTTTATTCAGGTTACTCTCAAAAACAGCGGAAGGAATGGAGGATGCTAAGGTGACATATAGATTTTTTTTTTTTTTTTGTATCCTCAAATTATAGAAACATTCCTTTTTTGTCTTCAGTGGTTGAATAACTCTTGAAATTCATATTCTTTCAATGCCAAAAGTAAGTCATTCTCAACTTTGCTAGTTCTTTTGAAAAAGTTTTTATGCAATATATGTATGACATGCGTAACTATACCTGATCATTGCGAACTGTTTCAGCGTGGTATGGAGGTGTTATGTGCCAATGATGAGAGGACCCTAATGCGTCTTTTGGACATCTATGATCGTTACATGGACTCAGTCAAGGTACATGTACATAGCTTAAATTTTTATTTGACATGATATCATTATTTCAAACTCCTATAACTTCAGGACCCTGTTGAATTCAAAGTGTTTCGTCAGATCCAGCCAATCTCCCCGAGATATTGAGGTTCGACCGTAGAACCTCTCAATGTCGGTAAATAATGTTAAGTGAGAAATTTCCACCTCAATATTTTAAATGTACAATGATAGACAAATTCCTTTAGATATTTATCATTTATGTTTTTCCACGGTCCCAGAGATATTGAGGTTCGATCATAGAACCTCTCAATGTCTGTAAATAATTTTAAGTGAGTAATTTTCACCTCAATATTTTAAACGTACAATGATGGATAGATTCGTTTAGATATTTATACAGTGTATATCTGATGAAGACAGTTTGTCTGGATTATCAAGAAATTTCAGATGTCATGGTCTAGTGTATGATTACTGGTAGTGATTTTGCATGTCTATATGTAAAATAACTTACTAAGTCCCGAAACGAAATGGCGACTTATTGGTTTTACTCCATTTCTTATTATTTTTATTCTTCTATCGCAGTAAATGGTGTCTGATTTTTATGAAACTTGGTATGTATCTGTATTTTAGCACCTCAAACAATCTGCAGGTGTTTAGGGGGACTTCAGTAATTATGGTCCCTCATTACAATTAGCACTTATTATATACACAATTGTACATGTTTTTGAAAACAAATCAGATTGAAATGATGCATACATACATTTTACAAATTGCTGAGGTAAAAAAGTAAAAAGCTTTTTGGTTTTCAGGAAACCTCCCATTTTGGAAGTTTTAATTGAAGTCTATTTTCCCTTTTTGAGAATTCGTCCCCATCAGGTTTGAAACCCACTCTAAATTGGTTCTGGAGACCAACACAATCGATCATGAGAGATAGAATTCTTGTGCTGTATGTCAATATATCATATATGAAAACCACAGACAACATTAAACGGTTGTTTATTTGATGTTTATTTGTAGGAAATGCTGTTCAGGAGGACCAGCCTATTGGTGACCTTTGAAGATGCCACAAAAGCATTAGAAAAGGCCAAACCAGCCAAAAAGGCTGCAGTGAGTAGATAACTTTAAGCTAGGGAAAGTTATTCACCTGGACTGTGTTTTATTCAAGCACAGCTAGGTTAAACTTTAACAGTTGGAACTTAATGCTACTGCTCCTACAAAGACATTGTTACTGTAGCTAATCCCAGGACACAGTACTAGTACTGTAGCTAGTCCTACGACACAGTACTGTAGCTAATCCTAGGACACCTGTACTGTAGGTAATCCTAGGACACCTGTACTGTAGGTAATCCTAGGACACCTGTACTGTAGCTAATCCTAGGACACCTGTACTGTAGCTAATCCTAGGACACTTGTACTGTAGCTAATCCTAGGACATTTGTACTGTAGCTAATCCAAGGACATTTGTACTGTAGCTAATCCTAGGACATTTGTACTGTAGCTAATCCTAGGACACCTGTACTGTAGCTAATCCTAGGACATTTGTACTGTAGCTAATCCTAGGACATTTGTACTGTAGCTAATCCTAGGACACCTGTACTGTAGCTAATCCTAGGACATTTGTACTGTAGCTAATCCTAGGACATCTGTACTGTAGCTAATCCTAGGACACCTGTACTGTAGCTAATCCTAGGACACCTGTACTGTAGTTAATCCTAGGACACCTGTACTCTAGCTAATCCTAGGACACCTGTACTGTAGGTAATCCTAGGACATTTGTACTGTAGTTAATCCTAGGACATCTGTACTGTAGCTAATCCTAGGACATTTGTACTGTAGCTAATCCTAGGACACCTGTACTGTAGCTAATCCTAGGACATCTGTACTGTAGCTAATCCTAGGACACCTGTACTGTAGCTTATCCAAGGACATTTGTACTGTAGCTAATCCAAGGACATTTGTACTGTAGGTAATCCTAGGACACCTGTACTGTAGCTTATCCAAGGACATTTGTACTGTAGGTAATCCTAGGACACCTGTACTGTAGCTAATCCTAAGACACATGTACTGTAGGTAATCCTTGGACATTTGTACTGTAGCTAATCCTAGGACATCTGTACTGTAGCCAATCCAAGGACATTTGTACTGTAGCTAATCCAAGGACATTTGTACTGTAGGTAATCCTAGGACATTTGAACTGTAGGTAATCCAAGGACATTTATACTGTAGCTAATCCAAGGACATTTGTACTGTAGGTAATCCAAGGACATTTATACTGTAGCTAATCCAAGGACATTTGTACTGTAGCCAATCCAAGGGCATTTGTACTGTAGCTAATCCAAGGACATTTGTACTGTAGCTAATCCTAGGACATTTGTACTGTAGCTAATCCAAGGACATTTGTACTGTAGGTAATCCTAGGACATTTGTACTGTAGGTAATCCAAGGACATTTGTACCGTAGCTTATCCAAGGACATCTGTACTGTAGCTAATCCTAGGACATCTACTGTTTGCTACAGTGTTCTTTTGAGATCGCATTGTAGCCTATATGTACGTCATACTGCGGTACAGTTGGTTGGCTAAAGTAGAAGACTAGTACTGTAAACCAACTATTTTTTGTGGCGACTTCATTTCGCGTTTTCATTTGAAACGACTATTTCGCTGCAATTTACTTTCGCGATTTATACGGTCATAAATGCTATCTACAGTACAGTACAGTATTCCTTCAGTTAGCATAACTGATTTAAACTATTTCGCAGCGATTAATTTTTCGCGAATTTCATTCCCCCGCAATATACGCCAAAATTAATCGCACGCGAAAATAAGTTGGTTTACAGTAGGTCATATGTGATATTGCTAATTCTCCTTGTATAATATTATATACATCAACAGTCACTTGTAATTTTCTTTGGAGAATTTGTAAACTACATAGCATTCTATATAATATTATATAAGTGTTTTATATCATTATTACTATCATTATATTTTAGCATAAGTTATGATATCAGCAATAAAGCCGAGGTGAATTGATAAGTTCTTTTCTATTTCTATTTAGGCAGAAGAAGCTTTAACGTCGTCTAAAAAGGCCTACGAGTCCTGTTCAGAAGTTGCTAAGAAAGAGGTAATGTGATTCCCCTAAGCACACCTTAACTGACATATCCACATTGATTGAAGTAGGCTATTTTATCTCAACTTTAACTTTGATCTTTCTTGCTGAATAGAAAAATCTAGAACATATGGAATTCACATAGAATTAATATAGTAATCATCCTCGATATTCAAGGTTGATGCTCACCGCCTACGCTTTCTACACCCCTGGAATATGTCATGGTAAAACTGAAGGCTCAGTTTGCGCCACCTTGTTGATGAGACAAGGAGACTGATTCAACCCTTTGATGTACATCAAAAGAATCTTTTGATCACATAATGTTAAAATTGACAGAATTTGAAATCGGTTGCAGTTCCTTTGAAATCTTAAGAAGAAGTAAGACAGGCATCAGCCTTGCGATTGGTCAGGGTTTTTTTTCAACTGAGCGTGCCTTCAGTTTTGCCATCAGATTTTCCACAGTTGTAGAGAGCTAAGGTGAGCGAAACCCCTGGATATAGAGGATGCATATTACCTGACTGGTAGAAAAAATGATAAGTATTCTGGTTTTTACTTTTTCATCTTTGAAATGAAAAATGTTGAAAAACAAAATTATATGCATTCTTAAATGATTTTTTAAAATTTTTGTTCGCAGTTGAAGTCCTTTACACAGAAGAGAATTATTTCATTTGAAGGCGGATTGTCTACGTTTGCTGAGTCCCAGATCAAAACAGCACGAGACACGTATACTTTATTAGTCCGAACACTGAAAGCTGTGAAAGAGATGGACATATGAAACTGATTTATCAGGAACTTGTGTATTACTGAGCCAGTTAATACTGAATTATCTGGAACTTGTGTATTACTGAGCCAGTTAATACTGAGTTATCAGGAACTTGTGTATTACTGAGCCAGTTAATACTGAGTTATCAGGAACTTGTGTATTACTGAGCCAGTTAATACTGAGTTATCAGGAACTTGTGTATTACTGAGCCAGTTAATACTAAGTTATCAGGAACTTGTGTATTACTGAGCCAGTTAATACTGAGTTATCAGGAACTTGTGTATTACTGAGCCAGTTAATACTGAGTTATCAGGAACTTGTGTATGACTGAGCCAGTTAATACTGAGTTATCAGGAACTTGTGTATTACTGAGCCAGTTAATACTGAGTTATCAGGAACTTGTGTATGACTGAGCCAGTTAATGCCTTCACCACTTGCCAAAATGACTTAAGTGTCCTGATGACTTCTCTCATACTCATTGATGTATTTTGTATTAATTTTGAAATCAATTTTTTTGTCACAAAGATGAAGCAGCACTAACAATATAAAAAAATTGGTTGCCTTATTATATCATTATTGAAAGGTGCTTTACAAATTGTCTTTGACAGGATATCACTTAATTAGAAATATTATATTTATCTGACAATATACCATATGTTTGGTAATAAGCCCCACTCAAATATACAAATACCATATCTATCCGACAATAAGCCCATGCCTAGTAAAAAGCCCACCAATATATAAAGAAGTTTAGTAGAAATGCTAAGAAATGTGTGTTATTTTGTCTTCATGTAAAAAGTCCCACCCCTCTATTTTGAGTCAGAGATTAAATGTGTCTGCCCCTCCGCCCGGGGCTTATTGGTGGATAAATATTGTGTATAGAAGTTGTTTTATATTCTACCTAATAAGGGCTCCTTCCCCTATCAGCACACTCACCTTTTTTTAAGGAAAAGAGGATGCACTAATTAAAATTTATTAATAACTTTCTTACTTCACTTATCTGACAATACAATATCTTCAGTCTTCATAACGGTATGAACAGTAAAAACCCACTTACTAGAATTCATGGGGACCTAGCTATTCAATAATTGAAGTAATACGTAGTATTTGAGTAATCCAAGGTTGGTTGAATATGTATGCACTCGGTCGGGACCTTACAAAATGTTCGATGAATGAGGAGTATTCGAGTAAACCGGGTTCGAGTTAGTGGGGTTTTACTGTAAATGACCCAAAAAAAAAGTGTTTCTAACCAGAATTTACATTTTTAATCACACTCCATTTGGGAGATCACTGTGTACTTATTAGGTCAATACAGTATCTGGTAACACAGTATGTTGTTACGCACATTGTTTTAATTAGAATATATAATAGAAAATATATTTCACATTGTGCAATAAAAATCAAATTGTTAAAGCATTGTTTTTTTATCAGGAAGTTTACTGAAAGTGTACGTCATATTATAGTGCAGTTTAAATTAAAATGTTCTTGCAATGTACTCAAAATCATTTTATCAAAACATTATTTTTGTCCAGAAATAAGACCAACTATTTTACCTGGTACTGTTAAAATCAAACTTTTTACAATATTGTGTTTTGATAAGATATATGTTGAATCTGAATTTCAAACAGTGCAATACAAATTTAATATAATGTTTTAGCTAAGAGGATCCTTTTAGTGATGATAATGGGAACAGAACCTCTGAATAACCCTTAAAACGAGATTATATGAGTTTTTTTTTTTTTAATTTTATTACTTAAATTCTGTTTATCTTCAGATATTTTAACCTAAGCACAAATTCATTTCAGATGGCTTTCAATCAGGTCTCATTTAGCTCTGAAAAATATTATTTGTGTTTATTGTATGGTTGCTGTCTAGAATCCATGATAAATTGTGTTTATATATCATGTCAAGTATTTCAAATTACTGCATATTATCTGCCAAAATAGTTACACATTGAATGTTTCAAAGTAGATCATACTATCATGGTAAAACATCCATGGATGTTTTTCATTATTTTACAAATACACATTATTTTCTGTTTGTGTATATAGAATAGAAGCTGTGACAAAGGAGTTCAACAAGTAATGGTTTCTATTGACTAGTGGTTTCTATGTTGGAGTTCAGAGATCAGTGGTTGCTATGTAGGAGTTCAGAGATCAGTGATTGCTATGTAGGAGTTCAGAGACCAGTGGTTGCTATATAGGATTTAAGAGACCAGTGGTTGCTATGTAGGAGTTCAGAGACCAGTGGTTGCTATATAGGATTTAAGAGACCAGTGGTTTCTATGTAGGAGTTCAGAGATCAGTGGTTTCTATGTAGGAGTTCAGAGATCAGTGGTTGCGATGTAGGAGTTCAGAGACCAGTGGTTGCTATGTAGGAGTTCAGAAGCCAGTGGTTGCTATGTAGGATTTAAGAGACCAGTGGTTGCTATGTAGGAGTTCAGAGACCAGTGGTTGCTATGTAGGAGTTCAGAGATCAGTGGTTTCTTTGTATGAGACCACTGGCTGATATGTTTAGGCGTTAAGTGAGCAGTGGTAGCAATGGAAAGAATCTGTGAATGATGGTTGCTATAGAGAGTTTATAGACCAGTGGTTGCTATATTAGATTTCATTGAAGAGTGGTTGTTATGTAGGAGTTCATTGAACAGTGGTTGCTATAAAGGATTTCATTGAAGAGTGGTTGCTATGTAGGAGTTCATTGAACATTGATTGCTATAAAGGATGTCATTGACAGTGGTTGCTATGTAGGAGTTCATTGAAAAGTGGTTGCTATGTAAGAGGTTATTGAACTTTCATTAGGATTTTAATGAGCAGTGATTGCTACATAGAAATTCAGGTAAATATTGTTGCCATATAAATGGTTATTGAAAAGTGCTAGGTTGTTGTACAAAAGCTCATTGATTAAACAGTGCTTGCTATGTAAAATCTTAGTTAGCAATGGTTGCAACATATGAGATCACCTAGAAGTGGTTGAGTGAATAGTGATCACTGTAAAGGAGTTAAGCAAATAGCGATTACTATTTATATACAGGAAATCCATTGGCAGTGCTTGCTATAAAGGGAGTTCAGTGAATCATGGTTGCTACTGGAGTTAACTGAATTAATGTTCAAAAGTTCTGTATTTTCAGTATTATAGACCAATTATCTCCCTGTTCCGGATTCAACAGTTCAATTGGTGATCAAACCATCTGTGATACTTATTTCTTAAAAGGTACTAGTAAAGTTGTGCAATAGTCTTAAACATTTAAGATGATTTTACATTTGACACAAAGGAACATTCCAGTTATTTTGAATAGGCATTATTTATATATATGTATGAATACACATTTGTTAAATATGTTTACCTTACCTTTGGTCATTAAAGATATTACAATTGCTTAATATAAAGTGTTTGTCCTTATTATTGTTACTCCACTGGTCCAAAGGACCGGGTTGAGCTTATGCCATACCGTGGCATCCATCGTCTATCAACAATTTTTTAAACGACTTCTTCTCCATAACCACTGATAGGAAATCAACCTTATTTGGCAGGAAGCATCCTTAGGTGCCCAGGATTCAAAATTGTACTCGTG
Source organism: Mimachlamys varia (assembly GCA_947623455.1). Lineage (NCBI taxonomy): Eukaryota > Metazoa > Mollusca > Bivalvia > Pectinida > Pectinidae > Mimachlamys > Mimachlamys varia. The sequence goes on along the minus strand of OX392537.1, from coordinate 11,260,806 downwards.
GTGGGACTGACCCCCTAGGGGGCCAAAAAGGGTTATTTAGCTATATTGGTTTAAGCGACTTCTTCTCCATAACCACCGATTAGAAATCAGCCTTATTTGGCAGGAAGCATCCCTAGGTGCTCAGGATTTAAAGTTGTACTAATGGTGGAACAGACCCCCCAGGGGCCTGAGGGGCGGGGCCAAAAACAAAATATTTTACCATGATGACCTAGATACCAATGTATCCAGCTGAGCGATACGGGTCCTCTTGTATTTCAATGACAGAATAACATAATCAAAGAAAGACTAATAAAAGTTGGCTTCAAGTACACGGGTAAACAAGAAACCTCTCCTGTTCATGTTGGTCCGTCATTTAGATGTTCTGACACTTCAGTAGTAGCTACACAGTAAGGTATGTTACTGCTTAGCGTACACTACAGACCTAAAGACTCTGAATCATATCGTGTGCTATACATGCCTATCAGTCATGTTAGTTTGGTTGATGTAGGATTTATATTTACCTCACAACTGACCTCAACCGTTCTTCTTAACCAAAGTATTGCAACTCGGTCCTAAACATGGTCTTTTGAGAAGAAAATATAAGTCAAATCCAGCATTCGTAACATGGCATGTTATTTATCTTTAAATACATCAATTGTGTAAGTTTGGTTGATGTGGGACTTAAAGTTACCTAACAACTAACCTAACACTTCTTCTAAACCATACACTCCTAAGTCCTAAATCATGGTCATTCAAGCGGAAAATGTAGGTCGAATTTCCAGCATCTGAATCCTAGGATGTGCTAGTTATCCTTGGCAACCGACCTCAGCCATTCTTATTAACCTCATGCCTACACCACCTTTAATGAAGTGAGCTAAAACCATTTAAGTACTACTTGTAGGTTTGTTTTATTGTAAAATAAAAACAAAACAAGAAAATTTTTTATAAATTTGACTCTTTATTATCTGACTTCCATTGTTATACATACATGTAAGTATTTGTAGCTAGGCAACCAAAGGTCAGATAATACTCATTTAGGACCCGGTAAATAAACTACAGATATAACAAAATAATCGTAATAAAAAAATTCCTTATAAGATACGGAACAGGTGGTTTCCTGTATACAATAGTAGATATATTTACTTTTGACTTATTTCCCATCAATCCAGGTAAATTACCTTCTTCTTATAAATAAACACAGTAATTTACCAGTTTTACAGTTGTAAAACAATAAATATATCATATTTATATATAACACTTAAAGTTTGTTGGCTTTAAAGCAGCAAATGCTATTTATAGATTATATATAATGTATTTTTTCCATGACGTGTATACATGTTATGAATTTTTTGTTTAAAAATATCGTTGAAATACAAGAATTGTACTTTAAGATTTATTTTAGATCATGACACATCTTGATATTTTTGTTTTATTTTTGAAAATGATAGAAAAGTAAATAAAAACCAAAAATATCTGACTAATGATTACCTTTTACGATTAGTTAAAACAAAAAAGAAAAAATCTAAAATCTAATTGAAACATTGTAAAATAAATTGCATAGGTCCACTAAGTTGATGTCTGATGAGAAAATACATTAAACTTGACTTGTATATGATCAAAAGAGAACTATTAAACTGATGCTATTGACTTATTGGAAGACTTTTTTTGTTCAAAATGTAAAATATTTGACATAATTTTACCAATTCTAAAAATATATGATCCGACACTTGCTGGTTTTAAAATTAATGTAAAATGTTCCCATTAAAATCAGCATGATAATTCTAAAATCTGTAACTCTAAATTTGACTTAAAAACAATAAAATATGCTTCATTAAGGTACATAGATCTACCAAAACTGAAAATATCAATGGCAAAAGCACAAATTAATATATCTAATATTTTCATGTATATGACATATGAACACAGACTAAAATACCAGGGAAATCATTATAAAATTAAACCTGTCCATGCACTCGGGGTGTCACAACACAACACTTACATTGTACACTTCCAAAAGGGAAATACTAATAAACAAGTTGTCTGACATAGACATGTATCAATTCTTAAAATATCAAAACAATTTAGGGAAATTCATCAACGCTATGAATTATAATATCATTTTCAGTTAAAAACATTTTCTAATAAAACAACAGACTGAGACAAATGCTGACAAATTTACATTCTGACAAATTTAGGCCTTTTTCGACTAAGATCTACTCAAACGAAGGTATCAACCACACCTCTGTAAAGAACATGAAACAAAACAGGACAGAACGAATGTCAGGAACCTCCCAACCAAATATTGACATCAGCGACACATGATCACAAGCTGATCACCTCAAAAAGCGCTCCGATGTATACAAACGGTGTCGACACCAATAAACCAATGATCTATCTATCTCTCACAACCAAACTAAGTATTACGTCGTTACATACTTTCCAACCAAATATTGATATCAGCAACACATGATCACAAGCTGATCACCTCAAAGAGTGCTCCGATGTACAACGGTGTCGACCGCAATGAACCAATCATCTATCTATCTCTCACAACCAAACTAGGTATTACGTCGGTACATCAATAACTGAATAAATAAACATACACATTATAAACTAGGGGGACGGAATGAGTATTAACCAATGCTATACACAAACAATATTACAAATATCCTTACATAAAGCCACTTCCATTCATCGTAATATTGCAAAATATCTAGGGTATGGCATAGACACCTTCAGAGATTGTATCAACCTTATCTTAAGAATGGAGTGTAGACATTTTTAAAAACTTTTTCTCATGAATAGTTAATCATTTTGTACAAAAACTTATTGCACTCTCTTGTTTACTTTGGAGACTTCTGTGTATTAACTTATAAACATCTAACTCTGTAACAAATTATAATATTAACATGTTGTCTGTGATTAACTTTCTGATGTCCCCTGTGGTTTCATAGGTTTGTTTTACACTGGAGAACTAATATCTGAAGATATAATAATAATACCCTAAGATGGATAAAAGTTGGATAAAACTTGTTTCATAAATGTTGTAAAATAAATAAAGTTTATATTTTAATATCTGAAGAAATTTAGAGCCAGGTCGAGCCCTGAAACATCTACTTCTGCAACAAATTACAATAATTCTGTAATTGAATTTCTGATGTCCCCTTTGGTTTGTTAGGTCTATGTTTAACATTGGAGAACTAATATCCGATGTTTCCTGGAATCTTTATTACTACCTTTTATCGTAGAGAACTATTTTGATGTCTTAAGGGGTTCCTTATACATCATGTAATGATAAGTTTTACCATAGGGAACCTATACAAAATTCTAATGTTACCTGCGATTTAATTTCTGATGTTTCCCAAGATTTGTTAAAGATAGTTTCTGATGTTTGTAATAAACATCGTTTACTGTTGCTAATTTCTGATAACCACAGCAGTTTATTATTAGAACTTGTAGTAAGGACAAATGATAATGTTACACAACACTGGATATATTTTGAATGTGTATGGCCGATGGGAATAATAAATCTAATCCTTGATTAAATACTGAACTATAAAATGAATTGAACAGTTCTCCTTTTACTCATTTCAAACAAAATAATAAATTTAATATCAATATTTGGAAAATGCATTATAAAATAAATATATATACACAAGTAGACATACTGTATATTAAAATCTGTATCCAAATAATGGACAACAAAACTTTGAACTACGTATACAATCATCTTGACATAACAATGCTGACAAGAACTTCTAAAATAAATAAAACTTTTTGGCAATATTGATTTTAACAAAAAACAAATCAGCACTAGGCATTTATACATGATCAGGGCGACAACAATCAAGCACAGGGGTCATTATCTGGGTCAGCATCCCCACAGCCAATGCCAGGCCCTGTAACCTGGACAGCGAACACACGGCCGCTGGGCATGCACACGCACACTTTGTAGGCGTTGGTGGTCGTGGAGGAGGAGGAGACTGTCGCTCGGGGCAAGTTGCTGTCGAGGTACACACCATTAGTGGCATCCATAATTATGTTGCCATCCTGTGAATTAAAAATATTTCTTGTGACTGCTCATCCTCAGTATACCATTAATTTTGTTTAACAAACTGCTGACTTTTCAAATTCTTGTAAAATCAAATTACCGACAAATGAATTTTTTTTATCATTGTTTTGTTCCCTGCAGCAGTATCTTATTCACCCCTGAATTTTCATAATGAACTATTCCAACCTTTGATTTGGAAGAGTTCAAATGTGTCTTCAGGGGTGAATGAGTTATTTTACATGTAACATTATATTTTTTTATCAGGTATATATTTGATGGTAAAAATTGATACTGATTTCCTAACACTAGCATCCAGTTTTCTGGAGAGCAGCTGTGATGAAGGGGATGGTAGGGCTTATGATAAACAGCTAACTATTATATACAGTGTACCCTCGTTATACAGCCAACTTTCGTCCACAGCAATTATGGCAGTATAACGAGGGTGGCGATAGTATCGAATTATGAAAATTATAACCATGAATTAAATTGCATAATAGATTGCATTTCCAACATTTTATTAAAAACAAGCTTAGTATTATATTGTCTTATAGATCTACATTTGCACAAATTTATATCTGAAAATAGTTATTGATCTGCTTTTGCTGCATGCCATTCCAAATGGTTCCTAGATCTCCAAAAACGGAACAATATGGCGTTATCGCCGAGGGAAATATATAGCGATTCGGGACGTTTGTATATTAAAGGGTGTGGCGGATGACGGTATGCGATGGTGGCGAACTTAACGAGGGAATTATAAAGGAGATAAATCCGTTCTAGAGGTTTAGGTGGCGGTATGCGAGGGTGGCAGTAGATTTGGGTGGCGATAGGTCAGGGGTACACTGTAGTTACTCTATACAGTAAAGAACAGTGTACTGATGGCAGAGTGTTGACTACCTTGAGGTAACTTACCGTAGAGTGTAGTGTGATATTGTTGGTGATGGCGTACACTTTGCCAAGGGAAGACAACTCCAGCCCCTCCATACCCTTGATCTCTGTATTTTGATATGACTCTACATTCAGGCCATCTACTCCAGGCACACTTTCAATCTGAGTTATAAATACAGGAGGTTTACTATCACATGGTTAAAGAGATATGGAGATTAAAATTATTTGTAGAATTATTTCCTTTGTGTTTGATCTCCATTTGTTATCATATGCATTCCTCTAAGCAATACTGTATATACACTAATAAGCATCCACTCCTGCAGTAGTAAGTAGGGCAGACCAAATACAGTAAAACCCCACTTACTGGAACTTGTGGGGATCTGAACAATAGTTCAAGGAATACATGGTATTCAAGTAATCCAATCTTACAGACAATATGTTCAAACTAGCTCGGGACCAAACAATCTGATTGACAAATGAGGGGTATTTGAGTAAACTGGGTTCAAGTAAGTGTGGTTATACTGTAGGAACTGAGGTCCAATTATCACTTATATTTTTTAAGATAATGGTTGCTCAAGTGGAGTATTGGTATCATAGTTTCTAGTTTGAATTGGTGATTCTCCAGCCACTGCTTATAGATGATAACAATATTACTTGGAAGATTTTTACATAAAAAGTAGTGAAATTTTCAGTTAATAATCTTAGTAAAGTCAAACCTCCCTATCTCGAGGTTGACAGGACAGTGATAAAACTTTTGAGTTATTAAAGTGAGTTTAAGTGTGAAGTGATTAATATAAATGCACATCCTGCATTCTGTACCAATAGAATTTTGAAATGACCAAATGAATTTCCATAAATGGTTAAATTTAACATTGTAGGATCCATTGCTTTGGCAATACAATTGAAAATGACCCATGCAAAAATAATTGTACATTGATCACTGTCAGTCCTTTGGCCATGAGCTTTGAAGAACTTCAAATTAAACAGGGTCTTCAAGTTATACAAGTTTGAAATAACATGAATCGACTGTAGTACAGTAGACTCCACTTAATGTCACGTTGGTTAATATCACTTTTCGGTTACTGTAAACGTACTTAATTTGGCGCAATCAAATTTTAGCGCATTTTTAATGTTTGTCATATTAGCGCAATGATAAATTCGCGCATCAGTGAAAATAACTATATAAGCAGTATATTTAAATCCAATTAGCGTAATCATATTTTAGCGCAAAACTTTCAACGCGAAAAGCGCTAAAATAAGATTACCGCGAAAATATGTACGTTTACAGTATTATCACGTTTTCTTCATGCACTGTTTTTCCTGCTACATAATCTATGTAATGCCATTCTTTTAATATCACTTGTTTCCAGGTGGATTTCAGTTAATATCACTTTTTTTTGGCCACTGTCACACAAAAATTACAGGTAAATGTTAGAAATAATTTCAAATAAATGCCCCGGGGACCCGAGTTTCACACCTGAAATCGCTATGTAAACAACGTCGTGGTCAGCTGTGTCTCTTTCACACCTACCTGATCACTGCCGCATACTAGTCGAACAATAGATTGACTTGGCATACCGGAGCAAAGATTACACCTTTGGGTGAGGGAACCCATACTTTTGTAATCTTATCTAACGCCATGTGTGATTTAATGTGTTCCTAACACGAGTTCTATTTTTCATTTCAGCTCGTCTTAGATTGAATTCACGTTGTCGTGAAGAAGGCTTATGTTACAAGTGGATGGTCTTCCGAAAACATGACGAAATATTGATTGAAATTAAAATAAAAAGTGTCTTTTAAACAATAAGTGTCCAATTAATTAATTTAAGCTAATGTGCACGTAAAATGCAAAGATATCGTCTTTGTTTTGATTTTTAAATAGCCAAAGTACGACGCTGACATGCCATGATTCTAGGCCGGCTGGTGAATAAGTGCCGAGACTAAATCTTATCGCGTGGTTGTTTTATTTGCATAGAGGTTATCCAATGAAACGTCACGTTTCAAAGGTAGAAGTTCATTTCGCGGTAGCAGTATACAACTGACAAACTCTGTGAAAACGATGTCGCACTTGCAGCGAATATCTAAAGAAATTAAACAAACAACAGATTTCACAAGCGAAAAACCAGTATACATATCAAGATAACGGTAAATATTTACAGAGTTCCATGATTTCAAAACACGAATTTGATGCAGAATACCAGCCACTTGTATGCCTAACGTTACATCACTACAGCAGGCCTATCTACAGCAGTAAACAATCGTAGTATGTTTCGTGTGAAGCTAGCCTACCGATAATATTACGTACGAACAATATATATGAAAATAAGTGCATTCCAGAATAAAACCAAAGCTTATACTGTCACTGGAGTGAAAAAAGCATAAAATATCTTTATTCAACAATCTTCTCTGTTGAGTCACAGCACTACGACATTTAACCAAGTCCACTTCCGGTTTTGAGGGCTGAAAAATGTCAGAAAATACGTTTTCTTTTAATATCATGTTCCGGTTAATATCATGTTTTCCCCGGACAAATGAGAAGTGATATTAAGCGGAGTCTACTGTATATGCAGTCTAGTCATGAAATGCTTTAGCTGATATGAACTGAAATTAGAACAATGTGGTTTATCAGAATTGCTTATGGTAAATACATAAATGATTTACTGACCACAGGTACTTCCACTACAGGAGCATGTATGTTGATTCCCGGACTGGCCACGGAGGTCCACTCCTGTACAGCTTGTAGTCCTGTCGACAGGAGCAACTTCCCAGTGTCCGGGCTTCCCACCTTAAAATTCTCCACAGATGTCACCTCAGCACTACCTGGCTGTAATTTCACTGAAATAAATCGTAAATTATGAGTCAAGGGGACTTTGTGTCTTACAATGTAGTGAATTATTGTTTTATATTTAGTCAAAGGGTACATAAAACCATAAAAGTGTATTTTGTGTCTTATAAATTATAATGTAGTATTTTACTGTTATTTCGTTTTTCCAGCAGGCTTCTGGGGCATTATTGCTAATTCTCATGAATACATTCTTTTAAAACTGGACATGAGTTACGATTTTACGATCATGAGTGAGACTGGACCAGGCATATAGCCAAGGGGGTTGGGGGGGTTGGGGGGTTGGGGGGGTTGGGTCCTTTGGTGGCTGTGTGGTTAAGTCATCTGACCGTCTGTGACCATTCACCCGTACACCACTCAATGGGTCACAGTTTCAAAGCCTAAGTTGGTCAGTTGTCAGGCACTGGTTTTTTTATTTATAAGGTACTCCAGTTTTCCTCCACACTACATCGTGACATGTTCTCGAATAACAATGTAACAGAGGTCATTATTTATTTAAATGCCTCCGATAGGAATGGAACCCGAAACCTCTGGCTACTAGTCTTACGCTCAACTGATCGAGCTAAAGAGAAGATCTCTCCAGCCGAGCGTTATATTGCAGCTAGTATTTACCAGGGTTACACACTCCCCCTCCAAGAAAGAACTCGTCCCGAGTTTTTCCGTGGGCCATAGGGATTCCTTTGCAAGTATCCCGAAGTATGATTCCCGGGTCCCTACGTGGGCGCCATATGTAACAGAGGTTATTATTTATTTAACTGCCTCCGCCAAAAGTCAAACCCAGAACCTCTGGCTACTTGTCTTACATTCTGATCGAGCTAAAGAGAAGATCTCTCCAGCCGAGCGGTATATTGCAGCTAGTATTTACCAGGGTTACACACTCCCCCTCCAAGAAAGAACTCGTCCCGAGTTTTTCCGTGGGCCATAGGGATTCCTTTGCAAGTATCCCGAAGTATGATTCCCGGGTCCCTACGTGGGCGCCATATGTAACAGAGGTTATTATTTATTTAACTGCCTCCGCCAAAAGTCGAACCCAGAACCTCTGGCTACTTGTCTTACATTCTGATCGAGCTAAAGAGAAGATCTCTCCAGCCGAGCGGTATATTGCAGCTAGTATTTACCTGGGTTACAACGATAAACAAGCCAAAACAAGCAAAGATCAATTATAGAAAGACAAGCCCTTTATACATACCTTTTACAGCCATATTGTCAAGTCCTTGATCTGTATCCGCCGTGAAAACAACCTAACAGATAAACAGAAATCTTCAATGTTACTTCTCATTCATGTATTGATGGCTACAGATTTATTCTTATAAGTTGTTTAGCAGTCATATTATATAAACCTGCAGACAACTGTAGTTCATTGCTTTCTTCAGTAGTTTCTATAATCAGATCATAAACAAAATTGAATTTTTTTGAGATGAATAGATGTGAGAATTTATTTCAGACATCTGATTAAAATTAATAGTGTACAAGTTACAATTATGAATTAATTGCATGATTATCTATCTTCAGAATGATAAGTTCTATATATACATGAAAAATAACAAAATATGAAGACTACCAAATGCAATCACTACAGCTTGCACTATACGTCGACACATCTAACATTAGAACATTCATGTAATTTTTACAATTTCTAGATATTTATGTGTACTTATCTATAACATCATTATTTTTGATGTCTTAAGTAAATGTATAGTGTACTTTGTTTACGATTTCAAAATAAATCAAAATTGTCTCAAAAGCTCCATGATAAACAAAAGTGCTACTAATCTGTACTAAGTCTTTGTGTATTGTTATTTATATATTTCTACCGCCATATAGACATTTAAGATTTGTTATGCCTATACAAATAGTATATATCAACACTGTAGCTTCTACACAGTCCATAAATAGAGGATCTTACACGAGAAAATACACAAAAACTCTCAAATTATTTCTCTATAAGAAAGGTAAATTTCTTCTGTGATAGTAAGATTTTCACTACCGAGACAATCATATGACGTCATAAAGACGCCATTTGTTTATGACATCACAATAGTGTTATTACACATGTGTAATACCATTTTTATGACATGACTGAACGGGTCAGTTATGTGATAAAGGAAACCTACTGGGCCGTTTTGATTTTGGAAGACAAGGGAAGAGTTTCTGCGGCCTCCAAGGAATCCATCAAAGATCTGAACGGTGGATAAAGTTGTATCGGACAGAAAGCGCAGCAGTTTTGACTCTGGAATAAACTCCAGGGACTGGACACCAAAGTAAGAAAACTTCAGGGCATACATTATCCCGGCTGTTAACTGGAAAGACAAAACAAGTACTTAATTACAAAATTACTGGAAAAACTTACTTTTTATATCATTTTATACAGGAATTGATACAAGTGTACCATAAGCTTTATAATTTATTTCTAATACAAAGAAAATCCTACTTTCTCAGAACTGGATATTGTATTCGTTGTAATAAACCCCCTCCCTCCATAAGTGCCCCTTCCCCCTTTTAGGGAGGAATTGGAATTCAAATTATATAAGCATCCCTACTAATCGTGACACAACTAAACAATTTTATTTAACAAAACGGTAAGCCTCACTGTGCACATGTCAACAAGAAAAATATATATATATAATGTAAATTAATGACAAAATTTTAATGTTGCACATCATAAGTACTATCCTTTCTTGTCACAATACATAGTACTTATAATGACTTTATAAAAATGTCATTTTTTGTCTAGATCTTTGTTTTGTTGTCATATTAATGCCCCTTTTGAACCAATTTTTCAATCGCCCTGGGTGCTAATTATGGTGAATAGTGTTATCTTCATAAATACATTTAGTATATATACACTCACTCATACAAAAATATGTGCACTGTTACACCATGAAAATCATTTGTGAATTAAAATAGTGTCCTTTTTATGACGACAGCAAAAATATGATTAACATCCCAATCGACAGTAACTTCTTATGAAATAACCCTATATCATTTCATTAATTATTTGTATGAAAATATTTAAGCTATCTACCAATGCATTTGCACATGCTAGAAGAATGAGGAAGGTGATGACACAATATAAGAAGTATCTCTTCCTGCCCCGGATGCCAGTCTTGTGGAGATATGGCTCATTGATGTTGATGTAGCCGGCCCTAAAGTTACTGTTGTGTTCTCGGTTAATTCTTCTCTTCAGTGTGGATTTCTCTCTCATGGACATATTGGCTGCATCTCCTCTCTGTTCAAAAGAAAAAAAATCTATTATACTCTGATAATGCATTTAATAATATCTAAACACTAGAACTCTAAGAAGTGTAACTGTCAGCTTCCTTAAATCCTAATAAATACCCAAACAACCACCGTATGTTTTTGGCATCTATTCTAAACTAGGTCTTATACAATGTTCGAGTTATCTCCCTTCTAATATTAGTTTTATGACAAACAGCTAACAAATATAAGACTGTAAATTCAGCTGCTCTAACAGGGTCAAATTCTGAATCACATGGTCGTGAATTCTTAACATTATCTTCATTTTTTTTTTAAATTTTAATAGGACCCTTACTGGTGGCGGAACAGTTCTCGCCAAGTACCAGTTGTCGCCAATGGCACTGTAATTTGTATATTTCTTAGTTAATTACCAATTTTTTTCTGAATGTTTTGAGATGAAGGTTTGTCTTTCTTGAACAAATTCGTGCATAGTGCAGTGACGAGAACTGGTACTTTGCGAGAACTGGTCGCCAGCCCAACCAGTACTGTCTGTAATGTTCTTGGCGTACTTTTTCTGTCCAAGGCGACTTTTGAAGACCTTATTTCAATTAGTTCTGAAGACAAACTGACATTTGCATGCTACATACTGCTTGGCATTTTTTATCTTATGATATAAAAGCATTCTCTAAAATCAAAATGTAAAGCCGATTTCTTAACAGGTGTAAAAAGGCAACTTCAAAACTTCTAAAAGTTTATGCACCCACCTCGTAAGGATCCATCTTGAATTTTACGGAATATCCGTACAGAAACGAAACGAAACGCTTTGGAGACGAGAAACTTTCAAAACCGAAGGGAAGCAACTCGTTATTAAAAAGCGTAAGGTCCAGATTTGATTAAACTGACCGTCTCTTACTAGTAAAATTAGCCAGTGGTATGGCCCGAAACTCCAGAGGGAAAATGAGCCTGATATTTCTCTTTAAAAATATCCCTTCCTTTTTTTAACCAGATAATATAATAATACATTAGATATTTGCATTACCACAGGGACATGCATAGACTTAACTTATGCTAAAAATTAATGAAAAAATACATATACTATTTAGTATATTGACAATATATATAGGTATTTGGAGAGACGTCTCTGGTATTTGTCACTAAATTGTATCATAAATCTGTACATGCTCCTATGATATGCCTGTAGTGTGTCTTAATATCTCCAACAATATTTTTTTTATATTCAAAGTATTCCGTGAATAGAGTAGGTTTACGGTAGTTTTTTTCGTAGACCTAATATTGCTTGCATGTGTCGTGTCTATCATACAATAATCGTATTAAAATAAAACTTGGATAGCAAACTAATTCCGTGATTAAACTAATATGACCCTATATCTTACTAGCGTAGTGAAACATCTATGTTAGTGATCATATTGCATGTCTTACTGTAATTGCAATCTTATTGTAATCCCTGTTGATTAAGCGTGATTGATTCATCTTTCATTTTAATGATTTGGAGCCACGTTGGCCAAGTAGTGTCTGACATTCAGATTCTGCTACAACTAGTCCTCCACCTCTGGGTCGCGAGTTCGAGGCCTACGTCGGACAGTTGCCAGGTATTGACCATAGGTCTTTTTTTTCCTCCGGGAACTCCGGCTTTCCTCCACTGCTATTAAATGACCATATCTGTTTATAGGACGTTAACCACAATCAAAACCATAGCCAATAATGGTTATAACTAATAAAACTTTATTTATTTTACAGCAATAAGTTGTCCAAATTATATTAATCCCTCTAGTTGGCCCGGGTGTTAGCGAGCGAAGGGTTTTATTGTGGGAGGAAACCGGAGTGCCGAGAGAAAACCTACGTGGCCGGGCAGGTAATCGCAAACATTTTCACGTCCGGTCGGGGAATCGAACTCCTGCCGCCTTGGTGAAAGGCAAATGCGCTATCCACGGCACCATCCGACCACCCGGTATTGTAATTACTGGGTGGTCGGATGGTAAGTTTAATGGTTATAATTACGACCCGCAACAGTGATAAGAGTTTCCCGGGTGTGAGCCGGAAGTTTTATGTAAAATGTTTTTAAAGCATTATATTAACGAAATCTGTTTTGATATTTATATTGTTTGCGTTAATTCGTATTAGTTTTACAGTGTATTTCCAGATATGATGACAAATGGTAAATTGTTACTCTACTTGCCCAACCACGTGAATCTTCCCCGGGTACTCCAATTTCCCCCCATATTAACAACCCCTCCCCCCCCCCCCCCCACCCCCGCGAGCTAACATGTATAAATTGAAAAAAGTTGTTTGATAATTGTTGCAAAACAAATGAATTTGATATTATAGACCAAGAAATAAATCATAGTGAATAAACATGTTGCGCGATGGTTGGTACAGAAGTCAAATAAAGAGAGTTCGTCGAGGAACCGAACATTTTTTTTTTTGTGTTAATTTAGAAGTTGATGAATTATTTAATCGAGATGGCAAACACTGGACCGATTATATTCCATATTTGGCATTGTTTACCAACAAAGCTGACTCATACCAATCAATATCCAGCATCCACGCATCTTTTGGCGCGCTTCCATTGGTCGTCTGCGCGTTAGGCTATCCCACGCTATTTTAACCAGAATATCGATCCGTTACTCATGCTATTTCTGGAGGATTCCCTTTCCAAGAGAGAGGGGAAAAAAACATCAACAGTGCAACAATTAGTCATTGTGATACGACTCAGGTTCACAAATTTCGCAATCCTGAATGAGACATCGAATTAAACGCCTTATAACATATAAAAATAAAAACACCCGAAGTTTTCTCACTTCAGATTCAGGACCCTTCGACTAAGATGTCAGTAACATTAATGTACACAGTCGTTCTGTACACAATAACACGTTTTTCAAATAAGTTTATTGAAATTTCAGTTTTGAAAATCATTGTATGAATTGCAGTACGTAGTTCAATTTTCAACCTTTTTGAGTGTAATGTTTTCTTCGTCGAATATTTATAGATAACTTACCTTGGAATTCGGTTTATTCTAAGTCTACACTTTCACTGGAAATTGATTCTTACTAATCTCAAGAAGGAAGAAAACAACGAATCATTGTGCCGGTGGATTTATAAACATGTAAGTATTTTGTGAATATAACAACACTTTCCAATACGGTCTAAAATACTTCAAACGCCATCAAGGCATATGATTAGATTTTACTCTCATTTTCAGTTCAGAAGAAAGACCTCGTGCTGTTCCCTTGATAAGCTTCCCTACCGAGCCCCTTTTCTGGCCCCTCTGTGAGCCGGGATATTGGCGCACTCCCCCATTCCCTTGTCACCCTCCGCGCGGCCCGCTGACTGAAAAATTAAATACAAAACCCTCTGGCTCGCCTTTGCTCGAGTCAGAGCGCTAGCTAACGTGACTCGGAGAGCACAGAGCCCAGACTGTGTATAATACGGGAGTTTTTACGCATGGATGGCTAAATATACGTGTTACTTTACACACGGGATAGCCAGGAATTTCTTGACAGCGAAAATGGAATAATTAGTACAAAGGAAATTGTAATATTTTAATACGTGTATTTTCTAACAAAATAAAAAATGTCCAGTGTGATTTTACAGAGGTACGAGTTTGGTACCGGCTGATTAAGATTTCAGTGTGTTAAAGTAATATAAGCAAGAAGTGTGAGTGTTTTCCGAGACCAGGATTCATCATGAATATTGGAAAGGAACAAAATAACGTGGATGACAACCGGAACAACTTTAACCATGTCGGAGTATTCATGCCGGAGTCGGACTCCGGAGACGATTCCGAGCCCACCTACCGGGCATACAGCGATAACGTGGATACGGATGTGAGTAACACACAGGACGAAGGGGACGCGCCCTCTCCCCCCGCCCCACGGGCCGATAGGAGGGTTCCCGTAGTTCCCCTCAATAACCTCAACATGCTGACCAGTAGTGATTCGGACAGCTGCACAGACGCCGAGTTTCTCGGTGGTCAAACAACGGACGACACCAGCAGTACGTCAGAGTCCGAGGAAACACAAATGTAAGTATATATAACCGTCATATTTAACATATAATAATAATTCTCGGACACCATTGTACAAGCTGATGGACTATTGTACAGGTGTACGAAATGACAGGCTTTAGAAAATGAGTGATTGAGTATAAAGACTCATGGATTTGACATGTATATGTTGTTGACAATGAACACTGTCCGTTTATATTTGACCGATGGACAGATTGTTTGACCGGTTCAAATATTTGATTGACCACAGAAACACAAAAGGCATTTCTTAAACATTTATTTTATTTCCTCCGTAAACTAGAGCGTGAAAATGACATGACTTAAAGAGTCAATTCCGATTTTTATAAAAGAATCGCCATGGCCTTGTGTTCAAATCTGGCGGTTTATTGGGGCCCATAAATGAATTTGACTGAACTTTCATTTGCCAAAGAACAACCAGAGGCAGAGAGCAACACGAACGCGCGAAAGTATAAAACTCGTAACATGACATCATTATAGGCCTACCCCCGCATGCCACGGACCCAAGATGCTGACACATTTGGCACCGAGCACGTGCTATGAGTCCATTATATTAAATGCCGTCGTTATTCTGCCAGTAGCATGCATCTGTGAAAATTTTACATACATTATTAATAGTCGTTATATAAACTAGAGTTCCGCTATATAAATGTATGGCAGATCCACGACTGGTGTCAACCATTGGAGTTCAGGGGACTTCACACTGCGTTTCACCTAATGACCATATTTCTGACAGCTGGTCCTTGATTGGCTCCCTATTAACCTTTGTCTAACCACCTACTCTGGTGAGTTAAGCATAGACGCCTGTTCCTCACGCGATGTGTGGGGAGACAAAAGGTTTTTAACAATTATATTAAATAATCCAGGTACTAAAAATAGCCATGGTCCTCTGTCATATTAAAATATCCTCATATTTTGAATGTCAAAATAAATACAGAGATGTATATGTTACAACATATACGTCTCTGATAAAGGAATCGCATGGCGTATTTGTTAAATGCAAGCTAACCATACTTTGTTGATCACTATCCTTTTGCAAATAGTAAACAATGGTATCACGAGCCAAGTCGACCTTCGACAGATAACGACATCGCAACACAAAAGGGCAGCTAGACCCTTTTAGGGGCCATCCGGATAATTGAAAAGAATTATATGAAAGCTAGAACCTTTTAGGGTTCATCTAGATAGGCCCGGAAGAAGTTTATTTGGAAAATTTAACAGCTCAGCTCGTGTCATAATGTTTGATTTGTGTCGGTTGGTATAATAGGTTTAGTTCTTCCTTGGCCCCGAGCAAGCCGAGTTGATCGTCAGTGATGATGGGACTTTCATTACTATCTCTCCTTCCTGTTATAGAGAGTGCTTCGCCAGTGAACCATCTTGATCACCGGGACATTGTAAATATAGAACATGTCCCACTTTCCTGGGAATACAGAGTTACGCATTAAAGAATTACGAATTTACATACATAGATATTTAACGAAGCTTAATTTCCTGTATCATTTGCTAGTTTTTGAGAAGTTATTGTACCCATACAATAGGCTACTTTCTATGTAGACATAGCTGAAGAAATCACTAATTAGCGTTCATCTATCCTGTAGACACAGCTAGGTGTACGTTACAATAGCAATGTAATACTATTGTAACTTATAAATGTATGTATAAAGTGTATGATGGGTTCAATGTTTATATCGACACCCCATATATTTTATACATACATTACTATTGTAACGTTTCCCTGTGTTTATATCGACAACCCATACATTTTATACATGCATTACTATTGTATCGTGTCCCTGTGCTGTAGACGACTCTTTGCTTGCAAAGACAGACAAAATAGAAATGGCCGTTGACGCGAGGTTCTATATTCCCCAGGGCACGGTTTAGCCAGGATTATGCACGTGATAACACGTGTTGTACAGAACTTGGACACATATAGTTAACACAACACAACCAGCCTTTCTGTTTCCTGATGCCATTAAACAGTCGTTAGCCGATTTCTGTACTAGTACCATCTTCAATCGTCCCGTCCAAGTCTGACCGCACAGTGCCCCAATCAGACCGAAACCAAAGGCACAAGATGGAAAGCCCAGTAATCTGAAATGCTAAATTTCTATGATGAATTGATATCCATCATATAAAACAACAATTAACTTTCAATTAACCTTAACAATAACCTTAGCTAACCCCATCCTCAACCAATTCACGTTAAGCTCAACTAAACACATATATTAACCTCAACAACCCGTTACTAATGAATCCTATCTAACATTTATCCGCAATCTATCTTAACCTTGATTAATCTTAACCTAATTAAACCATAGCTAACCCTTCACCTAACAAAATAAACTAAACCTACAAGTAATCTGAACGCCTTCAAATCGCTATTCCAACCCTAGCTTATTCGAATAAACTCATTTTTACTGTAACCTCCGTTCTAAAACCTTAGTTTAATAAAATATTCTTGTAACCGGTTTAGGTTAGTGAGGTTAAGACTAGTGTAAATACTGTGGGTTTAATAAATACGGCAGTTTATTATAGGGCTTTAAAACTTGGCAATATGGCAATATAAGGCGGACACCCTAAGATTCTACTTAACTATCTTGTTCTCTCTCATCTCGCAATACCCACTAGGGTTTAGAAATAGAAAATTTAATGACATGAAAGTTGGAAAATCTTCAATCAACGTTTTAGTAAAATTGCTTGCGCATTACAGGGATAAAACATAACAAATGTGTCAAATACTATTTGTTCCAAAAGCGATCAGCGGCACAGATTATCTCTACGATACTCGGAGCAGCGTTGAGTTGATCCCCGGGGTGATGGAGTTTTATTTTAATCACGAAGTTGACAGATTTACAAGGAGAAATTGATGTTTATGATCACTACCCAGCACAACGCCCTAGTTTATCTATACAGAGTTATACTGTGGTCAAATACTAGCTGTTCTCTATAGGTCCCGGTATCGGCCTCGTCTGTGACTTATGTCTTTTACGGTAAGTCATCGATAAGGCGTGCCTCACATAGGCGATATGTACGTCCCGTACAGGTTAGAATCAGAAAAAGTCCGTCCTTGAAATATTTAAAATTTTTAATCCAGTTCAATTATTTTTGTCCTCCTGTAATTTCAAATTAGTATAAAAAAATCGTTACTGTAGGATAGTTACATGACAAATAGGGCAACAGAATTTCAAGTACAAGATTTTCATTATTTGATTCAATATTCGACACCTTAGATTTGTATGTATATATATAGCGGGTATATGCTTTAGATAAAAGAGTCCTGCAGGGCCCGTATTCACGAAGACACTCTTAGGCTCAAGTACGAATTCTTTGCTCCGACCAATTTTCTTGTTTATCGCCCAAACCGTGTCAAATAATCAAAATGTCAAATATTAGCGTTAAAAACAACATAATTATGGCTTTAAGTCTCTTCAAACAAAATTGTTCCAAATAATTGACAAAATCAACTTTATTTATTAATCTATTTCCAAAACATGATATTTGGCTTGGGCACAAAGCCATGATTGAGCACCACGAGAACTGTTTCATTAGAACCAGCCATTTACAAAGTGCACGTCCATGTATAAACACGCGCTTTCGGTCACTGTTAACCAAGGCCGTCAAAATACATAACAGCACTTAATTCTGACGGAAAAAAAATAGCGTATGTTTTTAATTATACCGTTTTATAGCACAAGGGGCGGTAATGTTAGCAGCGGGACTCGGGTTGGGTTCTCTCTCTTCTCCTTCCAGCTCGGGAGTAAAACCCGCCATGTATTTACTAAACTATAGCGCGTTTCCTCACGACTTTCACAATTGTAGAAAATCGGCAAAGTGCGAAACACCAGATTATATACGAGTCTAGTCAGTTCTCGAACGAGTTTTTTTTATAAAGTAGGAAAACAACATGGCGCAACAAAGACGGAAGAAAGATTTCACGGTTTGTTCCACATGTGTATGATATTACTGCTGTGTATACTGCCGACAGTTATAACATACTGTAACGATGGTGCTACGTCTGGTCGCGTGTTAGTATATATAACTAAGTAAAATACCGAGAACATTTATCTTAATTAATTATGTTCGTACAGCCGCGCCTAAATATCAGCCGTAACATGACAGGAGAATCTTGTTTCTTATATCTTTCATGGCTGAAATGAAATTCAGATCTAAATTGAAAAATGTGGTATGTTTGCTAACTCAGTTAAAAAATCATATTATGTGCCTGGGGTGAAGTTTTCCGATACCTTCACTTGTCACCATAATAATGGAATTGCTGTTTGAAATTGCTGTGTACGTTTTTGTCTCTAAATGTGATTCAGCGAGAGTCATGACGTGTTACGATAAAGTGACCTAGTTTCAGGAAGGTGATATGACATTTAAATTGATTCTTTTCAATTCTGTTGATGAAAAAATAACACCAATTGAAAAAAATACCCTTCAAGAAAATGGAAATTAAACACAGAACCGTTTAATGTTAAAATGCAAGCAACTCTGGTGCGGATTAACTTCCATTGAAAATCGTATACACACCAAACCAGATGTCACATATAGAAATTGATATTGTATTTTTGGTAATTCACCGTTAATGAAACACTTTAGCTTTAGAAATCGATATTACATTGTACAACAGCCGTTTTATAATATTACATAACAGTAAGTTGAATACGGAAGCTTGGAGGGACAGGCCCCTCTGCCTTTGATTAACGTGTTGTATAGCATCCGTAATCGATATATCAGTCATGTTATATACGATTACAGTGTTAAAAGCCAGGGGCCAAAATAACGGGCGATTGGTGTCTGTCTACTTCAAGCTTATGCTATATATCTTTTCAGTGACATCAACCTTTTGTGCAAAATCAAGACATTTTTCACACCGAAGGTGTAAATATCATGTTTCTGTGACCCTGAAGCCCTCTGGGTGAAATAGCTGACCACACATATAGAGTACCTTATGACCCCGTGGTCACTGGGTTAAACTGACCCCGGACTTGACTCGAGTTCATTAAAATAGGGACAGAATACAACCGGTGTTGACTTTTGACATCAGGTCAGTAGCTCATGCTAATACGGTATTCAATACAGGGGCCATTGTATCGTTTATATTAGAAAAATTCCCGGTCTACGAGAGACAGACAATGTGACTAGTTCGTTATTTCAATGGCCTGATTGTTGTTATATTGGTACAATTGTCAGTTTAAAATAATACTTTCCCCAGAGAACGGGTACGTCCTGACAGTAAAAGTTATAGTGGAAGAGGTGGTCTAAATATCTGTAAAACACGGATATTACTAGATGATCTTGCAAGAATTTCTCCAAACTAGTAATTATAAGTTCTCGCATCGCCAGCGCGCCATTTGTTCAACCGAATTATTGAATCAATTATGTATCAAGCATGATAGAATAGGAATATGTTAATTAAATAGTGCCACAGAGCCCTCCTAACAGAGTGACCAGTGGAGACTGTAAATATTAGCACCTCATTTGACACTTCTCAATGCCCTAACGGTAACAGATGGCAGTTTGTTTTATGACCCCGGTCCATGTTCTTCAACTCCACATGACGTCATCACTGATCCTTGTCCAGAAACGGTATTGTGAGTCCTTAGTATGTGGTTTGGAAGGTTAGATAAATCTGAGAAAGAGTCAGCCAAAGTGAGAGGGGTAGGCGGAGATGGTGTTTCCGTAGCTGTGCCAAATGAAGACGTTTATATAAGGGAGGGTATTGAACAAGAGTATCGTGTAACCTACATGCTCCTTCAAGGTTTTGCTACATTATCCAGAAAGGCCTACCAGACAAATATTTTTCTATCAAAAATCTATTTTGAAAAGTTCATTGTGTACGCTTATCTGTTGGGTGCCTTTGCTGGATTTTTGTTTGAAATTGGTCCAAGCTTAAAAGGATAGTATATGTCCTGTCTGTTACTCGTCTGTTTTGTTATATCGATGCAAAGTCCAACTGACGATTGTCCTGACTAGGAATCCCAATGTAAAGTCCAACTGACGCTCCACCTGAATGGGAATCCTAGTTTAAAGTCCAACTGACGCTTGTCCTGACAGGGAATCCTAGTGTAAGTCCAACTGACACTTGTCCTGACTGGGAATCCCAGTGTAAAGTCCAACAGACGCTTGTCCTTACAGGGAATCCCATTGTAAAGTCAAACCGACGCTTGTCCTGACAGGGAATCCCAGTGTAAAGTTCAACTGACGCTTGTCCTGACTAGTAATAAAGGTACATGTCTCTATCAATCTGATTAAAATACAGTTGCTCAGTTTGTGTGATAGTATAGAGGAGCTGTATTTTAATCAGATTGAGGGTTATTTGAGCGTTGTCCTGGGTAGGAATCCAGGTACAAACTTCTACGGCTGGAAATCTTGGTACATAGTCGCAGTGACTCTTTATTTTGCCTGTCTATCTCAGTGAAAGGTCCTAGATACGCTTGTCGTGCATGTAATCATTGCACAAAGGCAATCTGCACTGCATGCTATTCCTGTTACTAATCATATACGTACGTACAGTACGCTTGGCAACAGTTAAAATTCTAAACTCGAAACAGTCTCTGGTGTTACGCCAGCGATTTCAGATTGCCTGCATCAATCAACAATCTTCTCCGAAAAAGATTTTACGCATAATTTGATTTGCTTTACCTTTAGGCCATGCCTGACCGCCATTGAGATGTTCCACATTACCATACAATAATGATAATCATACACAACGAGAGCTCTGTACCGGAGAGCTTCTGACAGGACAGTAAGGGTGGCGACCGACTTCCGGTAAATACAGTTGCGACACCTTGATAACACCAAGACGATTGATGCCATACTTGTTTAATGGGTTTTTTTATGTGTAACTAGAGGATAAATTCAGTTTATGCTTAACGAATTTCGAGAAAATGAAATAAGTTTGTGGTTCGTACTGTTTCTTAAAGTGTATTTAAACCCATGTTCTTAATTTCACGAACCACTCCGCGGTGGCCGAGCGGTTAAGGTGTTTCGACATTCTACCACTAGCCCTCCACCTCTGGGTTGCGAGTTCAAATCCCACGTGGGACAGTTGCCAGGTACTGACCGTAGGTCGGTGATTTTTCTCCGTGTACTCCAGCTTTCCTCCACCTCCGAAACCTGGCACGTCCTAAAATGACCCTGTGTGTTAATAGGACATTAAATAAAATAAACCAAACCAAATAAACCAAACCAAACGAACCACTTCACGTTAAACGGGAGATTCAAGCATTATTTCATGATGTTATGCTAGTATATTTGAAGAGAGAACAAGAGAGTTTAAGTATCTCTGTATCATTAAAGTTAATGAGATTCATCGCGCCATATAAGGAGGCACCTGAAGTTAATGTCTTAGTGTAGTAGAGACTATAAACGTTGACTGTCAGAACTATATTAAATACCAATATCTGATCTTTAATTGAACTTCGTGTCAAAACTACAATGCATTGAAATGGAGAAACATCTGAAGTTAAGATAAAACTTTTTAAAGGTCGGAAGTTGGTGTACCATGCATTGGACACATTTTATTTTGGTCCGCTCAGCTTTCAAACTTTCTTGTATACAAGGCTCATATTGTGATTTTGAGAGTTTTCGAGCGAAACCCGTTTAAAATCTAATAATGCTTTCAAAATATCCGTAAAAGTCTTAATAATACCGTACCCTGATTCTTAGGCCTAGTCGTATAACCATATACAGTGACAAAGGTCTATAGCCAACCTTATAGAAAGTGTGTCGGGAATAAGTCAAGGGTGAACATTCGGTAACGTTATAAATTCTAACAAAGCCTGATAAAAAAATAAATGTAGTTCACACGAAACTAGAACCGGAAGGATTTACAAACTTATCAATCATATCACTAAATGTGTTTTTTTCTCTTTCAAACCATTCATGTTAAAATACATTAATTTTCGTTTTCTTTTAAACCTTACAGATCATTGCATATAAAGGTAACTGTGGATTTTAACTGAGTGGAGACATAGAAAACTGTGTCTGCATATTTTTACATATCTCGACACGCGATGCTGCGATTAAAATTTCTAGTATATGTATCTTTAAATGACTAAGGTACAGTAATTCAACCCGACTAGACCGGAGAGTGTTCCAATTCACTCTCATGCTCAATATCTCCTAATTTTAGTAGTCCCTGTTCACCCCATGACTCTTAATTTACATGTCATCTGCAGGTCCTAGTATATTTGATACAATCGGGAATCGTCGGCACTTTCCGTAAACGCGAAAAATCTCGTTCACGTAAAGTACCGACTGTTCCCGATTGTATTTCATACACAATATACGTATTCAATTGACCTACATAAGTGATTTTGAAAAAAAAAAATTTGAAATCTCTTTGAGTTTAAATTATTGGTTAAAATGTAAGTTTTGAAAAACTTTCAATTGACTTTCTTAGTTGTTTAATTTGAGTGTGAACTGGAATATGACTTAAAGAAATTTTGTACCACTTTATCTGGCTTTCAGATTGATTATAAATGTCATTTGAATGTAGTTAACCAAGTCTAGACGGTTTTAAATCACATCAGCTACGAATGCCCTTCCCATGTTTTGACGTCTTCATAGATGTCACGTTGAATTCTTGAATTCCGAAGATACCCCTGGGAAGATAGCTGTTCTTCCGAATAAGCTCAAGTTCTTTTTTACCTGGAGTCTTTCGCCTCATCGGATACTAAGTAACAAAATTACACTATTTTACAGCGCATAATGAACATAACATTATACAAAACGCACAACACGTGTACACAATATAGAGTGAAATTGATTTAGTTACTCATGAAAGCTCTATCGTGGAGCTAAGGTTTATTGTTAAACATATATGACTCTAATTAAATCTGATTGGATCTTGTATCATTGGTTTTGAAACAAGCATACACTTTGCACGCACAAATTAGAACTAAATATGAAATTAAAATAAACTATATTTTTTTGAGGTGAAAATACTTAAGATGTAGTAAATATATATCCAGTGAACATGTTCCAGTTGCCATTCACATCTAGTGTCTATAACACAAACCGAAAACAGTTTAACATTCCTTGTACCCCACTTTCCCATGTCGTCACGATTGATACCAATGTACTCTATCCAAACCAATATATCATCATTTTCTCATGAATTACAGAAAAAGGCACCCTGCCGAAAATCACGATCGATGAGGGGCTTCGCTTTCCAGTAATTGCATGTAATTGGGTAATAGTCGACAGTGACCCGTTTTTTATAATTCGATTTAAGCTTCCTCATAAACAATACTGCCTCTCTAGCAGATGGTCAAGGTCGCCATTCAATCATTGTTGGTTCATAACATCATGTACACAGCCAGATAGGCGTTCACAGATGTCCCTAAAAACGCTACGAATTCACGCCTCTTGCTCCCGATACCAAGATCGTTATCTAACATGTTTTCAATGAATATTTTTTCGAGAAAGAAACTTCTATGAATTAATATTAAAGTTGTTTCTCCGTGTTTTAGGGTTTACTCAGTAATGGTTGCGTTTTGTTCAGTTTTCTGAAGCGTACGACTGCATCCTTCAGGTTACATTGTCATGTTAACATTTGTTTGTGACCATCTTATCACACGGAAACATCCGCGATACAATAGCGGCTAACCGGGGTCTCCACTTACCAGACCTTTGCACATCTAACTTGACAAGAGGAAATTTGCATTGAAAAACTAATTTAAGCTTCCGAACAATTGACGGTGCCCTCCGAGTAATGAACCACTAAATATTAAAACAGAAAAAGCATTCATAAAATTTAGTACCAAGATCAAAAGATGAAGCGCGTTCTTTTCACTTTATAATTTGTCGATGGCATTTTCATGGGCTGGCGGTAAAGCGACAGAAGAAACAAAGAGACCTTCTCTTGTTTTGGGTGTACATTGTGGTTGTTCTGTTTCACAACTCACAGCAAATGAAGGAAATTCATATTTACAAATTAAAGATGGTCACAGACAGAGGATCATAGACGGATTGTCATTTGATATATTCTTGTATTTGTTTATTATGTAAATTTTGAAGGGAAGATATGTTTATACTTGAAGAACACTTGAGACAAGGATTAAACAGACTGATTCCTGATCAATACTATTTATTTACCCATTATATAATACTCAATGTAGAACCTGCTGGTTCTCAGAAGATATATACTTTCAAGGATACCAACATAACAACAGTACTTACACATGGACTGTTCAGGTTAGTGAATATGTCATACTGGTTCTGGTTTCTCTCTTGATATTCCGCGGAAAACATATCATAATCTCTTGTTTATGACCAATTTAGCAGCACTTTCTACTTTTTGCATGTTGCACATGCCGCAAATCAACCTGATTGCAGGATAAGTTATGAAAGGCGTATTTACTTCAACTTTCTTCAGACTCAGATTCAGAGGGTTGGACGGTTAGCTATCAGATAAACGGGAATGGTTTGTTTAAACTTCGATATCAGACAACCATAGGGTAGCATATATACGTTTTGTTGACTTTCTCATCTCAAACCTACCCTACCAGTGATCAAGGGATGATTTTTAACCATTCGTCACCATGGATATTTTATCCGTTGTTGTTATGGCCCTATATGACTCAAGTTGATCGATGGGCTCTTAAACAATACAAAAAAAAAAACCAAACAAACGAACCACGCTCCGCCGATAAGTTTTGATAGATATAGGGATGGTAACGTACAAACTGGATTTGTTTCGGAATCCCCCCAAACTCAATTTTAAATATTTCTCCAAAATTAGATTTTATTTGTTTGTTTAGGTTTTAAGTCTGTTTAGGTCAGATTCGGCCATTATTGCTTTTAACTGTTTTACTACCAGATAGTAATAATTGCCATCTTATACGTCAGAGTGACGTCACAAGGACAGGTAGTCAGTAACCCCACGTTTCAGTGATAATATTTACTGACAGGAAAACATAAATGTAAAATAAAAACTGCTGATGATGTGATATCAACACATTTAGGGCAGGTATTTCGTAATAGATTAAATACTATTAAATCACAAAATGTGCATAATCAGGAAGATGAGGGCTTGATTTTTTTTGTTCGGGTTTTAGGTTGATACAGTCAAACGCCCGAGATAGTTAATTTGCCATCATTATCAACATTCATGATGCTCAAGTCATAATAATCTTGGAATCAAATTCCCGCCTAGATATTAATGTTGACATATTTGAAAAAGCACAGAGCGCTAATCGGTCTGTTTACTGTCGGTCATAACTGTCCGATGAACTGACGTGGTTCTGACGTTTACTATCAGCCGTACATGAAACACTACACGTGGAGGCAATTCGTGTCATACTCCCGAAATTTTTATTTTCTATTTTTATTTTTATTTATATGGAAACATCTTAATGATCTTAGAAGTATGATCTTAACGGTAAAGTTAGCATGCCAAACGTAACGCGGTACGAACTCTATTTCCTTGGTCGTAGCGACCATGTGGTCATTGTGTTGGAAGACTTCTGCTTACAGCATGGTCAAAGAGCCACAGAGTATTCCTCAATCTACGGTATCCAAGTATCTTTAATTCATTCACCCCTGAAGACATATTTTAACTCATCTCTTTCAAAGGTAGGAATATTTCATTGTGAAATCTCAGGGATGAAGGAGGTTCGAACCTGGTAATATATCAAAATGTCTCTATAAAAAACTATTTCTGTAAACTGTATCTGAGAATGTGTGAAACAGTTTTAGCAAAGACAACGTCATGGCGTCGCTTTTCTAACCACTTTGGTGGTAGATTGCAATAAAAATGCATCCCCCCGTCCCTTTTGTCCCCCTTACTTACATTCTCTGACATGTTGCGTTCGTTTAGATTATATCATATTCAAAGTATCTTTAATGACTTTCTACACATTTAATTTTAGATTTAAATTAAATATTTAGATAAAATCGGTGCCCACGTTTAATGATATCATCCGTTTCATGTGAGGTTTATAAATACTTTTTTTTCCACATTTTTTCGAGATTTCTTTGTGTGAGGGGGTTTCAGTGAAATATCGTCTATAAAAACGAAAGTTCAGTGAACCTCATAGAAAGCTACACCCCCTGCTATAGCATGTCAAACACATCTGAGGCAAAATCTGCAAAACATCGCAATGGAGCCCCGACCCGCATATTAAATGACATAGTTGCTAGCCACTATAAAGGAAAAAACAGCCTCGCTACTTGATAGATTGTATCTTTTCTCTTCTTGAAATCATAACATGTTCGAAAAACATCTTAGTCTCATCGGACTGTGGTTAGAGAAACAGGGTAAGATTTATCACCAGTTTCTGACGTATCATAATTCAAAACTCAGAAACAAACAAGGTTGTTTTCTGTGTTTGGACAACAAACGGACAGGGAGGGCTCGTCTTGGACGTGATCTGTTATTGCCAGTGCCATTCTTATCTCAGACTTTCCTCTTTTATTTGGATTTTGACTCACTGACTCCGGTCAAGACTGTGATTCTGATGGAAGGTTTGTGTTGTCGGTAGAAATGTTCGGTTAATGTCCGTCTATATCCTGTATGTATTTCCATATTACATGTTGTTCTGTATAGTTTTGATGAATGTGCAAATTTTGTTTAATACAGTCCAAAAACACAAATTGCTATTAATGACAAACTTAGTAAAGGTAGGGTTTATGTAAGTTTGTCAGCAATTGCAATGTGTGTTATAAGACTGTTACAATATTTGCTAAAACTTTCATTCTTTCTTTTACGTTTTGTTAGAATAATTGTGCTTTATTTAAGTTTTTTACAACAGTTGTTGACAGAGATTCAAGTGCAGACAACAATGAAATAGATAATGTCACAAAAGCAGATGTTGTTACAATGTTATAACAACTTTTGCCTTCATACTGCATTGCAATGGAAGGATGCTGAGCAAATAGAAAATATTTTAGTTATGTTTGTTAAGACTTTAACTTATTCTAACGTGTTGTGATATATTGTGATAGTTTACACGACACTAACATATCATTATGTACTTTGTTTTTATATAATGTATAATGTAATTTATTCAAATATACTGTGATCGATTATACTTTAATGCATTGTGAACTGTGACCGTATGTCTTCACATCTGAACTACTGCATAGCTTATTTTGTTATATACAAAATGTAGTACATCGTAATATAGAAACATATGTATGTGTTATTACTGATAACATACCAAAATGATTATAGTTGAAGAGACTATGTTTTTGTAATTTTTGTAGTTTGTATTTTGATAGTCAATTCTGATAATTTATCAACCATATCCTCACTAAACGAGCGTGCTCACAAAATAGCACCTTCATGGATACCTCCAATTAATCACAATGTATATACATGTGTAGGTATATCTTGAAGTCGAACATTAATTTATACTGAAAATGTTTGCTTTACAGACAAAATAATTTAACCTTACACGTGTGTAAAATATTAATTTCATTGCTGCACTGCCTACACAGATAACGGTGCTGTAGATTTGTGTGTTAGGTCATATCTCAGCATGATGTTATCACTCACGTGCTCACGTGCTCAGTGTTTACGCGACAAACTTTTTCTACTCGTAAACTTTTTTTTCACATCCTGTTACCCTGGCATTTGTAAAACTATCACTGTGATATGACTTACTTCCGGAATCGTTATCATATGGTTTTTGGCTTCTTGAATTTGAGTGACACAATCGTTCCCGCTAATGCCCCCATATGTATCACGCTGTATTGACTGAAAGAGGGAGTTAATTTGGAAGTGGTGTTAAATGCTTGTACAATGTATATTAACATGATTGTTTTTTGTCTCACTACTAAAAATGCCAATACAGTCTTGGCTTTCAAATGATTTTACAAATGCCTAATCGGAATTAATCATTGAGAAATAGAAACCCAATCCTTTGGTAGCTGTATTCCTTTCTATCATGTCAAAAACGGTTTTGTCATTGTCGATAAATGGCCATTCTTTTGTATACAGTGGATGTCTGATAGCAATCTTTGCTTTACCAACTAATATGTTTTTTAAGGCTGAGTGTCTTATCCCACTGATACATACTCCATTAAGAGTAGCATGCGTGGTCTGCCAGCCATTATTAGCGAGGCGTCCATGTTTAACAGGGGTTAACGGTAGAAAAGTGAAGGCGGCGGTGATGCACCCTGTCACACACCTGAAGTCGGTATCACTTTGATGCTTCGAATTGTGATTAATGAGCATTTTTACGCTCCGCTGTGACCTTGATACCCGAACCCTCTTTTGTACATTGTATGTATGTATGCGTACGGGTGACAAGGCAGCTACTTTCGGGAAACATTTAAAAGTTTAACGACATTTCCTAACGATCAGATTGAACGTTTACTAGTTTTAATACATTCTTTGATAAAGTCGATTGTTTGATAAAACGACACCATACTATCAATAACCTTGTTGGCTTAATTTTGAGCTGGTCAAATCACTGCAAGTTTGTTATTAGTGATAAAAATCAAGGTATCACACACTTATACTTCGTGAAAATAATGTCTGCCATTGTCTTTGAAATCAATAAGTATATTATTGGAATCAAAGGAAATGCAAATAAGATTTGACGTTTTCGAAATTTAACTAAACTACCAGTCCATTTTTTGTTGTTACAAACTATCAAAGCAGAAAAAAAACAATATACAGACTCTCTATAAGGGGGTGTCCAGAATTATTCATAATTCATTACTTCCGATTGCTAGTAGTTTTATCAAATGCGATGTAAATTATGATGGTTTGATGGCGTTAGGCCAGGCTGCCCATTTTGTCCATATCTATTCCCCGGGGCATGTTTACTATCGATATGCCGGTGTCCTATA
Source organism: Mimachlamys varia (assembly GCA_947623455.1). Lineage (NCBI taxonomy): Eukaryota > Metazoa > Mollusca > Bivalvia > Pectinida > Pectinidae > Mimachlamys > Mimachlamys varia. The sequence goes on along the minus strand of OX392537.1, from coordinate 11,230,998 downwards.
GATCAAACGGATTATCAAAGTAATATATGCAACATTAAACCCTGTGGTCGTCAGAAAATAGTCAAAGTTCGACCCCTAACAGGTGTAAAATGGACGTACAAATCGGTCATAAAAAATTTCCTCAAAGGGACCCGAGACTTTCACATATCTCCGGCTATTGTAGTATGTAACCAACCTGTAATGGGCAGTAGGAGTATTTCAATGTTGAGAAAACTGGGACGGCCCTTTAAAGGTACGTTGTCATGTTTAATACATTCACAGTTCATAAAGTGTCTTGCACAAAATTGATCAATAAGTGTGACATGTGTAATGAGTTTCACGTCAAACTATTTGTTTATTTAAAGAATCATTAAAGGCCGAATATACGTAACTTCAGGAAATTTTTCGTAATTCTGAAAAATTATGAACAAAAATCCAGTTGATAACCATGCAAAAATAAGTCTAAAGCGAAGTAGACCTGAGCGGTAACTAACCAGAAACTCTTGACAGAAAAATCCAAAGAATTGAAAATAGTTCAGGTGGGGCCCACTTCAACAGCAAACCGAAGGTAGATGACAGCTAGAAATGGACGCGTGTTTATAAATACTGTGTTTCAAGTGCTGCTGTACCGGTAACCGCGAAAGAATTCATCTTGAATATTGCCGATATCAGTTATTCTTAACTTAATCTATAAATATAATAAGTTATTACGCTTGATTTTCGCTTCAAGATTTTGCCGAAAGTTACGTATATTGGGCCTTTAAAGGCCGAATATACGTAACTTCAGGACATTTTTCGTAATTCTGAAAAATTCTGAAAAAAATCCAGTTGATAACCATGTAAAAATAAGCCTAAAACGAAGTAAACTTGAGCGGTAACTAACAAGAAACTCTTAAAAGAAAAATCCAAAGAATTGAAAATAATTTAGGTGGGGCCCACTTCAACAACAAGCCGATGTAAGAAGACAGTTCAAAATGGACGCGTGTTAACAAATACCGAGTTTCAACTGCTGCTGTATCGGTAATCGCGTAATAATTCATTTTGAATATTGCTGATATCTGTTAATCTTAACTAAATCTATAAATATAATAAGTTATTAGGCTTGATTTTCGCTTTAAGTTTTGCCGAAAGTTACGTATATTGGACCTTTAAAGGCCCAATATACGTAACTTTCGGCAAAACTTGAAGCGAAAATCAAGCCTAATAACTTATTATATTTATAGATTTAGTTAAGATTAACTGGTATTAGCAATATTCAAGATGAATTCTTTCGCGGTTACCGGTACAGCAGCAGTTGAAACACGCTATTTGTAAACACGCTCCATTTCGAACCGTCTTCTACCTTCGGTTTGTTGTTGAAGTGGGCCCCACCTGAATTATTTTCAGTTCTTTGAATTTTTTTGTCAAGAGTTTCTTGTTAGTTACCGCTCACATTTACTTCGTTTTAGGCTTATTTTTGCATGGTTATCAACTGGATTTTTTTTCAGAATTTTTCAGAATCATGAAAATTTCCCTAAAGTTACGTATATTGGGCCTTTAAGGTTCAACACGCCCATAACATATGCAATATTTACCCTAGATTTCAACCTCCTGGTTAGGTATATTCCAAGACCCTTATCATGTTTAGGGTGGCTACTGGGCTTGTTGAACCTTAATGAGTACGGTATTTTGCCACTGCACGCAGGTTCGTATGCTTCAGTGCTCTTGCTTTTAAAATGACACTAAATCTTTTCCTGAAAGGGGACACAATGTCTTCAGATATTTTGCCTAATCATTTGGATATACATTTAATCACATATATGTTTCATATATCATTGGAAAAGTTGTTAAATATTTTGTAAATAAACTAATAATGATAGTGTTACATTATTTACAATTGCATAATATTATTAAGTATAGAAAAAGATGGACAATTTTAAATTTGGATCTACTTTCACATTTTCTTACAAAAACTGACTATACGTGTTTTTCTATTTATGGATACCAAGGACAGGGCCCCATCGTCGTATATTATAATTGGAAACCATCGTCACGTGTTCTAATCGCTAAGGTGTTTCTCTCATTAACAGTGGACAGTACAGTCGTTTCACGACCGTGACATAAGATAAGTTTGGTCACACGGTCGCTTTTCTGACTTTGTATCAAATTGATAAAACCTTACACCACAATAATTGAGATTACGACATTTGCCATTACACCCTATCTGCTAGCCGTACAGACCAGGGCAATGGTACCGTGTGACACGGACTTGTGTGGCGATGAGTTTCTGTCATCGACAATTGATGTTTTCCTTTTATTGACGATGAATTGAAGAGCAAATAGCTTGTAACGGATACGATCCTATGGAATTGCACGCATTGTCCTTCCGTCCGATAGACTTTGTCACGATAAAAGTCAATAAGTGTAGAGCCGGACCTGTAAAATCCAAAAAGTCATTTGTTTTATTAACCATTTTCTCCGCCACTGAAATTCCGCCATGTCGTTTCTCTGTTCCTTGCGTCTCTATTCATCCTGTTTGTATACCCCCCCCCCCCCCTAGTAAACGCGCCTAGACGACAATGAGAAGAAAATTTTCATTTGGACGTTGTGCTGATTGATGTGTGAATTATCTACCAGAAGTTTCACGGAAACAGAGCCGCTATACCCATACATACACTGAATACCAATCTAGTTCTGAAAATGACCTATGAAGACGTAGTGATGACAGATCGTACCCAGGTGTGTGAGGTCAGTTCACCAAAAACTGGACTTTCTCAAAGGGGAGTAAATTTCTTCATCTTGAACCGACGACAGACGGAAGCAATAACTAGCCGCAGCCGTTTTCATCCAATGTTCGAACGTCGTTACTGGCCAAACGAACGTCTGCGTATAACGAACGTGTTACGGTAACGCTTTATGAAGAATTTAAAAACATAACACTCTTATTCACAAGACCTCACAGTGGACTAAAAGTTTCCTAATCGTGTGAAACATGTTGATAACAGTTACTTTAGTCACTGTTCCGGTCTGAGGAGTGGTAACTGCATAGGGATTGAAAATCATTATTTTAAACTTTCATAGTGCTATATTTACATTTGCTCTGTAAGTTTCCATTGACACAATGCTAAGAGGCAGTTGCTGCCATACGCCTATAACACCCAGTGCCTCAGACTATAACAGCAATTGGTAGTGTGACGTCATCACTCTCTAGTGAGACGTCATCAAATTCATTGTTGTCTTCACTTGATTTGCTGTTCAGAATCGGTCCGAAGAAACTAAATAAAGCACAACAATTCTATCGAAATGTAAATATAAGTAATGAACATTTTAGCAAATATTGTTACAGTCCTATAACACACATTGCTATTGATGACAAACTAAATAAAGCCCGATAGGGCTTTATGTAAGTTTGTCAGCAATAGCAATGTGTGTTATAGGACTGTAACAACATTTGCTAAAACATTCATTGCTTAAATGAAAGGTCAGCCGTTACATCCATATTGAATGGATGTAACGGCTGACCTTTCATAGCACTATGAAAGTTTAAAAAATGACTTTCAATCCATATATTTACATTTTTACATTTTTACTATAAAACAATTGCTTAACTTCATTTAGATTTTTTCCAATTAATTGTTTATAACCTGCATTTGTATTTGTGTCGTCATTGAAACGACATTGGCGGAACAGCCCAGCTTGAATAAAATTGGCGCCAATGATAATAATTAGTCATTTGAGCGTTTGATGCAAGGGCATTCTCCATGTTAAACGAAGCGGCGCGACAAGACTCTCATTGAACAAGCTTGATCTATGACGTCATAATTAAACCAGTTGCTACGTCTCGAGAACCATTGCTTTCATACTTTTATGAAAGGCATTTTTGCTGGTAATCTTCATATAGTGGGTTGCAGCGCAAATGTAAACATAAAGCAATGCATCGTCATGGTACTTTCTGTAGGTCCATAATCACGTGATTACGTAGTCCCGCGAGAGTGGCCATCTGTCCGTGATACCAGGCCTAACAAGTCGAGTTTCTGTGGAGACTAACGTACCATTATAACGTCGAATCCCCAATAGTATATACGGCACATATAACGTCGTTAAACAACTACTTATTCCCGGAAACTGCCATTAATGTAGTGTACAATTTCCGGGGAACTGGATGTTTCCTGGAGGTGTGACGCAATTATTACGCGTCACCGAATGCCACGTGATGATTCCCGCCTTCCGGTCCCACACTGGGAGTCGTATTACAATGCACTGGGTGGTAATGGACGACTTAGTCATGGTAAAGTGCTGTTGACAGAAGTCAACACAAACCTTCCTAAACAACAGGGATCATGATTCATTTGCACTTATCATTTTACTTATCTTGGTGATTAAAATGTAAGAACATTTACAAGCGACTTAATTAAGTTTGATGTCTACATGGTATACTCCACAAAGTCCAGAATTATTTAAATGCGAAGTTAATAGAGATAGCCTTTTCCAAAGTTTAAGTCGTGCTAACGTCCCGCTTTTGAATACGAACCTTGAATGTAAGTTTTTGCAAATGAATCATAATTTCCTAATTACAATGAAGCCGTGTCATGGTATTATGTTCTGACGAAGTTTCGAAGTTCAGTTTTTCGATATTGTTTGCAATTATGCTCAAACAATTTGACGATAGCACGAACAAAGATATAGAGGGCAACACATTTGAGTATTCTTAATTGCCTCTAAACTGACGGTTCTACATATTATTCAGCACCTTCTTGGTGGCATGAAATGTAACGCAAGGTGTCATCTAAATAGTGAAGAAGGAATCTTATGTTGTTACGTCTTCTGTACTTTCAGTTGGGTGCCAGTTGGGAACAGAAATGGCAGTCGTATGAGCACGTCTACGCCTCCTCTTCCAAGTCTTACGAGTTCCAACGCCAGTGACAGCCAACAGAGCCCAATCAACCGGAACACGTTACCCAGATACTCCCCACGTGACATGTCGTCATCAGGGAACAACTCCAACGTAAATTCCCCTACGGAACCATATGACGACTCCATGGGACGAGGCCGAAGCCATTCGTGGCAAGGTCATGGACAAAGGCGGCTATCGCCAAAACGAGTTAGTGTGCTACGTCACGATCCCGTTACCGGGACGACGGAAGCGGTGCTTGTCGACAATGTTCCGAATGGAGATTCAGGTAAGCAAACATGAAAAAAATAAAAAACAACAAAGGCTGTACTGTATATGGTACTCCTGCAATTTTGAAAATACTTGCAGGAAAAATCAAAGTCTATCATTGTCTTTAATCAAAAGTGGACGCACGAAAGCAAGCCAAGTGTTCAGAATTCCCTTGATGCCCAGTCTGTCTAGCTCAGTATAATGCTCGTATCATCCAGAGTCGGTGGGCCCTAAAATCGTTATAATATCAGTTAATCGCATAATTTGCTCCTCATGAGGACCAACAACAGCGATATATCATCTAATTACCCACCAATTCTGAATGGTGGTATCAGATTGCCCATTCTAAAAGGACTTGTTCAATTATTGATATGTTCAAACGCACGCAATGCACGTGAGCTCATCGAAAATGAGTAAACGTCCAAATATGTCACGTGCGATATGACATTGTCTACGATTTATTGGAGATTTGCAAGCCACAGGAAGTACAAATACTTTTCAGTATGTCATTGTCCGTTGACATCTAGGGAACCCCGCAATATCATATCGGCAATCCGCTCCGTCATTCGTGTCCGTTTACAAACCGCAAACAACGGGACAAGTGTCTATAAATACGAGTAATTCTTCTAATAACTGGACATAATCATACAGAAATAGCTGATAGTGGCTTTCTCATTATTGCACGTGTTTAATAGACGTTTTGAAATCCAACACCTTTACAGCTGGAAATATTAATTAGTCTCCGAGAATAAAACAGCCATTCTTCAACCTTTGTCTTGGATATCGAGTACTCATATTGTCTGAAAATCTTGTCAAGTAATTAAGTTAATTATATTATTTTTAGGTATTTGCACATTTTCTGAATGAATCAAATCGTTAAATATCCGATATATTTAGATTTGGAAAAAAAAGAGGGAAAAAAGGTTGACACCAGGTGTGATCGATAAGTTTAACGGGTTACGGTAGTCTTATGCAACAAGACGCTTGTTATATTCACAACCTACGTCCACAAACACAAAATGATCAAAGCGTCTGGTTGAACGAGACTGGGATTACGGCGGAGACGGGACACAGCGAACTACCGGGTACTACAAGTTATTTCTACACGACCGTGTGGGGATTCGAGCCAACACGTTGATCGAAAGTGCTCTTTTAACAGTTATTTATTCATAAAGTTCAAAGGAAATGCGGCACATGTCGCTGACTAGCGTGTGGTCTCCTCAAGTGCATATGCAAATGCAATTAAATCAATGCGCAACAGCAGGTGCGCGCACGCACAATGCACGTGTCCCGATGTTTAAGAGTTTGGGAAGCTCAACGCATTTGAAATTTACAAAACTGTTTGATTTTGAATTCAACTTCTATTCAGAAAATGTGAAAGATAATTAATAGTACAGATGTATTTAAGTAATAAGTACACAAGAGTAAAGTTAATCTTTTTGGCAGAATGCTGTTTTAAAGATCGTGAAATGGAATTAAACTAATTCACCTCTGAAGACACATTTAAACTCTTACAATTCAAAGGTTGGAATAGTTCATTATGACGTTTCAGGGTTGAGTGGGTTAATATTGTAATTAATCAATATAACATTATCTGATGTTGATCTGGGAGCTGCTACAAGCCTCGGGTATTGGGTAATGGAGTAGCTAATTAATGGTCGATTAATTTCCTGTCCCCAGGACAATGTTATAGTCCTCCTCGCCGGTCTTCGTAGATAACGCTATCGTACATGTTTCGCCTCGCGTAACACAGCGATGTTAATTCAAGTTTCGAGTAGGCCTACATTGTATGGCGGGTCGGTTACCAGGGAAACAGTACAACAGCATCACGTACGGGGCACCATGCACGTGCTCAAAATCACAACAAATGTCGGTAAATGATCAACAGTGCTATTGTTGATTATGGTATGACTAGGTACACTGCTGCCATTCTCCAAGTTTTTACAGAACTTCCTGGTTATATAAAACTATACAGCCAAGTCATCGGAATAACTGTTTCCTGAATGATATCATATTCCAAGAGACGAGAACAATCTATGGCATAACTACCACATCACGAAGGACATAAGTACATAAGTATAAGTAAAATTTGGCTAGTTGATCAAACAGTTAGGAATATCATGGACGAACATGGATAATACATAAAAAAACTGGTCATGTATAGTACATAAAATTTTCATCGGAGTATCCCGGTATTGTCCATTCATGAATTTCTGAAAAAGGGTTATCATAAATGATGTCATCACAACTACTGAAACAGATATTTTGTTTTTCTTTTCAATTAAAGAAATGTTCGTCTTTTGAAATTAAATCTAAAGGACTTACTACTGTGCAAGGATCCAAGATATTGGACACCATTCACTACCTAAGATTTAATAACTCACTCAGACCTGTGAAGACGCTCTCCTTCCGGAACACCTGGTCTTATTCTCTTGTAGTTTCACGAGGGTCTCCTTGTAAATCTTTCCTTTGTTCATATTTTGCCACTGGTTTAATCGATTTTGATTTCGGATTATGATTTTGTTAACTCTTCGGTATCCTCTAATTTATATTCAGACCTGTGGGTTGTTTACAAGAGTGTTTTTGGGTAATTGTGTTTTGCTTGTACCGGCAACTGTACAAGTATATCTAGACTAGTGTAGTTGATATGCATTTTATGAGAAATTATGATACAGCTTGTCATCGTTTGAAAACGAATGTAAAAATTTATCTGCGTAAAAGTCAAATAGGATACGTCCTGTACATTATTTACGAGACGTCTCTACACAGACGTACAGCCAGTTTATATCCAATAACGTTAATTAAAAAGTCTGTCACTGCAGTCGCCATATCAAATTCCGGATCCTGGAAGTCCGTCTATTCATTTATCATACACTAATTATACACTCCCTGACAAGCCTAGTTGGGATGATACATTTCTCCATCAATATTGACCAATTCAGTTTGACCAGCGTGTGACCTGGAATTTCACACCCCTAGTAATCTAGAGTCGTTAGGGGCTGTATTACCGGCTCCTAATGGGAAACATGTGCAAGTGTGTGGAATTCAACAGATCTGCACCGACTTGATAGTTCCACAGAAATATCCATAAAGTCAGGTCTTATCAAAATCGTACATATGTTTGGTATTTCAAAAATATTTTTAAACCATTGCGAAAAAAATAAACTAATATGTAAATATTATGTCGTCATGGCAAGTTATGGGGTCCCTGTTTGAAATCTTCAACAAGCGTTTATAAAGCAAAAATAAAATAAACCTCATTATCAACACACCAGGCTTTGGAAATAATTAATACAAAATTGTTATTGTAACTATCCTAGTATCAATAAAACAAAAGGAACGCAATCTATGTTTAATAAGCGTTTAATTGGAAACGTTTGTAGATTTCATTGAATGATTTATCGATATTGTTTAACTGATTAACAAAAACCTAATTTATTCCATATCTGTTTCTGAATATATCCTGTAATGAACTCCATTGAGAAGAACCCTTTGTTAGCCATGTCAAAACTTACTTTGTACATATACCTGTTTCTACACCTAATCAGCGTGTCTGACTGAAAAATATAGTCTGAAAATATGAAATATGAGGTATCAGTTGTATTTAGTTTTCAATATAAAAATAATAAAACGAGGATGAAGATTTGATCATATTGCAGTTTATAAATATGCAATTTCAGAACTTTCTTTTATGAAGAATTATATTCAATAACAACTACAGTTTCATCTGCAGACTTCAATTTATCATACCTGTTCCTTCTAAATGGAACTGCTTGACTGCGAATTATAAAATCAGCTTGATCAATATGATTTAAGATGTAATCCGAGAAAAAAACTAGATGAGTTCCGTATAGGCAACCGAGACGATCTTCTCTCTAAGAGTGGCCCTTTTTGCAGCTTTAAAGCAGCTCTCGTCAATATCACGAGACAACACCATACAGCGAAGGATAAGTTTCCAGTCACACATCTGATTCCCTAAGGATTATATTTTAGATTTTCTACGACTTTTTATGATCATAAATCAGCGTTCCAAGGACATTCTACTTAGCATCCGATCCTAAGTAGATATACTTGCACGATTACTAGGGATTCGTCTTAAATACCACATTATCGATCGATACAAGTGCAGTCAGCATGCACAGGGCATATTGAAGTGCATTTTGCAAAGTGCAGCGAGTACAACAAAAAACTTCTCTGAATGAAATCACCACAAGATAACTCCCTCGGCTAAAATTCTGGTGTGGAGGTGGGCTACCTTAGAGGTATATTATCAGGGACGATGGGTACCTGTAGTGGTCTGTTAATATGTAATTCAGTGGTTTAAAACACATCGAAATTTAAACTATTGCTTTACATTTTTGTATTTCCGAAAACCAACCGCTTGGACATTGTATGGCACGTGGACGTCCTAGCAAAGGCATTAGCAACAAGGTCAGGAACTCCTTGGTCCCGGCGACACGACAATGTTCCGGGAAACCTGTGATTGTCACATAACCTTTTAAGATATATTTCTGGGATGGGGTATGGATAAACGGATAAATAATTTCCTTTTAATGTGGTATATGACTTATTAAGTGTCATGCCATACACTTTTCTGTAGGATTTATGAAACATCAGAAAACTCAAATTGTCAGTTGGTCAGTCACTGCTGGCCACAGAAAACACGCTAAATCTCTACTGGGTATCTTCTAACTCCCCGATGGCCTGTTTGGAGGTGCGGGGTGTCTCATAGGCGCCTTGATGGATTTCGTCACTGCTACTACAATAGAGGACAAACTTACTTCTATGATTGTTCATGTCTTTATATTATCATGTCGGACACAGGGGACCAGTTTTCAAGCAGGTCAGACTGGTTAATGGAAATTTGAACAGATCCGGACATTTTGTGTAACTTTTGTTATCTGGGCAAAGATTTTCAAGTTGAAAATAGGAAACCAATAAGCGCCGAGATCATAAAAGTTACACAAAATGGATGTTTCTGTTCAGATTTCCGTTCGCCAGTCTGACCAGCTTGAACATTTGTCTCCTGTGTCTGACATGATATTATAAGGAGAAATAAGGAAGGGTTATATCAAAATCACAGATGGAGTTCCTGACCTTTTTATCATGGGTGTTGGATAGGCGGGGCTAGTGCCTGTGGTCCGTGAGAGATGTCCGTTATCGGTGCCTTTCTCTAGACACAGTCTTGGTAAATGAATACATTTTGTAGTTGGCCAATAAGTAAGACTTTAAAGTGACCGCCAACTAACTTAATTAGCTGACACGTTGAGATACTAGTGACCCCTAATTAACTTAAATAGCTTTCTTACTAGTATAGCTGTAAATGCAGATGATAACCCATTCTGCCAGGATTACTCGTAGACTTTCTCTCGTGTGCAGATAACCCTATACTTTCTAGTCTGTCGGTCACATACAAATGACACTAATCTTTCTAGACCGTCACGTGCAGATGACCCTTCACTAAGATGAACTATACTGAAGAAGACATAGTACGAATGATTGAATTCCTGGTTGACAATATATTTGTTGAGTTTGAAGGAAAGATTTTCCGGCAGACTTTGGACATTCCAGTGGAAAACAAACTGTGCCCCACTCGTAGATGGCTTGTTTTTGTTTTCATACGAGGCTGAATTTGTGGAAGAGCTAATCAGGACAGGTAACAAAAAACTGACCAAACCTGAAATAAAGGGCACAACAGACTGTTCGATATCAACTGCTTACCTTGATTTCTCCTTCAACTATGAACATCATACTACAAAGCTATACGATAAACGTGACTATTTCAATTTTCTGATCGTGAATTTCCATTTCTTGATAGTAACATCCAGTTTTTCAAAACTATGGTGTTGACATGTCGCAGTTGATTCATTATTTTAGTGCTTGCGACTTTCGTGATCGATGTCGACTGCTGACAAACAAACACATGGATTAGAGAGATGTAGGTTGATTAGAACTATGAGCAAGTTTTAATGTTCGCCATCTTTGTCTCATTGAGAAATATTTTGCATCGTTGTGTGATATGAAGATGGACGCTTTTGAGTATGCTCATTAGTGTGTTTAGTTGTTATGACTGAGAATGATGACTCGGTTCTCATTTATATGGCGAATGTCGTTGATGAAGCAAAAGTCGCTTCCGGAACACATGGACTTCTCCTTTTGTACTTTGGCAGAGTTGTCCATGTACATATTTTGCCTTAGTTTAATCGATTTTAAGTTCGGATTATGGTTTTGTTGACGCTTCGGTATTCTCTAATTAGATAACCTTAACCTTCATAGACTATCTCTCCCAACAGATGACCCTGTACTTTCTAGGCTGTCTCTCCCAACAGATGACCCTGTACTTTCTAGTCTGTCTCTCCCAACAGATGACCCTGTACTGTCTAGTCTGTCTCTCCCAACAGATGACCCTGTACTTTCTAGCCTGTCTCTCCCAACAGATGACCCTGTACTTTCTAGGCTGTCTCTCCCAACAGATGACCCTGTACTTTCTAGGCTTTCTCTCCCAACAGATGACCCTGTACTTTCTAGGCTGTCTCTCCCAACAGATGACCCTGTACTTTCTAGGCTGTCTCTCCCAACAGATGACCCTGTACTTTCTAGGCTGTCTCTCCCAACAGATGACCCTGTACTTTCTAGGCTGTCTCTCCCAACAGATGACCCTGTACTTTCTAGACTGTCTCTCCCAACAGATGACCCTGTACTTTCTAGGCTGTCTCTCCCAACAGATGACCCTGTACTTTCTAGTCTGTCTCTCCCAACAGATGACCCTGTACTTTCTAGTCTGTCTCTCCCAATAGATGACCCTGTACTTTCTAGGCTGTCTCTCCCAACAGATGACCCTGTACTTTCTAGGCTGTCTCTCCCAACAGATGACCCTGTACTTTCTAGTCTGTCTCTCCCAACAGATGACCCTGTACTTTCTAGGCTGTCTCTCCCAACAGATGACCCTGTACTGTCTAGCCTGTCCCTCCCAACAGATGACCCTGTACTTTCTAGGCTGTCTCTCCCAACAGATGACCCTGTACTGTCTAGGCTGTCTCTCCCAACAGATGACCCTGTACTTTCTAGGCTGTCTCTCCCAACAGATGACCCTGTACTTTCTAGGCTGTCTCTCCCAACAGATGACCCTGTACTTTCTAGGCTGTCTCTCCCAACAGATGACCCTGTACTTTCTAGGCTGTCTCTCCCAACAGATGACCCTGTACTTTCTAGACTGTCTCTCCCAACAGATGACCCTGTACTTTCTAGACTGTCTCTCCCAACAGATGACCCTGTACTTTCTAGGCTGTCTCTCACGAGCAGATGGCCCTGTACTTTCTAGACTGTCTCTCACGAGCAGATGGCCCTGTACTTTCTAGACCCTCTCCCGAGCAGATGACCCTGTACTTTCTAGACCCTCTCCCGAGCAGATGACCCTGTACTTTCTAGACTGTCTCTCCCGAGCAGATGACCCTGTACTTTCTAGACTGTCTCTCCCGAGCAGATGACCCTGTACTTTCTAGGCTGTCTCTCCCAACAGATGACCCTGTACTTTCTAGACTGTCTCTCCCAACAGATGACCCTGTACTTTCTAGACTGTCTCTCCCAACAGATGACCCTGTACTTTCTAGGCTGTCTCTCACGAGCAGATGGCCCTGTACTTTCTAGACTGTCTCTCACGAGCAGATGGCCCTGTACTTTCTAGACTATCTCTCACGAGCAGATGACCCTGTACTTTCTAGACCCTCTCCCGAGCAGATGGCCCTGTACTTTCTAGACTATCTCTCACGAGCAGATGCCCCTGTACTTTCTAGGCTGTCTCTCCCGAGAAGATGACCCTGTACTTTCTAGCCTGTCCCTCCCGAGCAGATGACCCTGTACTTTCTAGGCTGTCTCTCCCGAGCAGATGACCCTGTACTTTCTAGGCTGTCTCTCCCGAGCAGATGACCCTTTACTTTCTAGGCTGTCTCTCCCGAGCAGATGACCCTGTACTTTCTAGACTTCCCTCCCGAGCAGATGACCCTTTACTTTCTAGGCTGTCTCTCCCGAGCAGATGGCCCTGTACTTTCTAGACTGTCTCTCCCAAGCAGATGACCCATATCTACTACACCCCAGCTGCCATCCATACTTCTTTCTCGATGTTATGTTGGTGCTGGCCTTGTTTACACGTGTACAACATTAATCTAATTACACTAACTGGTACGTGCAGTTATCCCATGTTTACAGGACTACCTTAGTTCTCTATGTGATCTATATGTACATTACCATATTTCATACCAAAACCTTTACCCCTTACTTTGAAGTCTTGTCGATGATACATGCATAACAGACACAAACATATGTATAGGTAATTCTAATCTCGTGCCGGTACTGCCTTGACCTCATAATGGACTACTACTAATATTCTGTCTAGTACAAATAGATACACCAGGAAACCAGGAATACTTACAGTAATTATGATGTATACGATTTAATAAGTAACTGACTCTCCATTTCATCGTTTCACGCTCACCTCAAAGGTCCAGGAAGAAGTCAAGCGTTCCACTGCCCTGACTACTATAATAAGCAAATTGAATGCGGAACAGACGGTACGGGCTATCTTTGATTAACAGACATAAATAATTCATGGAGGGGTGAACTGCGCTCGCTATACAATATTATAACAATGAACCACAGATATGTTTACATTGTTCATATCTTGAAGCAATTAATCATTCCTAACATTAAACAGAAAAAGTTATTTTTTCTTCCCAATATAATCAATCAAAAAGAAATAAATTGTGATTTGTTTTGACAGCCGCCATATTGTTTTCTTTCTCCGTCCGCCGAGGTACGTCTCCCAACTTGTGCTCAGGGCTTTTGTTTCGTTAGAACGACTAAGATTTCTGAAGGTGCATATTCATATTGATGAACTTATCAACTTAATGTTTTGTTGACATCCAAATTCATACTTTCAAATATCGTTGTAACCAATAGCATGAGAAATGGCAACGGATATATCTTGAACATTTTGGTAGTATATTTACCTAATGGCCCATTGTAAAGAGAGGTGAACGGCGTATTGATCATATCACCTTTTTGTTCATTTCCACATACTGTTTATTTCGAAATGATTAAAAATATAAAGTTTGGAAAATATTTTATCGTGTTCCTTTCGATATGACGTGTTATATATCATGTGTCTGTGTTTCAAACTTGTCAAGTCCGCGTCAAGTTGAACAATTCTTTTTCATGGCACGATTCTTAAATTATAATCTCACGTGAAGTCATTCTGATTCATTATCGAATTCCATGATTTAGAGATAGCTGTTTTAATGAGCGCAATTTTTGTTTTCAGTTAGAACTAAACTGTAGGAGGCTATGCGATGCTATCAGTATCCGACAAAGACTTAATTATGGCGTGTGTTTATCACCGAGCGCGACTGTTGCCGTAAAACAATGTTCAGAAAGTATTCGTTTTTATCTAAAAAGAATGTTATGAGTTTATATAGTGAAAGTCCGCTGTAAAATCACAGATAACCCTGCCAAACTACCTGGTTGATAGGTCAGACTCATTCATGTAGGCCTGACGAGGAATCTAAGCAATTATAGATAATTATTTCTCGAAGTGTCCGTTATCGAACAGCTCATATGAAACTCCCAAATACTATCAACCTTTGCTTGTACCCGGTAAATCTAGAGGGTTGTCGAATTTTAGACCAGAACGTGTAGAGAGGAGGAGGTACCGAGTATATTGAATATGATGTAGAAGATTCGCCTTTGAACAGGCGTGCCCATTATCAGAAATCCCTTTAATTCATTTTCATGAAAGCGACGTTTGATTTGCAGACGGTTCCCTTTATCCATGCTGCAGGTCGAATCTTGCTATCTCCCGGAGAATTTCACGAACGCGTGTGAAGTTACAAAAACGCTCAAAAGCAAAATTCCTTTGGAAGAAAGAACTCTGCAACGTTAGAGAACTTTGAGAGAAAAACATGAATGTCGGGGTTTAAAGAGTGCATTGTCTACAAATTGCGGAAAATTTCAAACGAAACACTTTTGCACACTGTGTCTGTAGATTGAGCTAGTCCATATCTAATTGGCAAAACTTTATGCGTTCTATTTTTACGACTGTTTGTCTTGGCTTCTGACCGAACGTAATCACCAATTTATACGAAATCTTTACCGTCTTTGATCGGTTTCATAATTTCGAGAGCCATTTATCTTCCTATGTTTTCAGAAGATATGCATTTTACCAATTTATCGTTTTCTGTCGAGTTCATGACGGTCGTCTGCTACTGCGAGTGTTTGAAGACGTACGACTGGCATCACGTGTGTAGCTAGTTAGAATAGACAGCGTACTTCAGTAGCACTCGACCGCCAAGTACCGTGAAATAAAACACTCAGATTTTGACGGTGATTTTAACGCGTCTTATTATCTAGAATATGCGATTAATCCATATTTCGTGTCTTATTAGTGATTTAAGTTTTTCTTCTTCAGTGATTTGTTTTTTTGAGATTATTTTATTAACCATTTCATGTTATCGTAACGAATGCTGGATGTTACTCTGCCATGGTAGGTGAAACATTACATGGTGTTTGTAATGTTAACCGCGGCAGCACATTTACCAACATGAACTACTTATTGGCCGGAGTCGCTTAAAGTCAACAAATAATAAGGCCCCCAATGCTCATGCAAATATGCAATTAAGTTTAAATTGAAGTACTTACAGGTATCACGATACTAATGAATGTCAGTGTGAACCTATATTTAATTGGCTCATTTTGTGTGCTGGCGATTTATCAAAGCATTATAGTCATTTGCCACATTTGAGGAACGGGATGGTGGGACGTATCATGTGTTTTATCTTAAATGGTCAATCAAATTGATACGGGAAGCCGCCATTTTGATGTCGTATTCAGATTAATCATACTTGCAGTAGATTAAAACCAGCATTTACTGGTGCCCGGATGTCTATAGAATTGGTGTTCAGGTCTCGGTATAGCTGCAAAGGTGTCCGAATGACATCGAAGCTAATCCACTTGGTTTCTCAACCGACGTCCGTAATTTATAGTCATGCTGCATTTCAGTCGCCTGTTAAACCATTTGTTCTTATAATTTGATTTAACTTGCAATCAATCGAAAGGGCTTCACTGAAAATGACAGTCAACTATACAACGTTTAATGTAGAGCCATTTTGTAATTGGAGTTTTACGACACATATAAGACACGAAGTAAAATTTAACCATTCTGAGTGCAGCTATGTATGACTGTGTATTTGAGTATTAACTTCCCAAAAAGCTAGATGTTGCTACGCAACAGCTTCACTTGTTGACTAGAAAGGAAAGTGAGTGGTGGCAATTATATGATTATTGACATCTTTTAACTGTTCTTTGTATGATTCTTGGTTTAATGTATCCGTATGCCATTGTCATTGAATACTGCACAGTATAATGATAAACACCATGTATAGAATTGAAACTATTATACAGACAAAAATTCATGTTGAGCAAAACCCGAAAATTTATTTCAAATTCACTGGACTAGGGCCACTCGCAATATTTCGATTGATGAAAACGATGTAGCAGCATGAAAACGGTGTCGAAATCCGGAAGTCTTAAGGTGTATTTACGTAAATTGTTTTGTTCAACTTGAGCGCTGGTTATACACTTATTTTTCGATTGATTTTATTGGTGAAACTGCAAGATGGCATGGATTGCTTATGAATCTAAATGAATCTAATTTTGCCTAAAGCGGCAAAACAAAAGAAAAAAAGCGTATTCACGTTGTGAATAGGATGGCATAGTCTTGGGAAACAGGTACGGCAGTTAATGACATGGTCCCATAGCCTTGTCTAAGAATATGGTTAAAGATTTGCTGTATGGAGGATAGAAACCGATTTGTATTTGAAACTCATGTGCAAGTGATCAGAATTGGGTACTAATTTCATATCGTGCACAATACTCTTGGGGCTTGACTCACAGCAGATATAGCACAAGTGAGCAAAACCTCTGGACCCTTGACATGCTTTCGAATGTGCCATCATTTTTTCTTTCAAGAATGGTATCAAATTAATTCTTGTGCCAAATTGCTAAATGTATCAAAACTTTGGTTCGTAAAAACGTCTTCTTTCGGAAAGGATAATGCCATTGAGAACGTGTTTAAGCTTATATATCTCGCGGTAAATGTTTTGGTCACTTAAGTACAACATTTTGACGGAATGTCAGTAGAAAATAACACTGTTTAATATGTTTAAATACTTAATTATATTGGTGTCCCATTTTTTTCAGGTATTGGGCATGACATCACACACTCCACGACCGTCCACGGGGAACTCTTCTATCCCGACTCTCCTTCAAACATCTCGCTCTCCATTCTCAAAAAGAGGGATGGGCGGTGGGGTGACGTCACACAGTATCCATGCGACACAACTCTCGTGTAAGTATTCCACTCTCGTACAGTCCTGTTCCTTTCGGCGTTTTTGTTTGTTGTTTTACTGAGTATTTAAGGTCCTCGAGACAGTCAAGTTTATAAGGAGACATGCGGAATATACCAACTGAAGGAAAGAGTAGAGAGGAGGGATAATGCTTCACGCGATACATATCAGCTTTTGACTTTCTCCCTTGGAAGAAGTGACAGTTTAACCCGCTGCTACAGAAAACTCCCATAATTGGTTGTCTGTTAGTGTAACTTGCAGTGGGGATAGTGTCGGCATCGTTCCCCCTCAAACCTACTGGGAGATAGAGAGCAATAAATAAATATATATCTATTAGCATTATTTGAAAAACTTGAAAAAGGAAATTAATTCGTCGTGAAATTTCTTAACTGGCCATTCTTGTCAGGAAATATAGTTCTCACGAAAATTACCGTAGGTTAATTTAAAATCTCTGTTTTGTTACGTTTCTTTCATCATGTGGTGGAAAAAACGAATTCAGTAAAATATTGTCAATTTATAATCAGTTAAACAACGCCTTTCCATCTAAAAGCCGCAAGATTCCGAATAATTTTAAAATACCGGCGCTATTTTAGAGTAATATATGCCGAGCATGATCAACAACTACATAATCCTAAATAATAGAATATATAAACTTTAAACGAGTCTGTGATCATGTTCTACAAGGAGGAATCCATGGAGGAAACAAAGTTCGTACACGTGCACCATGTTGGTATTCTTATTGCGTAACCTGAGCAAAGCCTCGTGCATATCCTTTTATCATATATAATCCGCTTTGGACCAAGATGAGGGTGTTATCTTTGGTTCTTTGGAAACCTGCGCTCAAACAGCTGGTCCTTTATTAATCAAAGCTTCTTTTAAGAAAGTAAAGTCTGAAGCAGTGTGATTATTAAATAGAAAGGAAAGAAAAAGCTTTTGTGGGTAGGAAGTGATGAGCTCCTTGATTATTTCGAAAATATTTGTTGAACTTTAAGACGTGATGATCTAGTTGATTTTTTTGCAGAAATACTGTTGGCGATTAACACATTTATAAGCACAAAGAATCTGCTCTATAGAAATATGTTTGAAGTATTATCAAACAGATAGCCGTGTAATCCTATGAAGAAAACGCTTCAAACTATTTGGTATCATACTTCTGTATATTATGCCTTTATATCCGTAAAAATATTATAACAGAGAATGGAGAAATCTTCTCTCCCAAGTTGTTTCTCAAACCTGCAAGCATCTAGAATTATATCCAGTGGTTCATAATTCATTGTTATCTGTATCTACGAATCTATGAATATTCAATGAAAATTAATATAATCTTGTTGTTTCAATGGCTCTCGTAATTGTCATTCTTTCAACAAAATATGATATTATAGATATTTTCAAATATCCAATTCGTTATATTCTTGGCACTCATTTGCAATCTTCGTTAATCGTTTCTTGATCATATTGTCAAACCGCCTCAACGGTGGTTCTGGTCAAGAGAAATGTATAATTGCTAATATTCTCGATATTTTTAATTTCGTAAATGCGTGAAAAGTCATGAAATTAAAACATCATTTTTACATCATTGCTTACTTGTTGCGATTTTGGGAATGATGCCTCAATTCTCTTTTGACGGAGGTGGTACTGACTTGGATGTTACCTAGATTTTTATGGCGGATGACTCTTCTTTGGAATGCAAAATATGCAAAATATAGTAAACCCCGAAAAGTTCCAGACATATAATGTTATACAAGCAAAATTAAAACAACGATACAGTGTTTAATTTTGTTCCAGACCGTTTGAACGGGTTACCATTTATGTTTTTTATTTGTTTTGCTTATTCTTTATCGAAGTTTCATTCAGTTCCTGTTATTTTTGTGTTTTTTTTTTGTCTCTTTTCAACATTCAGCTCCGATTCCTCTTCGAATATTGACGAATTTGTAATATTCTTATTTCATTATCAGGTTATAGTTTAGATTGGTTTGTTTATCTATCCGCTCTATCCCCGTATACTGCGTCTGGGACAACTAACAACAAGCCGTGTCAGTGCTCATGTAATTGTATCAGGAGTTTATAATGGGTTATACGAATCTCTGTAAAGTATCTTGTAGAACGTACATACCAATTTGTTTAATAGTGTAGACAGATTGCACAAGTTTTATCTCACTGAGTAGTCAATCGGGAAACGAGACAGTTTGTATAGCAGGTAAATTGGTAGAAGAAATGTCGAGTATAGTTTCGGATTAGCTGGAATTGCACCAATTCAACATCTGTATTTTGATTGCCGAGAGCATAATAACATTACGCATATTTGTAATAATGATACGTAGTCAAATGCTGTTAAATGATATGATGTAGATCTAAGGGTTTCCCCTTGATCAAGCATTTTTATGCCGAAAGAGATTATAATCAGCCCTTAATTAAGAAAGTAAAATTTCTTAAACGCACTTACAGTAACACTTATAGTTGCTTCAAAATATGAAACAGAAATACTGAGGAGTGAAGCAAAACTTGTTAAAAAGGAAAGAAATTAAATTTAAACTAGGATAAAGTAACGTTATTTCTGTAAAAGCATTCTAATAAGCTTAAATTTAACATTTTATCATGCATGCGTGTGTAAAACTTGAAAATATCGGCAACTTTAAAGCATCTTGAATTAAGAGCATTTTTTCAAATAAACATTTATTGAGATCAGCAGCTCCAAATAATTTGTCTTTCATGATCAGAAACTCAAAATAATATCTTTTAAATATTATATCAAACCCCAAAAAGATAAGCAGCTCAAAACTATACCATCTACTAATCAACAGCTCCGAATAATTGTCTCTTAGTTAACCAACCCTTGTTTATTATGTCTACGGGCACACATATATTCGTAACTAAGGGTTCGAGTTGTAGTGACTGTTGATATACCTTTTAGTGTCTTGAAATGGTGACGCTCTCTACTGGATGTGGAAGTGCTGCTTACTTTCCACCACATTGAGCCGCTTGTATCTACACTATATAAAACCACGACGTTTGTTGTAAACATAAATAAGAGAACACCGAAGCGTTAACAAAATCATAATTTAAACTCAAAATCGATTAAAGCAGGGGCAAAATATGAACAAAGGAAAGATTCACATGGAGACCCTTGCAAAAGTACAAGAGAATAAGACCAGGTGTTCCGGAAGAGTAAGCGTCTTCTGCTTCATCGACGACACCCGCCATGTAATCCAACGTAGATATCTGTTATATAGGGGTTTGACGTTATTGGCGATCACTTGTTATAGAAGAAATGTAAGTCATATAATTAGTCCTCAGTAGCAGAAGTAGTAGCATAGTAATGTATTTATTCTTTTCTTGTTCAGCTACATACTTTAGGAATCATGTGCTGCTTGGGGGCTTTATGTATATTTAAAATGGTAACGTTTCTTTATTCACCTGTTTTAGGGACAGCCTTTTCATCATCGTAAGTGGCTTGTATGCAATGCTCGTCGTCGTGATGGGGTGCGTCATGCCCATAGCAGATATATTTGCTACCAAACCGATGCCATATCTATTCGAGGTAAATATTGTTGTTACTCTTACTATCCAGTAAATATTTTGGTTTTGAAATAAAATATAAATACAATTTCAACATTACATATTAATAAAGGATTTTGGTATAATTCAACAATTCAATGCAATATATAAAACGGTATTTTAATATTTACTTTGTTTTTGCAGGGGTTTTACATCTACCTGTATTCCGTCAGCATAGTATTCCTTGTGTACGCCTACGTATATTTGTTACAAAACAAGACAGTGCGACTGCGCAAGAAGGTCAAACGACGGATGAACTCACCGGATTCGAATGGCTCCACCTCCAGCCGGAAACGGAAATACTCATTTGATGTGTCCCGAACATACAATACCGGAAGTTTCTATCTACGATTAGGGGCTGTTGGTACGTACTAAGATTTTAAGATCATTTTGAAAATGAAACGAATATTCAATAAAACTTTCGTTTTAAAATTGTTTTTGAACTACATGTATCTCAAATTTATTAGGATTTGTTTACCGTTGACAGCTTTTGGTGTCGGGAGTATGATACAGAGTGGGCTTCTCTTCGGACAGTTCTTTTACTCCGAGTCGTTCTCGACCTGTAGTAATCCTGTACACGGGGTCCGACCTCTCCTACAACTCAGCTTTACCTTCATACAGCTGTACTTTGTCTTCCTTAACTCAAAGGTAAGTTCATCATCCACACCTTTATGTTTCATATTGTTCATTTTAAGTATATTGTATGTGATACACCTCTTATTATACAATATATTGTATTATATCGTATAATACAATGTATTGTATATGGTATTGTACGTATATGATATTTTCTTCCTACCTTAATTTCCCACTGCATGTTCCGGAACTGAAACGTATTTCTGAACATTTCTATTTTAAGTAGATAATACTTATGCCACTACAGCATGTTTGTTGGGAAAACAATTGATTACTGAAATGTGTACATAGTGTATTGCAGAAAAGTGTATATGCTACTTATATTTTCTTCAATATTCTCCAAAAACAAACCACATCCCGGAGGGTGATGCTGAATAGAGATAGCTAAATACACAGAACAACGTTTAACATAAATGGTCGAGCAACATGTCGATTTTTCTCCGTTGAAAGGAAAACACAATAAAGTTTTCCCCGGCGAAGATCTGTAAGCGACTTTTGACCCGCCAATGAGTATTTCTTGAAGATAATTATCACTACTGGTTAACAGTCTAACTAGGAACTTGAACCGTCAGCATGATACGAAATATCTCCGCTTAACTAAGGGATACGATCCAGTAACGTCCTCTTGTCGATGAAAAGGGTACTGGATTGTTATCATTGGTAAACAAAGATTGCTAAAACACAACGCATATTGTAGCAGTGTTAGGAAGAAGTCCTAGGTGACTGATACTGAGATGGTTAAATTGCATCAATGGTATAGATCCGCACCAGACATATTTCAAATGTCTGGTGTCAGGACCGGTGGAAACCCCGGCTAGGACGATTATAAAGGAAATATATCATACGATTAAGCTAGCTTAGCATTTTCCCCCAATGGTCCAAGACCTCAAATGGACCAATTGAGAATATGTTGAGAAACCCGTCTTGAAACTAGGCACGACATTTTTCAAAGCGTTCGCCATTGATATTCCGATAGGTTAATTGTGGCTACCGGGAAGACCTAGTTGTGTACGACTGTACGCTCGTACACTGTTTACCATGGTTACTGCTCTGTCGCGTTCACAGTCAAGATGGTACATACAGAATAAAACAAGCATTTCTATTATAAGGATTGACGTCTGTTGAAGTCTTCTCGTGTTTGTTCTTTCTACACCACACACGTATAATTAGTCAATCCTAACGGACAGCATCTTTCCAGGAAACCATTTAGCTTTTGTTGCATAATTGAGCCAAATCTGACGTCTACTCTTCTTTACTACCAGGCCGTTGGTTAAGGTACAACTGGCATGATAAAGAACCATAATAAGATGTTTTACTCGTTATTTTACAAACAGTGATGATGAAACATTGACGAAGAACAGGAGAGCGCTGTTATTATTCATATCGTGTATGATTAAATAGCTGTCTGTCACGAACTGAGAAGACCCCAAACTTGTCCGACTACTAAGTATATACAGGGCTGATACAAGGTGCTGCCGTAGAAACGTTCCCGTTCTCCTCACTTCTACATCATAATCCCACATCTCCCACGCCCCTCTGCCGTGTCCTTTGCTTTGTAATTTACAAACAGTGTACACCCTAAACACAAAAATGTAAACATAGAGAGTAAGTTAGCAAGTACATAAAATATACAGACGATACGAATGTGCACTATAATTAGGGGTGATATCACGTGTTTAAGCGCGGGTTGGATCACTTTTTTTTCATATTATTTATACTAATTTTCACTTTGTACATAAAGCGACATAATGCGGATATACCTTAGTCAATCATTGAATACTTGTTGTGATAAACATTTACTTAATTAAGTTAAGTCGACACTTGCTGCCACATTGTTAAGACTGATCCTTGAAACATAATGCTTACAGTCACTTTAACATTGGCACCTTGAGGCTATTTTGATATTAAAGAAACTACGTACTCTACAATGTGTTTTCATGCTGTTTGAGGGGCCGTTGTTGCTAAGTAATGAAGGTGTCTGACATTAGGCCTCTGTGGGTTCGTGACCTTGACCTACGCGGGGCAGTCGCCATGTACTCGCCATTAGTGTTTCTCCGGGATTATTTCCCCAAACTAAAACTTGTCACGTCCTTAAATGACCATAGCTGATCAAAAGGACGTAAAACATAAACAAACCATACCAACTATGCTGTTTGACATGAACGGTATATAATGCACTATAACAACTGTAGCTCTTCATTTAGACGATATGGCTGAGCACATATTCACACATGAAGACACATTTGAGGTCTTCCAGTTCAAAGTTTGGAATAGTTCATTATAAAATTTCCGGGGTGAATGAGGAAAAGTATGTGACTTAGGACTGCGGCCCAGACTATCAACACCTGTATGCTTTCTGCCATGCTCTCCTAATAATATCCATATGGGAGCTTTCAACATCAAAGTAAATACAAAAAATATGGGTCGTTGCTGCTCAGCACGGCGCCCACAACAGTGCAGCAGGGGTCTGTAGAAAGTAGCCTAACGGAGCACGTCACTGACGGACGGGAGACTGGCATCGAGCTGTATAATAACAATTCATAATATAGGTTTATAATATCTATCTGAGGGTCAGCAGGTCGAAGTGTTCTCCAAAATCCATGATTACACGATGTCTTGCTTAAGTCAATTCCTATAGGAGTCCTCGTTTCAACTAGTCGTTGGCTGTAGTGTGTCAGATTGCATTGGGAAGCCAACGCAATGTGGAAATACTTCAATTTAATTAAACTATTTACACTTGTTTGTGCCAAAACAAGATGATGAATCATATGACCCGATTCCCTGGATAAATAACGGCTTTTGTCTGGCCTCATATTTTGAAAACTATCCAACACTTACATGTAAAAGAAATACCCAAAGCTGTAACATCTAAATATTTTAATAGTCTACCGAAGTCTTTTAGAATGATTGCTTCTTTTTTCCTTTCAGCATTTTCATCTGATACATATCACTGGACAATGCTCTCAGACAGTTTTTTTCTTTGAGAAAATTACAGTCCGTTGCATAATTGAATGAAAAACGCGAGTATCCATTCATGCCACTTGCCGATGATTTAGGACAGAAAGAACAAGAATGAACACTGATATTTGTTTTCCAATATATCACAGAAGCACACTTGGATAATATTGTTCTATTTCTGTGTACTTTCAGATGTGTATCCACCGATACAAAAGCTTAGCCAGATTCGGACTGATGCACATGATTGCTACCAACCTGTGTGTGTGGGTGGAGAACATAGTCCGGGAAACCCTGCGCGAGATCGAGACGTACAACTCCCGGCAGAGAGATGGGGGTCCGAACGTGTCATACAACCAATCAGTACAATTGGGTACGTGTCGACTAAATGGTCCAGGCAGTAGACATGTGTGTCAGCAGCACTTTAACCCAAACATCCTTAAGGGAAAATATGATCTCTTCCAATTCAAATGGTGCAATGGTTCATTTTCAAATTCCAGGGGTGAATGAGTTAAATATGTTCGTTTTGGTTTAAACAATTCTTGGTCGAGTAAGCGGTAACTAATTTAGCATTATTAGGCATACATCATAGTAAAGAATACAATGTGTTTGGGAGAATAAAAACGAATGAAGGTACCACAAATACGTAAAAAATTATGTATCTTGCGATATATTTTACTGTTAATTATGATACATAATGAAAGTTGGTTCATTCGACACGCTATCACTCATAATCGTTAATCTCAGCATCAGTCATGACCGTTAGCATAACATTAGCTATTTGCTGTAAGTGGCGGCTGGACAACACGCAAGATGTTCTCCCCATAGAGCCAAAGTAAAAGTAGCCAAAACATGGAAGATAAATCCCCGAGTTTCTCTGAGGAAAAGTAACATTACAGAATGCAAATATAGACTTCATGAAGAGGCCTCCGGGAGAGGTTGATCCGGGTCATCATCGATCGCACGTGCTTTCGTACGATCTGATGGGGGCACGTGCCGTGGAGTTTGACAGATACAGATTTCTGGCAGCATATCTTGTGTTTATTGCTGGCCTGGGATACATATTCTCCGCGAGGGTTCTTTTCCGCTCACGGTCAAAAGACAACGACACAGATTATCATCACATTGTGTCTTTAATCCACTAGTGTCAGTCCAGAGATCTCGTGATGTTGCGTTACTGTGCCGCCAGGGGGCACTTGTCACGTGCGTGGTGCCAGCATGCCTTGCGATGCTGCCAGTAATATTCCATGGTAGATAGTCATTTCGGGTGATGGTGCAATTCTGCTTGATTTGAAACATAACGGACTCCGATTTGAATAGAATGAAATTAAGACATAGTCGACGAAGAATAGTCTCATTTGTAACTTGGTCAAAAGTGGCCATTCAAATCTCCTTTAACCAAGTATTACTAAGGTTGTCATCATCACTTACTATTCATAGCGATACTGAAAATGAGAAAAGCAATCGTTTTCTTGTACTGTATAATATCCTCGTCAGTGTATGGAAGTGTTGAATATACAAAGAACTAAAAGAAAAAGTAGGAGATGTGTATCTAAATATCGTACTCATTGTGACATCTTTTATGTCTTCAAATGTATTTCGGTCAGTATTCTTAATGGTTGTAAATGACTGCAAACTCTCTCAACTTTTGCAGCATATTGTAATGAAACAAATAGTTCAAAATACTTTATACAAATGAAAACTCGTCAAGAAGATTATAACCCAAAATTAATTGATGACTTTTTGTATATTTTAACATAAGATACTAATGTAGATGGTTTAAGGTGTCAGCACAATTCATAACATACACAAATAAATTAAGCGGAACTCCCTCACTTTTGAGAATTCGTGTCATTTAGGGGTTGCAGGTACCCCTTCTGTTTCCTCGGTAGTTTAAACCAATTACGATACCTGCAGTACATAATCTCCTTGCATCACCGATGAGTCCTAGAATGGCGGTGTACTTATCTGTATGCTATATTATAAACCAGTTCCGACGTACTACATCTATAACAACTATCCGTTTTGTATGAACGTTGACGTGTGTGTCTGCCGTTTATCATCATATAATACTGTAAATTTAATTGGATTCAGCATGCACACTTAACACTAATCTCTGGAATCCTAGAAATCTGTCATTTCTTAAAATGCTCGAGTTTCATTGCTAAAAAGAGATTTTTGTCCTTTTCTTTCAAAAATAACAAATCTACGATGTATAGCTTTTTATAAAAGTATAATCAACGATATATATATATGTAGTTGTATGTGAAATGCAGATATTTAACTCATTCAACCCTGAAGACACATTTGAACTCTTCCAATTCAGATGTTGGAATAGTTCGTTATGAATTGTAGTGCTGACTGAGTTAATGTTCACTTTGATGACGTAAGTAATTATAATGCAATGCCTTACATTGTGACGTTGCTATTTGTTATACAGTACAGAATGGTTCCGTGACGTCAGCCGGTATCCTCAGGTGTAACGGTAATTCTCTGATGAAGTCTGTTGTGGAGTCGTCTGGGCCCTACCTGTACCCGTGTAGTGTGGAATACAGCATCATCTGCGCAGGTAGGTCGCAAATAACATTTTAGTTCAGCCAGGTGAAGAGAACCTTAATTGTTTTATTATATGTATATATAAATCATTCTATGATCAGTTTGAATCAATGCGAATTTTCCCTTTTAAACTTTGAGTGAAAAATGCTTTTGGTTTTGAGTCTTGATCGCTCTTTCAGCTTTGAAACAGGAATTTTCAGTACTACGTTCTCTTCTCTCCGTCCTTCGAGTACGTTCCTTTTAACCTTTTAACCTTGAACATAAAACATTAAGTAAGCTTCTGTGAAAAGAAATGCTAACATTATGATTTTCTCTACCGTCAGGTATACTGTACGTGATGTGGAAGAATATTGGCCGGTTCCAGATGGGTTACGATGGTAACGAGATGCTAGACATCGAGTCTAAGGCGAAGGCCCAGAGAATCAATGTCGACTGTTCCGGATCAAGTCGTGGTCTCTTCATCGGCATCTTTGTCCTTGTCGCTACTGTCATCACCATGATCATATTCTTCGTTCTCATCGGCTCGACGTCTTATTTGGACACAGCTCTCAAATTAGAACACCTTTCGGAAGTTGTCATTTACGTTTTGACGTCGATCGCCGTCATCTTGGCGTTTCACAGAATGCAATCTCTACGTTACTCGATAGAGAAGCAGATAGACCTGGAAGAAAGTCTTCTCCTAATAGGGTTGGTGGGAGAATTTACGTTCGGATTATTCAGCATTATTGCCGCTGCTATGGACAGTCAAGAATCCAATGGATTCCTTGTCATACTATCAAGTGTCCTTGGAATGTTCCAGGCCACGCTTCAGACTGTATTCCTCCTGCACGCGCTTCGGAAATCAGCGGGAAAACGTGAGCACGAGCGACAAAAGCCAGGTCGCGAGTTTGTGACGTTTTTGTTAGTATGTAACATCGCTCTGTGGAGTATTACAACATTCGAGGTGTTACGCTCCCAAGCTAACCCCATGCAACTGAACTATTATGGGGTAGTAGCATGGAACATTGTTAATCACGTGTCCATTCCACTGACAATATTCTACAGGTTCCACTCCACAGTCTGTATATCAAATATATGGAAAAACGCTTGGAGGCGGCGCTATCCTAGTGGTTAGCATTTAGTCCATAACAAATTGTCGAGGATCAGAATCAAATCATTGTCACTGCATGGTGCTACAGACTCATTCTGTGTCATTTGTTCACCAGCCATTAAATACTCATCGAATGAAGGCATAATATAACAGTGACGGACTATCCTCAGGTTCGATTACGTGATCAAATAGAAGTGCAACTTGTCGAGGCCACAGCAGCATTATCGTAGGTGGATAATGGATTCAGCGTTAAAGACAAGTCTGGAAATTTAGGGTAGTGGAAAGTTAGAGGAACACAAACAACCAAGTGATGCAGCATTGCTAGGATTAGAACTGATCCGAATCGGACGCCACCTGTCGAAGTAAATGATCAGTTAGGGCCCGTATGTTGTTTGAAATCACCAATACCATTGTAGACGGTGGATCGTGATGCTAAAATTCAACAAAGAGTTTAGTTGGACACGTTTTACAAACGCTACTATGCTGAAGTTCATCGGATGATACTTAAATGCTCAGCAGTGATTCATACTCAAGAGGACTATACCAATCAGTATTAAAGGCAGCGTTCCTTTTAATGTATCTTGGGTAAACTGTTTTACATATACAATGTAATTAGAGGGCATCAACAAGAAGGACAATGCATCAGAACGTTAACAATTTTGGCAGCACTTCCATTGGAATACTACATCAGTCGTTCACTAATGTGGTTTCGCTATACCTTGTGATTTACTTTATTTCCTCATGATATTCTAATTTGGACATTTGATTGTAATGCATTTAGAACTCGAGGAGTTTTGACAACAAATACTTTTGGAGGCTTTGAATATTATATAAACTGGAAACAATTCATATACGCTACATGGTTTATGTGGTAGCCTGTTTCAGTCATACAGTTATCCGCTTTTCTAGTGTTATGCAATGATGTAGTTGTATTGGAAAATAGGAAATATATCAAAACAAGACGAGATATTTAAAAACAATGCACGACGGTACATTTCTGGCAGAATGTTATCATTTAATTGAAATGCCATTCCCAAAATTGTAGGTGTTTCGTATGTTTTCAAAAAAGCCTAGAAGTTAGACAGCAATGCTTTGTTGGAAAGGCTTCGCAATTAAATGCATTTGTCAGAAACAAAGATAAACTGTTTCATACTCAGAGTCTTATTTTGCTTTCCCCAAATTCTAACATTTTCACGTATACAAAATAACACTTTTTTTTGAATTAACTGAATCGAGTACATGATATTCCTATTCAGAGTTTTCCTGGTACAGCATATACATGAAACAAGAGCAACAAAAGAAGTCAACAGAAGAATGGGATATTATTGGTCATCATCAATATCTACACCACTGAATTATGTCATAGCAAATATGAAGAAACGAAGCTGATTGGTCCTCGGGTAAAAAAAATCTGACCAATCGTTAAGCTGATACCTGTCCTTTGAAGATTACAAAGGAGCCAAAACCGACTTCAAAGTCTTTATTGTTTACCTTTATGTGACCTTGAGATTCTTTGAATGTACATCAAAGGGTCGAACCCGTCTTCTTCAGCATACGGAGCCTTCAGTTTTGCTATGACATATTTCAGGGATGTAGACAGCGTAGGTGATCGTAACCCCTGGATACCAAGGATGGATACTGCTAGGCAAATAAT
Organism: Mimachlamys varia; assembly: GCA_947623455.1. NCBI lineage: Eukaryota > Metazoa > Mollusca > Bivalvia > Pectinida > Pectinidae > Mimachlamys > Mimachlamys varia. The sequence goes on along the minus strand of OX392537.1, from coordinate 11,201,038 downwards.
TCGACAGGTTTCTCTTGGTAGACATACAAAACATATGAAGCGACATCTGCTTTAAGGTAAAGTTGTCTTCAGAACAATTGTCGAACTTTTCTTCACATATTCATAACACATTCATTTAGTCGGCACATTTCTTTTGCAAACGTTTGTTTGTGAGTTTGATTGGTCAAAATCGTAAGTCTTGGACATCTTCATGTTATGAATAAACGGTCAATAATTCATCATTTTTACCTCAGCTGAATCATTGTAAATAGTCATTTAAATTATAGAAAAGATATACGGCATGACCAATGAACATTGTATAAAACTGTATAAATCATGTTTATTAACATAATATCAACGATATATATATATATTATGTCAGAACAATTTTCAAAAGTAATATTAAAATCGATACACATTGAAGCAATCGACTTTGATTTGTTTTATTTGTTGAAGTTCCAACGATCCTGTCTGTCAGGTGAATAGTTGGGAAAACAAATGATTCTGTCAGGTAAATGGTTGGGAAAACATTCATATAAATACTTATTCCGGTTTGAGGTAGACAGTTGTGTCTCTAAGAATGTCTTATACCAAATATATACATCTATTAAGCTGAAGCTGACATGTTATTTTCCTATACAGTCTTTATTGCGTCGGAATACCGCACTTTTGGTTTTGATATTGAACATTTGCCCAGGTGAGGAAAGCTTTAGGATCTGTCTAAAAGGCACATGACTATAAATGTTTTTCGTTGTCTGTATGATGTGACAGAGTGGGATGTTGTGCTGCGTGCTTTCGAAATGATATTTCAGTATGATAGCACTATAAGGTTGGTGTCTGATTTACCTACGCTTTCAACACTCCTGGCATGTCATGGCAAAACTGAAGGCTCCGTGAGTGTCACCTTGTTCGTGAAGTAATTAAGAAGACTGGTTCGACCCTTTGATGTACACCATAAGAATTTAAAGACACATAACGCTAAATATTGACAGTTTTTTTTAAAGTCAGTGGCAGTTCCCTTGTAATCTTCAAAGGACAGGCATGCAGCCTAGCGATTGGTGATCGTAACCCCTGGATATCGAGAATAGCGTCAGATCCGCGCAATCACAAGGCGATGTTTAAAACTAAAACATCCTTTCTCCGACTTATATACACACATATACGCTTACACATGTATAACACGCATGAGGCACATTCTCAAATGACCTTAGCTGTTTAAAAAATATTGAAGAAAATATTAAACAAATTCAGTTTGATGACACGTGACGCGTGATTATTTGACAATTAAATTATCGCTTTCAGTGAAGTTTCTGTCAACTGTCGATAACATAAGCACAACAAGTGGCCACTGCCTAGCGTCACTGTTGCGGCTAAAATGAGTCTATAACTCAGTAGCGTAAACGGAAAACAAATGTGCTCAGGATATATATGTAATTTCAATCGGGAACCGTCGGCACTTTCCGTAGACGAAAAAATATTTTATCATTTACGAAAAGTGCCGACAGTTTGTCAGAATTAAACAAGGAGTCAGCTGACCAAATTTCAAATCACCGGGTCAAAGGTCAAGGTCAAATTGTGTAACGTTTCACTTATGAACATTTTGTTATATATGACACCATGAAGTTGATAAGAATTAAACAAGGATTCAACTGACCAAATATCAAGGTCATCAAGTCAAAACTCAAAGGTCAAATTACAAGAATAAGGTCATTTTTTCTTTTCATTGATGAACATTTTGTTAGCGTATTATGAAGTTAGTTTTGTTCTTGTCTATATGTGGATTAAAGTGAAAATTTCAGCAACGTTATGCTAAATAAATCAGAAAACACCAAAGCATCAACAAAACCATAATCCGAACTCAAAATCGATAAAAACTAGGGGCAAAATAGGAACAAAGGAAAAATGTACATGGATACTCTCGTAAAAGCACAAGGGAATAAGACCAGGTGTTCCGGAAGAGTAAGCGTCTTTTGCTTCATCGACGACACCCGCCATGTAAATCTTGGTCACATCCAAGTAAGCATCAATCCTCTAAATGAGAACAGAGTCATCATTGTCATCACAACAAGTAAACACACTAACAAGCAAACTCAAAAACGTACATCTTCATATCACACAAAGATACAGAATATTTCTCGATGAGATCAAGATGGCGACCATAAAACTTGCCCATAGTCTTCATCAACCTGCACCTCTTGAATCCCTGTGCCGTAAGTTTGTTCGTCAGCAGTTGACATCTATCACAACAATCTCGATATTCAGAGCAAGCCCTAGAATAACGAATCAACTGCGACATGTACACACCATAGGATGGAGAAGCAGGGATGTTACTATCAAGAAATGGAAAGTTCACGATCGGAAAATCGAAATCGTCACGTTTATCATACAGCTTAGTAGTAAGTTGCCCGTGTTGGTCATAGCTTAAGTAATGATCGAGTTAAGAAGCTGATGTAGGAGAGTCTATTGTGTCTTTAATCTCAAGTTCAGTAGGGTGTATACGATCGACTAGGTCACCAAATTTTTGTTGTTTATAGACAACACATCGTCGATATACCTGAAAGTGAAATTGAAAGATTTGGCAGGGTTTTTGTTACCCGTCCTGATAAGCCCCTCAACAAATTCAGCCTCGTATGAAAAAAAAAACAACAAGTCAGCCAAAAGTGGTGCATTTAGTGCCCATTGGAATGCCAACAGTCTGTTGGAAAATCTTTCCTCCGAACTCAACAAAGATATTGTCAACGAGGAATTCAATCATTCGTACTATATCTTCCTCAGTATATTTCAACCTAGCATTGTTGTGTTTTTCACAAAGTATTCTCCAAGATAGCTCACAATTTGTATCGTCGTTCAACATTCTTGGAAAGAAAGCTCTCATAAAGAGTCGTTTTCTATCACTTTTGAGGATCAGGTAGTCCCTATAGAGTGGAACACTCCACTCTAATAACCCAAGTACCCTTTAAGTTCTGTACCTTCCATTCTACATGTTAATCCATCTTCCCTAAGAATTCTTCCAAAGATGGTTAAATAACAATGCTGCCCCTATGTGGTCAATCCAATCTGTTGTACATCTTCAACAGTTATTTCCAGTCATATTTGGTTAAATTCTTATGAGTGGTTCAGAGAAAGGAGTTGTTTTAAGAAACTGTTGACGAGAGACGATAGTTGCAAGGCTAAGCCTGTGCTTACCTAAGTCATCAGTGTCGACAGTTGGTCAGAATTGAACAAGGACTCAGCTGACCAAATTTCAAGTAACCGGGTAAAAGGTCAAGGTCAAATTTATGCTATAGGCAAATGTCAAGGTCACCGAGTCCAAACTCAAAGGTCAAACTACAAGAATAAGGTCATTTTTTCTTTTTGTTGATGAACATTTTGTTAGCGTATTATGAAGCAAAATTAGTTGTGTTGTTGTCTATATGTGGATTTAAGTGAAAATTCATTCACCAGGATATTTGTGCAATCATGGGGAAATATTCTCAATAAAAGTACTTGACAAATATTCAATATATTGAGTCTCAGTGGCTCCAACCCAAATTAAACTTTATAATATACAATCCCAACATGGAAATGGTCAAATATCTTCACTCAGGTCTTACTGGTAATGCGAAAGAAGTTTTTAACAGATATTCATATATCTGAGGACACTTTGATGCACTCTGATGGGAGTACCTTAGACAAGTATCATTACTCTAGGTCTCCTGGTTAATCAGAAGTTGTTTCAAGTTTGCTTTTAAATATTTGACCCCTGTAACCTTGGATGTAAATCTATTTGAGGAAAGTCTATAGCACTTTTTCCAGGGTACCTACTGGTCAATTATCAGTACTGTGGGTCGTCAGGTTATCCATAAAGGGGGATTTTAAAGGTTTTAACATATTTGAGTCCCGTGACTTTGAAAGTGGGTCAGGATCATTTGTTTGGAAAACTTTATAGTACTTCATGCTAGGTAACTATCGGCCAAGTATAAGTACTTTGGGACTTCTGGTTTTTCAGATGATTTTCAAAAGTTTTTACATATTTTACCCATGTTACTTTGAATACAGATCAAGGTGATTTATTTAATGAAACTTTATAGAACTCTGTCCCATGTATGTACTGGTCAACTATTAATACCCTTGACCTTTTGGTTATTGAGAAGAACTCATTTAAAGTAAAAGGTTGGACAGACAACAGTAGTCGCACCATGGAATAATCTTATTTAAATCTTCAGGCTAGGTGAGCAAGAAATTGGACGAAAGTTGCATTTTGGTATAAGTAACTGAAAAAAAATATTACGTTATTTCAACCGCAAAGTATTTTACGCATCAATAACAGTTGATTTTTATAAGTATCATTTAGAAAATATAACTTCAAGCCATTCTTTATTTTCCAAATTTTATTGTAGTGGAGACATAAAATGTACAAAGTACATATGTATGTATGGGAGGAGCTGAGCTGTATCAAGTCTCCTGGGCCCAGTCGTTCAAAAGGTGATTAACTTAATCAGTGATTAGCACAAATATTAAGTTCCAGGTATCCTGTAACTTTAAAATTAAACCATAGATCTAGTTACAACTTTGCAGATATCAACTATTTAATAGTATCGATTTACATGCAAAATTTGAAGATTTTACCTTGTATATTAACAGAATTACTAAAATTTGAAAAATGTCTCTAAATAGTGATTAAGGTAATCACCCTTGAACAACTGGGCCCTGATGTTAAAGAACAAAGGATTTAGTACCATATAGTTATAACATGAAACATTGCTGGGAATGTATGTTCATCTGGAGTTTAATTAAGGCTAATACGTCATCACCACCGTGATCTTTCTTCATCAGATCAACCCAAGCGTGTCAGCATTTTGTACTCCATTTTGAACACTTTGAACACCGAGAGTATCAATACAAAACAAATATTTCATATCGTAGCAAAAGTCACCAGCTACAAAGCTGTTATATCAACATTTGACAGACAATATCAAAAGGTACCTTCACTTTTATGATTTCCAATAAATCTTCTTAATGTATCACAACACTGTTTAAGATTCTGTGCACAAATGGTAAAACAAAATGTCTATATCTTATATAAGAAATGCTAAAACAGGACTAAATTGGAAAATGGTGTAATACATACATTAAATGTACAATACATGATCAGTAAGGGAAGACTTTGTTCTGTACACCACTACAGTAAATGATCAGTGATACCCACTACACAATTCCTCCAGAGTAACATACAATTTATACTGTAATCATACGTATTCTAGCGGTAAACATATTTAGTGATGTTGGCACTGCAAGCTTTCCAATAAATTCTGGGCCCAGTTCAGCTAAATCAGTGATTAGCGCAAATTTTAATTCTCATGATACTTGAAAATGAAACCATAGATTTAGTTAGAACTTTCCAGATATCCCATATTCAGTAGGGTCAATTTACATACAAAACTGTGGGATAGTACTTTGTTTGTTGACAGAATTTTTAAAGGCTGAAAATGTTGTTAAAAGGGATCAAGCTAACCACCTTTTGAACAACTTGGCCCAGATTGTGCTTGTTACTGTATAATGTTTTTCTACAGCATTTATTGTAAGTGTACCAATTCATCATTATGCTTTTCTGTTTCATTTGGCTATGCACTAAAAAAACGTTAAGTGCCATAATAAAAGTCAAAATCTCATTAGCTATAGGAGGATAGATCACAACACAAATCTAAACATGGGGGGACCTACACATTTTTAGGTCCTACTCTATCAATGAGAGACTCCGGTCCAACCCTTTGCATCACAGTAAATTTATCCTTCTTTTTAGAAGGCAGCTTCACAACATTAATATGTACATGAGTCGAACAATTTAGCAACCACACTGCGCTTCCAACACAAGAAATTAAGGTGAACTAGCGGATTTACATGTACTTATATCCAATTCTGCTCACAATTACCAGGGAAACAGTATTCTTATTTTCATGGTCATAAGGTAATCCTAAACAAGGTAACACCTCCAGGTAACCCTAGTGGAGGTAACACCTCCAGGTAACCCTAGTGGAGGTTACACCTCCAAGTAACCCTAGTCAAGGTAACACCTCCAG